>CM053622.1:530724176-530752743 GCA_028646595.1 Phalanger gymnotis | reverse complement strand
GTATTTGGGGCCCTCCTGGCTTAGAGTAAGTGTCAATGGTAACCATTTCTCTTTGGAACAGCAATCCTGAGGATCCTCCCCTCCCAGCTTGATTTTTTTTTCTTTTCTTCTAATTAAAGGGGCCATCCCTTGACTCACTTCCTAAAGAAGCCAGTTCACTGAATGAGCCTTACCTCACTCTAAGTGAGTACATGAAAAGGCCTTAGCCCAAAAGGGCCAGGGTCTCCCATTGCATCCTGGGTCATCTCCAGTCATCCTGATGAATATCTGGTCACTGGACCCAGATGGCTCTGGAGGAGAGAGTGAGGCTGGTGACCTAGCACAGCCCTTCCTCACTCAAATCACAGTCAACTGCAAGTCATGTCATCATTTCCCTGACTTCATGGCCCTCTTCAACAACAAAGAACAAACACACAACAAAGGCAAACAGAGGTTAAGTGATTTGCCCAGAGTCACACAGTGAGGCCACATTTGAACTCAGGTCTGACTCCAGGCCCAGCACCCTCTCCATTGAACCACTTAGCTGCTTCTAATTAGTCTGTATACGTATCCTTCTCTAATTTATTTCCCAGTCCTGTGCAGCCTGATCTATTATCTAGGCACTTGTACTCTCTTTCTCAAGCATACAAAGTTTAGGAAACGTTCGGGTCCTCATCAAATGCATAAATGGGAATTTCACTACTGAAGTTATCCCTTCTTTACTTCACGAGTTGCAGAGAATCAGCAGCTCTGTATTTCCACCATTTCTGGCTTGTGTGATCTGATGTGTGGGTCCTTTTTAGAATTAAGGGGCTAGAATAATTTACAGGCTTTAGTACTCCCAGGATTAGATTTTTAGACCATTGTAGGAGGGGAGTTTATAGTGTGCAGGCCCCCAGGTTGTGCCGTGGTGATTAGAAATTCTGATGTGGCTGTGACCATGATGTCCAGGCAACCATAATGTTAATTTTCAAAATTAATGAGCTTTGTCATGCTATCTGTGACCTTTGGTGCTCCGCACTTTCTTTCATGGTTAGTCTCCAGTTTTTCCTGCAATGTTGCCTTCAGCCAAGAATATACCATTTAAATCAGTAGGGTATTAGAATGAGCCTAGTATAGTCAGTAACAGTTAAGCCAGAATTGATTGGCTATTTCTGAAAAAACGGATGGAAAATTGCTCTTTTAATCTAGGTAAATCAAATCGTGCCTGCTTGCTTTCCACCTGTAGCTCAGTGCATGCAAACGCATTCTGATTGATGGTAGAATTTTTTGTCCTCTTTTTTCTGGGTACAGTCTTTTGTGGTAAAGCACTAGGGTATTCTCAGAGCTAAGTTTTTTGCACTCAAGTTAGAAAGCTCGTTCTCTCTCTTGCTTACTGTCTCAAAAAAAAAGATAGCTCTTCTTCCCCTTTTCCCCTTCCCCCTCCCAACTAGTAGATTTGATTAATAGTGGAATGTATTCAACTTTTTTTCATCTTTTTGTTTTTTCCTGCCATGAAGTCATGTCTGACTGTGACATCACATTGTGTTGCATTGGGCAGTCTTGTGATGTATAAAAGAGTGGATAATAATTGGGTTAACAAAGGAGTACCAGGCCCTGAATGGTAGAAGTACACATCATTATCACATTAGGCATCTCACTGAGATTAGCTATATAAGAAAAGCTGGGTCAGGGTTGGAAGGAGTTCTTGTTTTGAAAGGAGCTTTACTGCTTTTTCCTTTCTTAAGATGTTAATAACCAATGAAATTTTAAAAAAATTTAGACAAAATTTAAATGGGGTCCTGGTTTGATATACATATTTTTTTGTTTTTCTCTTTTTTTTTTCTTTCGTAAAGCCAGAAAGGGAAAAAATGTAGAGGCAGCCTTGGTCTATAACATTGATTTGTGGCCAACAAAGGAAATGTCTACTTATAAGACACAAATCAATGCATCCAGACTGTGAAAGTGCAAACAGAGATGTGAGAAAATTATTCAATCATTAGTCTTCTTTGGAATTTTAAAAAAAATGGAATCGTTCTGGTTTTTGTAACACCTAGAGGTGAATAACTAAAGATGAAGATACAGGTACTAGAAATTATCTCTGTGTTCACCAAGGTTTACGTTTAAGGGAAGAGGAAAGGCGTGTTCTAAGATTCTTGAAAGACAAGAAATATTGCGAATGAATTTCAGGACTCACTAGACATCTTCACACTTGATAGCTAAGTTGTCAGACTGATATAAGACCTCGGACCTTTATTCCTGAGCACCTAAGTCTGTAATAGCCTCAGTAGCTTTTGTAAGAGTGAGTTTCCTGTTAAATTCTCTAGATTTATCAAACATAACCTGATATCTATTGATAAAGAAGTAGGTTTGGCATATACATAGATCTTTCCATTTTCAAAGCACTTTAAAGAACATTAATAATACTAATAAACCATCTTATCCTGTGGGAAAACTTAAGTTCTTAACTTTAGGAACCCAGAAAAATACAGTAGAACCTCATTCATTCAGATAGTTTGGGAATGGGGATAAGAGGAGAAAGAAGCCCATCTGAATTAGTAAAAAGTATGAATCATAGGATATTTTTAGAGAAAAGCAGTTGTGGTATTTTTCAGTACATGCAGCCACTTGAACTTAAATCACAAAAATAGTAAGCACTTAATAAATGCTTGTTGACTATTGTTGACTATCAAGCAGAAGTCTTTGAAGATCACCCTGCTATAATGAACAAATGAGAAGCATTTATATTTAGCATATAAAGTGCAGGCAAAAGGAGATTGCTAAAGCCAGTTAAATATGGTCCACTGAAATCTTAATACTATTTTGCTTGCCAAAGATAGTTTTTTTTTTTTAATATAGTAGAGAAAGCAAACTTTAGCTTGCCCCCTGTCTCACTCATCACGAATTCTGAAATAGTACAGTCTGGATAAATGAGAGTTTTCCTATTGACATTTTTGATTGTGAGGGAGATAAGCAGGTCACTTGTTGCCACTTTCCGAACACAGAAGTAGAATAAGTCCCTTTTTTTATGATCTGAAAGGTGTTTTCCTAAGGCCCATACGGACAAAAATGTTTGAAACATGATTTTTTTGCTTTCATGAGGAACTGCAGGTATCCATTGATTAGGGAGTGACTGAATCAATTGTGGCATATGAATGTGATGGAATGTTATTGTACCCTAAGAAATGAGAAAAAGGATAGGTTCAGAAAAACTTGGGAAGACTTAGAAGAACTGTAGCTAAGTGAAATGAGCAGGATTAGCAGAACAATTTATACAATGACTAAAATATCATAAAGGAAAGCAACTTGGAATGACTTACCTTTGATCAATGCAATGACCAATCCCAGTTACAGAACATTGACGATAATGTATGCTTCTCCCCTCCTTGGAAGAGAAGTGATGGGCTAGAGGTGAAGAATGAGACATTTTCAGACAAGACGAATGCATGAATTTGTTTTGCTTTGCTATATTTATTTGTTACAAGGGAGGACTTTCATTTTTTGGTTTGGGAGAGTTATGGAGAGGGGAGTAGGGGAGAGTGATAGTGATGCAAAAAAAGAGAAGAAAGAAAAGAGTGTCAGTGAAACATTATTTTAAAAAAAACACAGAGAAGGAAGTTCAGAAGAGGACACAGACAAGCAGGATAGTGATAGTACTGCCATGTTTAATTCAACACATACTTTAAAAATACAAGGTGTACATTATTGAGATTCATATTTTTATACCTAATTCTCTTTTTCCCTTTCTTTGACCATGGAAGTATTGATGTGTGTCAAGTTCCTAGTAAAAAAGGATAAAATTTAAAACTTTTTAAAAGAGTGCTTTCCCGAAAACCCAGGTCCAATTCAGTGGATAGGGAAAGTAAGGCTAAGAGAATTTTACTACCATGACCAATGCATTTGCTTTTGTTTCTTCAGTGAAGAAAATTACTGAAGTTCATTCTGCCTCACCTTGAAAATGTGTTAGATCCTTACTTCTCAATTTAACCTCATTAGTTATGTTGCTTAAGGAAATTAGGAGAATGGAAAATAAATGGATCACACTGACACATCCCTCCTAAGCAAAGTGATAGAGAATTTTCTTTGAGCAGCATCACTTAAAATAATAGCATTTACCAACTTACACCAAGAAAAAATATCAAGTTTGATTTCTAATATAGTCATTCCTCAGTTATTCAGGGGTTAATCTTCCAGCAAATTTAACCATCCAGAACAGTTTCCAACAAGAAAATAAGTTGGAAAAGATCTTTTAGCACAGAGAATAGTTGTCTCACTACCTTTGTACATAAGCCTGGCATTTTCTTTTTGAGCCTTGATTGTCTAATTGAGTCTTATTTAATATACAAGTCACATAGTTTTGCTGTCTGGTTCCATGGTCCACAGTGAACCAGAGAGACAGCATAACATAGTCAGTGGATATTAATGTATTAGTGAAAAGCACATTGTACTGGAAATTAGGAGATACAAGTTCTAGACTGAATTCTGACATTGTCTTAATGTGTGATTCTGAGTAAATCCCTTCATATATCTGGGCCTCAGTTTTCTTATAAAATGAGAGAAGTGGACTAAATTATTTCTAAAGTCCCTTCTTGTTCTAATGTATGGTGAATCTAGCTAGATGAAGCATGCTAGCATAGAGTTTTAGAGCTGAAAATTGCCTTTGAGATTATCTAAACCGACCCCATTGTTTTATAGGTAAGAAAACTGAGATCCAGAATAGATGAAACTGTTAGAGATAGATACAGTTCAATGAAGTGATTGTTAACATTCTGACAGCCAAGGAGAGACAGACACTAAAGAAGACACCAACCTGTATTGCCACATAGTCCAATAATGAATATTCATTACAATGACCTTAAGCTATTGAGAGACAGTTAAACTATTCTCTTAGTACCCAATGTTCAAAAATGCAGGGAAGTGTGAAGTACATTTTACAAAATTTTCCATCCAAAATGGTCAAAATAAAAAAAAATTAGGGTGCTTAAAGAGATAAATTGCAGTTATCTAGAAAACTCACTTATGTGGAACATCTCAATCTCTGCTAAAATGAGATAAATGTGATGTTACTGCAATTTAGCTTTTAGTGTTGGCTAAGTTGCATTTTTTTGTTATAAGAAAAAAAGGCCTTTCATTTTGGAATTTGGAATTTCTTGGTAGTTTAGAATAGAAACTGAAACTTTGGTGGGGAGAACCTTTGCCATGGATCATGTTTTGTTTCAATTCTTTAGAATAAAGATGTCCTGACAACAATCCTACTTATGTAGTGTATGTTGTCATCTGGAAGCGAGGAACACTTGCACATACTTAGTTGTTTTACTTTTTAGCGTGTCATTATAAGTGACCAAAAACATTGTACAACAACTTGTTTGTATGCTTTTTCATTGCTTATGCAACTTCCAAACAAAAAAAATGTTCTTGAGACCAGATGGTTTAAAAAAACTCAATCAATTGCAAGTTCCATTCTCCAGATACATTGATGTTTCTTGTCCTCTTGAAGTCAATTAAAATGCATTTGTATACCTAACTCTCTTTCTTGCCAACCCTTTCCTTTCAGCCAGGCTCAGTTTTAGTAGCTGGAGGTTTGGGAGGAAATATTTAATCACTGTACCCTCCCAGGTCTTGTTGGACTAAAAGACAGCAGCTGATACATAATTTGTTATTGGAGAGGTTAGTTCTATTTGCTTTTGTACCATAGACAAAGTGATATATGGCAAGTCACTGGACTATGATATGGGCTATGTTGGGGGCAACCAAGCTTTTCATTCAGGAATAGATTTATATCTTACAAGCCTTCCCTTTGCATAAGATGACAGAGGGGTAGCATGCTTTATACTTCTGCTCAGCAGTTAGAAAGTTTGGTTGTTTTTTTGTTCGCTTGTTTACATGGGAATCACATGAACTGAAGATAAATGCCTTTCTTCAAAAATGTGTTTATAAAGTAAAAATGAAGATATTATATCTACATGAAATGTGAAAAAATATCCCTTTGTATGTTTTTAAAGCTTCCAAAGTCATCTCCAAGTCTTAGCCTGAGTGAATCTAGACAGAATTTCCTTGAAAAATAGTAATTCACAGGGGTTTAAAGTTGGTTTTAAAACAGACTACTCATTCCCTCTAATCCCTCCTAAACCTAACACCTTTTAGGATATAGTGAATTTTGCCAGAACACCACCATCGGTTTAATGGGGTAAATATATTAACCACATAACTAGAATATGATTCCCAAACCTTCTATAAATACATGCAAAACAACCCCAAAGTCTCAGGGTAGTTAAAGGCTACATTCTTCTTATTCTTGGAGCAAGTCACTCTGTTTTTGAGGCCATTGGCCAAAGGCTACATATAGTATCTATGTGTTTCCAGAAGCTATGCTCTCTTCCATTATCTTTACTCTCAGAACTAAAATCTGGAAAATTTTAACCAAGTGGATTAATTGTTAAATGTCTTTATGGTGTCATGTATTACTATATTCAGTCTAAGCATCCTTCTTTTGGAAGACTCATTTGCCTTTGGCTTTAACCAAAATTCCTTGGAAACTTTAGAATTCCTCCCATGCCAAAGTGTTCCTATTTGTATGTAACTGATCTTTTAGCCATGATATGGGATACCTTTCCGTGCAATTATAACTCTTATGCATAATTACTGAAATAGGAATGACCTGGGTCAGCTCTAAGGGATCATTAGAATTTGAGAGTGTCATATCTTAGGGTACATTTAGTCCAATCTAATTTTACAGATCAAGAAACTGAGGCCCAGAGAACTCATTTCTTTAAAGGTTTTTTTTAAAGTCCTGATCTAGTTACCAGTTTACTTCCACAGACATTGACTATAATTTCTACCTTCCATATTAGTTTGGAGATAATAATAACCTTTTAGCACCTCTGTGAATGAACACTGGCTTCCAGCAAAGAAAGGTCAAGCTCACGATGGCAAAATGTTGCCATAGGTGCGATCTCTTTCTTTTGTCACTTTATTTCTTCCCTTTTCAACCTCGCCATTATCCAATGCTCTGTTCATCTAGACCTCATAATATTCCCCCCAACTCATTCTAAAAACTTATCACTATGGAAGGTAACAATAGCCTCAAACCACATCAGTAGGCATTTAATAATGTCAAAGAGGTCTAATACCCATCTCCCATCACTGGATCTAATAATGCCCCAGAAACAGGCCAACTCCACTCCAAAATCTGGCGCCTGAAAGAAATGAAGTCAAACATAAATGAAGCCATGGTGCATAAAAGTAAAAATGGTAATAAAAATGGAAATTGCTATCCACAGCATTATTCTGTGCATCTTTAACCTGCTTGGGCTACTCATTTAAATCAGATTTATTTACAGGACATTGATAAGTGTAGGAAGGATGATGGCATTTATATGGCGTCGTAACATGTAGCAAGTCCCAATGAAAAAAAGGAATTTTTTTTACAAAGCTACCCCACAAATTATCTTGCTTCCTCTATAACCATCTTCATGGCAATTAAGATTCCTCCTGAGAAGTCCCGTGATTTAAATTTCAGAGTCTGAATATAATGGCACCCTAGACCTTCAGCGAATCTCAGAATCTTGATGCCAGGAGAAGTGGCTTTCCCAGGATCCAGTTGTAGTTCAAGGAGTGTATTGGTCGGAAGGAAATGCAAAGGCAGAAGATGGAGGGATGTTATCATGGTGATCTTCTTGTTACTGTAGAAGGGTACTGCTGCTTCAAAAGATGTAAAGCCAACTCACTTTCTAGTCACCCCAATTTTAGCTGAAGCAAGAATTTGTAGTAGTCAACTATTCTCTTTCTGTCCTCTCCCTCTTTCTTTCCTTCTTTCTTCCTTCCTTTCTCTCCCCTCTCTCTGTCTCTCTTCCTCCTTCTCTCCCTTCTTTCCTTTCGTAGGTGAGCAAGCTAATGTAGCAATCACTCAGTCAACATTTTCTTAAAAGCATACTAGGATATAAACTCATCTAAGACATGTATCTTAGGACCATGATATGCATGGTGACATAAAACTAATACATTAAACAAGTGAACAATGCAAGGCATTATGTAAGAGTTGAATTATATGGTATAGTCTTTTAAAAGACATTCAGAAAAAGAGAGCAAGGGCAGTATAGTGAGAGAAGGCTTTATAGAGCTAAGACTTGATCTGGGGGCCTAGACAGGTAGGATTGGTATAGATGGAGAGAAGAGGGGGAAGCATTGCAGATGAAGAAAACAATGAGCAAAATCATAGGGCAGAGTGGCAGTGATCAAGGCACAGGTGAAAGGATTTGCCTATGCGTATGTCCTTTATCTTCATAATTCATTCTGTTATCCAGCCTGCCAGGCTCTGTGATTTCTGGGCTTTCAGGAAACAATGAACTGAGAACCAACTTTAGAACCATCTACATTTTGAAATAGATTATAAATACCGAACTGTTAGCATGGTTTTGAAAAGGACACCAGTAATACAAAATATTTCCTTGGTCATGAAAATTGTTTACAAAGGGTTAAAAAAACTCCTCTGTCTTTCCAGAGATCAAAATGTTTTCTCATGTATGTATTCAAGTAAATGACTTAAAGAGAACCACATATTTGCAGTTTCATACTTACCTGGGCTTTATTTCTTTATGAAGACAAGAACTTGGAGGAAAAATATCCAGGGCCTAGATTTCAAAGTAACCCAGTCTAATAACACTGGCACACATGACATGTATGAGCCTGATTTGAGAAAGTTAGGGAGAAGGAGGAGAGGAAGGATTTTCTCTTTTCTACATCACCTCTGAAGTGAAAAATAGAAGTGAGTTGAATATTTATTATGTGGCTGTTTGAACAAAGTGTTCTATATGCTGTATAAAAAGCTAATTAATATTAATTAATACTTGATACTAAAGGAGAAGCAGATGTAGTCGCTGTGTTGGTTGGCTTTGCTGAACTGCTTTTTTCTTCCTTTTTAAATCTTTGTTACAAAGGAGGGCTCACTGGGTGGAGAAGAGGTAGGCACATGTTTTGAAATAAATATCATATAAAAACAAAGCACGCTGGTGAAAAGAACAAACTATAAAGAGCCAGGTACCCTACCTCCTAGAAGTTTAAATCTAAGGCAGACCATATAGACTAGGAATAAAGAAGATGTTTTAGGAAAATCTTAGAGAGGAGAAAAAAAATTCAAACATAATTTGCTTTACTCTTTGGAGATGTTATATTTTATACAGTTGAACTACAGAGTTCTCAAAGGTAGTAAAAATGTATGTAGGTAAAAATGAGTATGAGAGAGATAGAAGTAGAGAAGGCATATTCAAATAAATTTTCACAATTAGTGAAAAACGAGTGCCCTACATACCCAGGAAAGTCCATCAAATGAATATATCCAGTAGTTTTAATCACACACTACCTATAAAAATGGCCAGTCATCTTATTATTTCATTATTCCATTTCCTTTTTTTCATCAAGTTGTTGGGACTAAATAAAATATAGGACAGAAACCATTCTGCTCATTCATCCTTATATAGTTGTATCGGGGCCGTTTCAGAACTACTATACTGTCATAAAGAAATGAGCCCCATGGCCACTCCCTCATCAATTAATGTTTTCTTTTTGCCAGTAAGGTGCATGAAATTATACTCTTTGCTTCAGTAATGTTTAGTTCATTGCCAAAGGATGGAGATTGTGATGAGAGCTATGCATAGCAAGCATCATTCAGGGACAGGAAAACATGAGTTCCAAGCTTGGAGGTGATGGGTGTAGTTTGCCAACCCATATGTGTTTATCATTATCAAGTTGTCAGCTACAATCTACAAGCAATGATATTTCTATAATGCAGAGCAAAACAATAATCCACTTCTGGGCTGTAAAAGTGCCCCAGTGAATCCCAGTTGATCTGCCAAGGCTCACTGCTGTGCTTAAGTTGGTTGACAGGTGTGCCCTGAAATTTTAGGTAAATATAGCTGCTGCGCAGAAGCATAGGTCATTCATTGCCTGGTGGTTGAGGCTGAAAGGGGAGAGAATAAACCTTCTCACCTTCCACAAATAATTGCTTTCTTCAGAACAGTCACAGTAGTTCAAGGAGAAAGGCATATGAGAAAGGAATTGTACAGTCTGTGGTTAACTGCTCTCTTTGAGTCAACCAGTACCAGTGGTTGAGAGAAATTCGTCACCATGCTTTGCACATAAAATAAGCCAAAAAATGCTAACAGAAGGTGTTACTTCCAAGGTGCTAATTTACTTTGGGGCTTATTTAAAGATTGGTACCTTCACTGGTAAACATTTGGTTACTTTTACAGGGAAAGGTGATTGAGTTTAGACCCATTATTTTGACCATTTATAGAACTGCAGGTATGGTAGGTATGGTAAATCCCTCCACAGATACAGATTGGCAACTTCTCTGTCCTTTATATATCCTTGAATTTGTAGTCTAGAAAATTTGCCTGAGACACTGATGGGTAAAGGGACTTACTTGCCCATGATCACACAACTAGCAAGCATCCAAGATAAAACATGAACCCACCCACATCTTACTTACTCCAAGGACAGCCTCTACCCTTTACACCATGTTGTCTCTTACTTATATGGCTGCATATGAGAAAGATTTTTCTATATTTATTTCAGTCTAAGGCTATTCCAGATTATGTGACTCAAAGACAGGCAAATGGTGTTTTGAAAAATATTTTAGCTGTGCCTTGCTATGTGCTTCCAGTAGTGAGGTCTCCCTTATTTAGAATAGCCAACTATGTAATCATTAGTTATACACTATAGACTACTCAAAGAGAATGTTTGTAGCCCTTTGAAAGAGAAGGAATGATTGTAATTTGTTTCCAATCCTCTTCCTGTTTTTCTTTTTCCTTTCTTCTCTCCCCCTTCTCTTCTCATCATCTCTTTATAACCCTCCTTGTCATGGCTGTGAGAAACCAATAACCTTTCCTACTTTAAAAGGAAGTATTAAGTTCTGAGGGAACTTAGTACCTCTCCTAACAAAGAGTTCTCTCCATTTACTATTCAATGTCCCAGGACAACTGAATTTTACTAAAACTATCTTAGTTACTTAATGTCACCAGATCAGGTATGGAGAAGGTGAGTGTGGATTAGGTATGTAGCCTTTCAATCAGCTTGGCTAGCAAAACAACGACATAGTTTTGTGTTTGGATTTACAGTCCATCTCATGACATACCATGTAGATAAAAACAACAGGGAATTAAGAAGTCTTAATCACATGAGACTGTGGTAGAGTCATACTGTACTTCTTCATAAACTACTCGATTCTATTCATTATTTTTCCCTTTGGTTTTCTGAGAGTGAATACTAAAATAGTACTGCCTACAGAAATTTTATTTAGGATGAAGGGGATGAGGTAATATGGAGATGCTTGTATGAAAAACCTGCTTGATTTCTTCTCTTCAATCTCTTTGATTTGTGGGTCAGCCCCCTCTCACCCAAGTGTGTATTTCCAGTGGAAACAATACCTCTGTAATTTTTTGAGGTACTTTCTCTACTTGTTCTTTTGCTACACGTGGTTTTTGTCACTTTGATGGGTGGCTGAGTGGACATCATGTCTGGAAAGACTTCATAGTGTGCTACATGCTGAAGGATATATTGCCCAAGAGAAAGAAAGAAGTCTTAACAATAGAGAATTTTCTCTCCAAAAGCAAAGAGCTCAGGTGAATGAGCACAGTGCACGATCATGTAAAATAGAGCTTAACAGTACTGTTTTCGTTTGCATCCTGGACATAGGAGATTTCTGTAATGATTATAGCCAAGAAGCTTTGAAACATTTTCTCTGGACAAGTTAAGGGGAGGAGGTTAGGGAGTACCTGCAAAAATTGGGTGACACTTGTGAAAACTGTGGTGTATCCAGTGAAACTCCAATGTCTTTCTGGTGTGGGGTTTTGCTAGAGTAATAGAGTGTTACAGAAGCTGTCTATTGGTACCTATTGGGTCCTCTATCATTTCACACTGCTGAAAAAGACGTGTTTATTCTTCATATTGTCATTCAGTTAGCTAGCTCAGTTAGAAATATCAGTAATCATGTAGTATATTCAGAAATACAAGCAAACTCAAGCTCTCCTGCTCCCTTTGCTCCCTGAGTCTCTTCCTTGTCTGGCTGACTGTACACTAAATCTTTGGGAGTAGTGTGAATCTCTCTCTCTCTCTCTCTCTCTCTCTCTCTCTCTCTCTCTCTCTCTCTCTCTCTCTGTGTGTGTGTGTGTGTGTGTGTGTGTGTGTGTGTGTGTGTATGTGTGTGTCTGGGAGGTAGACAGATTCCATACCTGGAAATGGCTTGCTATTATTAGACATTCAGTTACCAGGGGTTATGTAAGACAATTGAAGCTCTGTTTTTTAACAGAGACATGATTCATACTGCTTGTAGTAACAGTAACCACCTCCAAACGAGACAGAAACCAGACACAGACAAAGGCTGGAGAAATCGATGCTGGCTTAGTACAGCCATTCTCTTGATACCTTCTCCCTCTCAATCAGAGCACTTAGGTTATCAGAAGAAGAGGTTACTGCTAATTCTGAATCTCTTGTGTCTCCTGGAGTTGCCAGGTGGTTTCATGTGCATTTGTGGTTTTCATAGGAGAAAACTAGGCCTTGAGAAACTGGGATGTCTTATCACAGACAGCTCTCTCTCTCTCTCCACTGATCCCCTGATTTCTATTTGGCACATTGGTCACACGTGGGGGATAGCCTGTGACCATCACTAGCATTTCTTCTCTGAACTCTCAGTGGCTCCTTTTGGGAAAAATTGGAACCGAAATAAAATATTTGACTCAGCTACACAATTAACTTTCCTCCAATGATGCTATATATTGGTATACTGGAAGCGGTAAAGTTGGAATATGATTTGAGCTTGTGCCAATACTTTTTTTTTAACAGTATCTCTGGAAACCTGAATGAAACTAGTATGGTTGTCAGTTCCTCCAAAGCCTGAGCTATTTCATAATTCCTTCCAATGACTCCTGGTGAAAGAAATAAATACTATCTCTAGTAATACTCACATAGTAAATCTTCAAGTCTAGATTTGATCATCTAGGACAGGGTTTGGCAAACTATGTCTTGCAGGCCAGAGTTGATCCACAGTCAGTTTTTATAGGACCTGCAAATGAAGAATGGTTTTTACATTTTTAAATAAAAGTTTTATTGTATTTAAAATGTAAAAAAAAATATTCTTAGCTTCCAGGCAGCATAAAAATAGATAACAGGCCAGATTTGGCCTTTGGGTTGTGCTTTGTTGACCCCTGATCTAAAATCATGAGATTTTAGAGGTGATGGGTATCTTAGAAACCATCTAGTACAGACTGCACAAATGAAGAAACTAAGAGATTAATTAGAGAAATTGACTTGATTAAGGCCACACAGGTGAGAAAGAAGGAAGGAAGGAACAAAAGAAGGAAGGACCTACTATGTTCCAGACACTGTAGTAACTGCTTTACAAATATCTCATTTGATCTTCATAATAGTCCTTAGAGATAGGTACTATTATGAAAGATTCTTCATTTTATAGTTGAGAAACTGAGGCAGACAGAGGTTAAACGACTTTCCTAGCTAATAGGTCTTCCAACCTCCGGATTTAGCACTCTATCCCCTGTGATACCTAGTTGCTGGTAAGCAACAGAATTTGGACCCTGGTCTTCTGACTTTCAGGGTTCAGTGAGCTTTATACGTGGCTTGCTACATGATTTGCCTTATAACTTATGACTGGATCTTGACAATGACCGGTAATATCCATTCACCTTTGCTGCTGAAAGAGGACAAAACAAACAAACCAGACTCAAGAATACAAAAAGGTTTTGAGGAAAGGTCCTCAGAAATATGAGATGGAACATGTTGTAGGAGTTCTGGACTTGGAATCAAAAAGAACTAGGCCCACTCTCTGGCAAACTCTACCTGTGGAGTATATAATCACAAGCAAGTTAGTTGACCTGTCTGAGCCACAGTTTATTGTGAAATCAGAGGACTGGATTATATGGATCCAGAATTCCCTTTCAACTCTAAATCTCTGATCTTGGAAGAATTAGAAGGTAGCTGATAATCTTGTCTCAGTAGCCTTTTACTTATCAAACAGGCAATCACCTTTCAGTTTCACTCCCCCAAGATTGAAAAAGTACCAAAAGTCATCTGTAAGGCATGCAGGTGGGCAACAAAAATTGACAAGCTAATAATGCCCTAAAATCCCAAGTTGAAAAAGGAATGGCTCTTTCTTTCTAATAATAATTATTACCATAATAAGCTGCTGTAAATAGCATTAAGCAGTCACAGAGAATTTTATATTGCAGCATACTTTGCTATTATTTTGCTTATTTTATGTCATAGTTATGCAAGCTGTATAACTGAACCTAGATATATAAAAATATTTTCATTTATAAAATAACTTTATAATGCTATCTTACATTTCTATAGTACTTTGTATCCAAGAAGGTATCAAAGTATTTTCTAGACCAGATTCAATGTGGACATTTTCTATTCTCTTGAAACATGAAAGACATTTATTGCTGTAGTTTTAGGGAGTGGAATATACTGTTATTTCAGGAGAAAAATTCTCTTGACTGGGCATAAAAGAGATTCAGTTTTTGGTCCCAGATCTACCACCACTTCTCACTATTACCAGGCTTAATGAGCCTAAGCTCATTAGTGAACATTTCACTCAGCAGACTTGGTTCCCCTTAATATCTGCTTGTAGCACACTAACCTGATATGCAACTTATAATATCTTCTCCTGTGATGGAGAAGGTTAATGAAAGGAAGAGAAATTTAGTTTTAGGGTTGCATACCACATCCATTTATAAGTCACAGTTAATTTTATCTCTATCAACAAATAACCATTGAAAACCTGCTATGTACCAAGCATTGTGCTGGGCACTGAGAAGAAAAGAAGCACCTGCCCTCAAGAAGCTGATAATTTGGTAGGGGAGATAATACCCATTTATAAAAGATAAATAACAATAAGTAGTATATGCTCAGTGACAGAAGTTCAGACAATAAGTGAAATAGGGGTTCCAAGGAGGGGGATGATCATTGAGAACTCGCACTGGACTTGAAGGGAAGGACTTAGATAAGTAAGGGGTAAGAGATATTGTATAAGACAGTGTAATATGGAACATGTAGTACTCATTGATTCCACTTACCCTCTTCTTACTCACCTCTTCTCACTCAACCTGCCTTCCAACCTGTCTTCCAAGTGTATTACTCAACTGGAATAGCCCTCTCCAGTGTTACTAATGATATCTTATTTATCAAATCTGTTAACCTTTCCTCAGTCTTCATCCTTCTCTGCCATATTTGACACTTGTCCCCTCTTTCCTCATGGACACTCATGGATATGGACAAGGAGTACTCTGGGTTTTTTGTGGGGTTTTTTTGTCATTGCCCTCCTTTTCTTGGTTCTTCTCCATTCTGTCTTTACCACTCCTCAGTCTCCTGCACTCTGTTGTCCATGTCACTACTCTTGACACGACGTACCCCAAGGCACTGTCCTAGTCTCTCCTTCCTCAATCTCTCTCTCTCTCTCTGTCTCTCTCTATCTCTCTCCCTCTCCTCTCCTCTCCTATCTTCTCCTCTCCTCTCTTCTTCTTCATCCTTCTCCTTCTCAAATGCACTTATTTCCATCACAAGTAATACCACCCTTCTAAGTCACATGGGTTTCCTACCAAAGATTCATCCTCAGCTCTTTAATCTGTTTCAACTCACATATCCATTAACTTGCCAAACCTTTTCATTTTCTACCTCTACAATGTCTCTTGCATCTTCTCCCTTCTGTTTAGTTACACAGGCATCACTTTAATTTAGGCCCTTATCACCTCTACGTGGACTGTTGCAATAATAAGGAATCGTTGCTTTTCCTGCCTGGAATGAAAAGAGGCTTAGATTCATCTTTGATTCTCGTGCCTCATTCTCTCTCTGCTCCAGTCCATTCTCCACATAGCCATCAAGGTGATTTTCCTAAGGTGTAGATCTGACCACGTCGCTTTGCCTCTAGAATGAAATACAAACTCCTCTCACATTTAAATGCCTTCACATCCTGGCCTCGACCTACCTGTCCGTCTTTTCACACGCAGTTCCTCTTCATACACATTAGTGCTTTATCGCCTCGTGCTTGAGACTGATGGTAGCCCGCTAATTGGTCTCCCTCCTTAGGGTCTCCCCATTTACATCTATCCTCCACTACACTTTCAATTGATGTTTCTAAAGCAAAATCCTGACTGCGTCACCCTTCTATTCAATCAACTCTAGTGACTCCTGTTGCCTTGAGAATCAAATGTAAAAGATTTTTAGTCAGCTTTTAAAGACTTTCATAAGCACCGCAATACATCCTTGCTGTTCCTCTCGCCAGACTCTCCATCTCCCAGCTCCAAGCACTTTCATTTGCTATCCCATATGCCCAGAACTCTTTCCCTCCTCATCCCTGGCTCCTCACTTTCCTGGCTTCCTTAAAGTATCATTTTCTGTAAGAAGCCTTTCTGTCCTCCCTTAATGTTCCTGCCTTCCTTCCCCTCCCAATATTATCTCCACTTCTGTTTGTAAATAGTTATTTGCATATTGTCTCCCCCATTAGACTTTAAGCTTCTTGAGATCCAGAACTGTTTTTTGCCATTCTTCATATCCCTAGTGCCTAGGAATTACCTGTCACTTAGTAGGTTTTTAATAAATAATTTTTGAATGATTTATTAATGAGGAAAATGAGTGGGTTAGGTAAGAGTGAAAGTATGTAGAAAATTAAGACCTTAAAGGTCTTAAAGCAATTAAATCCAATAATAAGGTAGAGATGTGGCAGTGCCAGTTGGTTGTCTGAAGTAGAGTAGATATAAAGGTCCCTTTGGATGATTGGAAGAGAGGAAGACAGAGAATTGTGAGATGAGATGGTCAAATAGATCATTACTATGGATGCTGAATGCAGAAACTGTGTCTCATACAACATCATGGACCCCATAGCATCTAGCACAACTCAAAAAAGATTTGTTGAGGTCTCTCAGTGACAGAAGCAAGATTCAAACCTAGATCTCCTGATGTCAGATTCCATGACTTTTCACAATGTACCATGCTGAGTCATGCAATAGACATTATTCAATTGTTAAGCATCATTAGGATAAAAGGTAGAAACATCAGAAACTACACCTATATTAGAACTGGCATTGCAGAGTTATGAGACATCAGTACTTAGGGAAAAATTCTTAGACTAAAACAATTAGAACAAATAAAATGTTGTAGAAGAGATATTCAGCTACCTAAAGCATTTTTAAGCACCACAGTATCAATAGAACCCAAAAGCTTACTTGATATAAAAAAATTGGCCTTATTTCTAATACCTGATAAAATTAAAAATTCTAAGATAAGTACTAACAGAGGTTTGTCCATTATCAAAGTGAAATAAAATTAACAGATTTAACTTAACAGACTGTGGGAATATTATTCAACCTTCTGTTCATAGGACCTTCCTGGTAGTGCCCTAGACACCAAATGCTTCTTTAGATGTGAGTGTGAACTAGTTAACTAAGTAGCTAAAAACCTAAAATGTAAAAAAAAATTCTAGTAGAAATAGAGAGTTGAAGAAAGAGCTCCTGCATAGGGTAGCAGGAATGAGAGAGCCATGATGTATCATCAGTGGAATGAAGGTGTTGGTATAATGGACCAGAAAGTTGGAATTCTTTAAATAGATGTATTAATTAACTTAAGGTAACCAATTAACATGTTAAAAAGTCTAAAGATTCTTTCCATCTTTAGGGAAAATTAACTAGATAACTTAAGATTGATTCCCAAGTATGGGCTTCCCCCCCCCCATTCACTAAGGAATGGTTATCTTTCAACAATTTTCCTTTTATCTTTTTCTCCCTGTCCCCAAACTACTTTGTTAGGCTCTGTTGCACATAGAGAATCTCAGAACTGGAAGGGACCTTAAAAATTATCCAGACCACCCCCCATTTTAAAGATGGAGAAACTGAGGCTGAGAGAGTGGGGTTTCTGCTTTTACTTTGCCTTTTCTTTACAAACTCTTCCCTTTTACTCTCTCCCCCCACATCTCCCTAAACATGCCACCACCACCACCACCATCTTTTCTATTAGGTCTTTGAACCTCCCTCTTTATCCCAACATTTCTAGCTGCCAAAAGAAGAATCAATGAGATTTATGGTATAATATACCTCCACCACTGACTCCCTCAGTGCAGCTAGGTGGCACAGAGGATAGATTGCTGGACCTGGCATCAGGAAGACCTGAACTCCATTTAAGCCTCAGACACTTACTAAGCTGTGTGATTCTGGGCAAGTCATTTAAGTTTTGTTTGTCTGAGTTTTCTTCACTGTAAAATGGGGGTGATGATAATAATAGCACCTACCTTCCAGGGTGGTTGTGAGGATCAAATGAGATAGTAATTATAAAATGCATAGCACAGTGCCTGGCACATAGTAGGTACTCCTGCCTTCCTATATAACCACCACCTCCACCACCACCAAAATCACCACATTTTGGATAAGGGAAATAGAGAACTGGGGCAAATTTAAATTTGTTGGGAGTCCTATCTACTAGTTGTTACTGTTCTGAGGCAATTATGGTTAGTAAAGCTCATTTGGACTCCTCAGGGGAAAGGGGCTCTTTGAATTTTTACCAAATAATTATTGTTAGAAATAACAATAATGTAAAAAAAATTAATACTTTATGTTGTTAGAGCTGTTGTTATTCTAAATTTCCAGAGTGGGGCAAAAACCTCTAAGGATCTGGATTTTTCTATTTTCCTACAATGTGATGTGTGCCAGAAACCCCTTTAAATCTCTTCCCTGACTAGGAGGGACCTTGATAAAGTTATTGGTTATCCTGTTTGGATTTCTGAACAAATTATTATGTTTAAATCATTCTCCTTGAAAACATCAATCCATAGAGCATCATGATTCAGGACTTTGTCATTTATAGCAATATGTGTTATATCTGTTTAGAAGGGAGGAAGAATGTCCCCCCTATGAATCTGCCTCTCTTAATAATTTCCACATTTCTGAACATGGAAAAAAACCATTCTCCTAGTTTTCTGAGGTCAAAACAAGTCAAAAAGCAAAACTTAGGTTCAAGAAGTTGGAATCAACTAGTTTTGATTTTTTTCTCTCTCCATCATTCCATCATTCACCAAGTACTCTTGTTTCTACTGTCACCGTATTGCCCTCCTTTCCACTCCCACAGCCTTATTACTTCTTCTCTAGATTCTTATTAAAAACCTCCTAAGTAGTCTCCCTTCAGTCTTTCCAATTTAACCTTTTCTAACTACTGTCAAAGTAAACTCTTTAAGGACCAGAAATGCGTTGTTTTTCATCTCTGTATCCACAGGACTTTCCATAGTCCTTTGTGGATTTGCAAATATTCCAATGGACCTTTAACTTCATCGTGGTTGTTGCTCGCTCTAATAATGTAAATCACAGTGCTTCCATTCGTCTTCATCCTGTGTAACTTTATTCTTGCCTCGCCATGCTAGCCAAAAGCATCCATCCAACATTCGGAGGTCCTTCCTCCATTTCTCTATAAGGGATACCAGTGGAAGGTGCAGTCTGTCTACCAGTTATCCCTTGCTCTCTTCATGTGGTCAGCCCATCCTTTTTTTTTTTGCTCTTCATACATTTAATAATCTCCTAAATTCTTGTTTGTGATGTGTTTCAGACTGCTCATATCCACCTTTCCATTGCATTTTGGGTGATCCTCAATTTCAATTTTTTTGAAACTGTAGTGCTCCATGACTGATAGCCATATAGCACCACCAGAAGAATATTAGCATTAAAAAAGAGGATTCTTTGTTTCAGTGAGAAGCTTGACATGTTAACAAAAAACTTTATACTTTCCCAAAGGCGATGCAGACTGCTCTCCTCCTTCTGTCCAGTTCTAAGCTAAACTCATTATACATTTTTGTTGTCTATACAAGGGATCTTTGTGTTTGTGTGTGTGTGTGTGTGTACACTTTTGGACAAACTTTATAGGTTGACCATTCAACTGCACATCATAGTCTGAACAGTAGATATTCTTTATCTACTTTTTTTTCTCCTGGCCAGATAGTTAGGCCAAATCAAATACCCTACAATATTTCAGAGCTTGATGAAGTTAGCACAATGTCATTTGCAAACAGGAGCATCTGGCAGACCTCATAATCTATAGGGCATCCCTCCTTGGCATAACTGCATTGGATCACCCACATCACAGTGGTGAATGCTTTTGGCAAACATACATCTCCCTGTTTTATGCCTCATTGATATTAATCATCAGGGAGTTATTAAACAAGATGAACTCTGCATTACAAAGAACCTTGTGTAATTTTGACATATGCACAGGAGACATCTTGTTGGAAGATGGCCTTTAAGGCATTGTTTTGCTCTACCAAACCAAATTTTCTTTTTCAATATCGTCAATCAACAATAAGCCCAGTAGGATTTTCTGTCTTCTACATCTTTCAGTGAATTGTTTGATGGGAAAAGTGTGATCTGCTATGGAATATTGCGCATGAAAGCCTCCCTACTTCTTTCTGATACCCTCATCAAGGATACCCTTGATGTGTGGGAAGGTCATAAACATTTTATGTAGATAGGAAAGTAGGCATTTGGGTTAGTAGACGTTGATGGTCTCTCAGTCACCTTCTTTGGTTAATAATAAAGTCTGAGAATGTTCCCCTGCCTTTGGTATCTCCCTTTCCTTCAGATACCTTGTGAACTGATCTCTAAAGGAATTCAAAAGTGTGTTGCCTTCAGTATAGATATCCTCGCATATACATGGTCTAGTCTGATTTTCCCATCATTATTTTCTCCAGTGCCATTTCCACTTCCTCTATAAGCATATTTAAGACTGTAATGTCAGAGTCTGCTTGTAGTAGCTTCACTGTCCTTGATGGGGGATTAAAAGAGCTTAATGAAAAATGTATCTCTTTTATTTGGTGTTGCCTTCCTTTCAGTTTAATTCTTAAATGCCATCGGAATGACTTTGCTTAGGTGGTCTCTAAGCTTTTTTTAAACTAGTTTTTCCTTCTACTGTTTCTATCTTATAAGGAGATATTGTTTATAATTAATTGTCCTCCCTCTTTTTCCATAAGGTTTTACAAGCACGTTTATATTCTCTATCTGTGCTACCATTGGTTCCCTAATCTCTCCTTTCAGCAAGTTGTAAGGGCAAGCTAAATGGGACTTTTTACTGTTTTTTCTTTTGGAGTGCTTCTCAGCTTCTCTGTGTCTAGGGCTTTCCAGTTCTTTCCTCAAAGTATCCATAACGTATAGGAGTGAGGCACTCTGTTGTCTGTAAGTATTTTGACCTCTATTCTTTACTCCTAAATCACATTTCCCAACATATTTTTCATTGGCCTTGCCTCTTCCCATCTTTGCATTGAATTCAGTGAGTATTAAAGCATATGTTGATTTAATTTAGAAGGTTTTATTGGGGTTCTTCTTGAAATTTCCCCTACCTTTTCATCCACCTCAAGAGAAGCTGCATTTATTTTCATGGTGGTCTTTTTGTGATCACTTATCATGAGCAATGCAATAAAAACCAAAAGTCACATGAAATTGTTTCTCATTGCCTTTGGATACCAAATAAAACTAACTCCAGTAACTCCTTTATTTGCCTCTCCAAGAAGAAGCCGTGAGCCATCCTTCCATTTACCTACAACTTCCTTCAGTCTTCTAGTTTTGTTTATGGTAAGAATGTCAAGATTGATAAAATTCAGCTCTTCGGGTAATATGCCTTTTCAGTGGCAACTAGACAAAAGTTATCATTAGAATACTAGCAACTCCATCGTACGTTGATGCTTAGTGTACTCTACCCCCTTTTCTGCCAGTCTGCCCTTTTCACTGCAGGTGTGGAAGGGGACTACTTAGCACTTCAGATCCAGTCTTGGGCTCTCCTAGGCAACCATATATTTACAGCTACCACAGCCACTTGAGATGATTAAAGCAGGCAGGAAGACAAATCCCCTCCATCTCTTGCTAGAATTACAAGGGAAAGCGGCATCCCAAATCATGCAGAACCCCTAAAAGTAGTAGTCTTTTTGCAATTCTTATAGTCCATTGAAAAGGCATCTCTTTCTGTCTCATTCGCAATTATACTTTTCTTCCCATTCTCGCGAGGACCCAAGGGAGCAATCAGGAGCTGCTTTGTTGCACATGGGGCCAGAGCTTGTGGCCCACAAGAAGGAAACAGGGTGCACACTCAGCCCCATGGGAAGCGCCACAGACCAAGAGATCATAATAGGGCTCCCCCTCATTGCCCCAGTTATACATGGTGGATGGGTTACTTGACTTTCCTGCTTTCTGTAGGCCTCACAGACAGATTTTCATAGGTTTACACAATGAAACAAGCTTCAGGAGAAATGACCTACAATCTGTTCTGCCTCCGACATCATCAAGAATCTTGCCAGCTGTGTTCCAATAGCAGATACCTTATTACTGCTGGTGATGTAAGAGACAGAGAAAAAAAACAGCTGGATTTCCAGATTCCAGGGAGAATTTGCGATGCCGGCAGCCAGGAAAAATTATCTTTTGACTTATAAACTGAGCACATTGGATATGGAAGTCATTGAAAGAGAATAAATAAGAAACCCCATGAAGTCATTACAACAGAGTCACTTTTCAGAGTGTAACCGTACTTTAAGCAATAAAACATGACAGACCATGCAGTAGTTCTGATTAAAATACACCTCAGGTGTGTACTAAGGCTGAGGCAGGAAGGGAAATATGGGACTGAGAAGAGATAGGTCACCATTTGCGCAAGGGGAAAAAAAGATCATAACAGCAGGAAGCAGGGTTGAGAGAGAGAATGACTTGATTAAAAGATGGGAAGGCCATCATTCAATGTAATTATAAAATGTATGATTTAAATTGAATTTTAGATATTTTAAAATCTACATTTATTTAATTATGCAGTGGATTTATATGCTTCCTTTTGGTTTTCATCTGAATATATTGGACATATCGATCGATAATTTTCTTTATTAATGTAGCTGCCAGGAGAAAAAAGAAACTTTTTTTCTGACTTTATGATGTACTGTTGATAGCCTGTCAGAGCCATGTGACAGGAATAGCAAGAACAAGGAAGGACTTTTGAATCTAGTTTGCATGTTTGTGTGGTTGCAGGAATATTACTGTTTTTTAAAAAATTTAAAATGTGAGTAGCAAAGTTCTACCCATGAAGCCTTGAGTTTTCTATTAATAGTTCTAGGTCTTCTTTTCTGGTGACTCACATTGTTCACCTGGGAATGGTAAATGAACTCTTTTAGTACAGAACCCTTGTTCGCTCTGGAAAGATTGATTTTTCTCGCTTGGTGAATACTTTATTTCAAGGGAGTGTTTTACTGTCCTTTCATGGAAGGTAAGGAAGGGACACAGTTTCACTGGACATACCTTCTTTAGCGTGGTTAGGGGAAGAAGATTGGTCTGGGCAGGAAGGAGAAAGCTGGAATTCATTGTGAGTAGTTACCTGAAGTTTTTTGAAGGCAGTTGGTAACATGAAAATGTATGAGAGTTCAGAGAAGGAAGAAGAGATGAGTGGTAAGAGAGGTAATGATGATGAGTTAACCAGATTGCAAACAACCTCCATAAGTATAAGAGGTAGAATCCGAATAGGGAATAATTTTCATTTTTAAAGAGTCTTGCCACAAGTCTACGTAACAGAAGTTTTTCTGGGGGCTCTGTGCCTTCTTTAAGAGAGAGAGAATTTTATTGAGAATTTCAGGCCTGAGCCAGCAGTTCCTCAAAGGCTTGAGAAATTCCTTGATTCTTACTAGAATCATTATCTTCCAAATGTATTGAGGTCCTGATACAATCTTCTTTTTGATTTTAAAATCACTAATTATGTTAGTGGTAGAAACTTGTGAAGCAGAGTTTACTTTTCCGTGCCAAAAACTCTTTTTTTCATTTTTTTTAATTATCGATCAATCAATAAACGTTTATTAAGTACCTTCTAGGATTAATTCATTTGCTTAAGATTATGGCTGAGTTATATTTATTGTTGGAGAGAGAGGCTTGAAATAAAGCCCAATTTCTTTCTTGGATAGCGTATATTCCTTTTGGACCATTGAATCACACCCTCTCTCTGGTCTGATTTGGTCACTATAGATACCTTCAAGAGTTGAACGGTGTGATTGTGGCTATTTTGAAGATTACTGATATCTCTCAGATAAGTAGTAGATTTTTTACTATTTTCACTCTTCACTTATCTAATATATTGGCCCAGAGGCCAATTGTTATAGTAACCAGATATCGTTAATGACTTCTTATGCCATATGGATAGTTTGAAAAGAAAATTTGAAAATGAAATCTGGAAGACATGATTCTCCATTTTGCCATCTTTTTTCCCTCCTGACTACTTGCTGATATAGAAGTGGACAACAAGCCTCCTAACCATATCCTTATTATCTTTTTCCCAGTACAGATGCAGCCGCTTTCTATTCACTGCCCCAATGAACATCTGCACTAGGCCCCAGCCTTGGAGTGATTTACCTGAAGAGTAACGCCATTTATCTGAAAACTACTGTAAGTACCTTCTGCCTTATGTGAAAGGCATGTGTGTTTGTGTGTGTGTGTGTGTGTGTGTGTGTGTGTGTGTGTTTAAAAGGAAAGAAATAGCCACTGCAATTGTAAACACAGATACAATTTCAGATTGCTATTTCCCTGGGTTATAATTTTTGTTTAAAGGCATCTGAACTTAGGCCCCCAATCTCTCAGTTTTGTTGCTATTGTTGTTGCTAGGCCCTGTGAGGT
Organism: Phalanger gymnotis; assembly: GCA_028646595.1. Lineage (NCBI taxonomy): Eukaryota > Metazoa > Chordata > Mammalia > Diprotodontia > Phalangeridae > Phalanger > Phalanger gymnotis. The sequence continues at coordinate 530,728,120 of CM053622.1, read as the reverse complement.
ACGTCTCATGTGGTTGCACATCCTCCTACTCTGATATCTAGGCTTTATACGGCAATGTGGAACTGTTGAGGTTGGAACTCTGGACACCTCATAGGTCTGGGGGCTCTTCTCAGATCTCAAAGCATCTTGTCATTTCACACCATCCTAGTCAAATATGAGTGCCCTGCTTTGTGTTTTAACATGATTATCTGAGTGGGATCTTCATTCCCTTTGCTTAACCTACACAACTCTTGTGTTTGGAGACTCTTTGGGGTTCTTTGCTGCTCAAGCCAGATCTCTCTGCATTCAAGTCCAGGCTTCAGTCAAACAGAGAGCATTTATTAAGCACCTACTGCATGCTAGGCACTGTGCTAAGTGCTGGCAATATAAAGAAAAAATCAAATAATCTCTACCTTCAGGGTAGAGAAGACAACATGCATGTATGTGAATATAATATGTACATATGTGCATGTAATAAATACAAGGTGGTTAACTCCATGGTATTTGGGAGGGAAGGCACTACTAGTAGTTGAGGGACTCAGGAAAGGCTTTATGTAGAAGTTTGTGCTTGAGCAGCATCTTAAAGGAAATGAGAAGTACCATGAGGTAGAGGTAAGGAGGGTGTGCTTACCATGCATGGAATGGGGAATGGCCAGTGGAAAGACACAAAGATGAGAGAAGTGTCATCTGCAAGAAAGAGAGAAGGCCGGTTTGATTGGACTGTAGACCATGGAAAGGAAAATCCTGTAAAGATAGGTTGGCACCAGGATGTGAGGAGCTTTAAAAGCCAAACAAAGGATTTTATATTTAATCATAGACACAATAGGGAGCCACTGGAGTTTATTGAGTAGGAGAGTAACATGGTCAATCTATGCCTAAGGAAAATCACTTTGGCAGCTGAGTGGATGATGGATTGGAGAGAAATAAGCTACCCTTGCCAGATAAATAGACATACTCATACATATATACATACATGTTTTGTGATACCTCAGTTTCATTATTTTAGATCTCTCCCCTCTCTCTGATGCTTACATAGGAGGGATGATGAAATTAGAGTGGATATGAATGCTATACCTACAGGAAAAAATGCCTCTGAAAGATTGATATAAAGTATTCATTAAATATTGCTAAAAATAGCAGATGAATATCTGATTTTTTTCTAGAAAAGCCAGAAGCTTGAATTATTTAAAAGCTATGCATGCAGACCAACATAATTAGCAATTTCAGAAAAACTCAGTTGTTGTCATTTTAAAAATTTTACTATGTGGTATGAGGCAGGTATCATTCTACATAATTTTCTCTTCCTGTAATTGAAGACTCTTTGGAATACAAACTCAAGGGGGATGAGCAAGCTATTTTGTATCTTTAACACTTCATATCACCTGAGAAATAATCCTTGCTAGTGGAGGAATGCATGGATCTCTGATAATCAATTTAGGCAAATCATGAGCTCCTAAAGGAGAGAAGGAATTCCCAAATTCTCTTGCTAGAATTCCTCAAAGTGCTGATGAGTTTAGAGAATTGACAAATAAAAAGATGGCAGAAGATCAGAGAAGGGGTTTCTGCATGCCATTCCCAGGTAGCTTTTTAGTAAAACACTTTATTTTGTTCTTAAGGGTAAAAAGGACTAAGAGTACTTGATTACTTGCCAGAAAAGAGATGCTTTTTTCTGGATTTCCTTTGTGGCATGACTAAGCCTCTTCAAGCAGCAGGTGCGTTAGGACACAGGCTGGTTTGGGGGCCACATGAGAGGTTTAGGGAGATATAGGGGCACTTCATGAGTTCCAACTCCATCTGCTGATTAGAAACCCTGTCTGTACTATCAATCACTTAATCCACATTTATTAAGAGCCTACTATGTGTCAGGCACTGTGCTAAGCCCTGGGGATACAAAAAGAAGCAAAAGACAGCCCCTATCCTCAAGGAGCTTTCAGTTTAATGGGGAAGACAACCTGCAAACAAATATACACAAAACAAGCTACATACAAGATAAATAGGAAATAATTAACAGGGAGAAGACAATCAAGTTAACTCAGAAGATAGGATTGTGGCATAGTGTCTTTATTCCCTCTGCCCAGAGGACATCTTCAGCCACCAGAAGGAGGCAATGGTAGAACCCGACTATATTTAAGTTAATAGCTCTTGCATGTTGACATACATACAGTGTGTTGAGTGTTCTATGGTTTTACTGCTCCTGGACAGCAAAGTAGGTGTATGGAGATAAAGAGCTCTGATTCTGTTCTGTTTTATTGTGATCTTCCAGAAAGATAGGATAAAATTAATTTATCTTTCAAAATTTTTTCTTAATTTTTTTAAAGGACAGAGAGCATAAAACTCATATATAGTCCAATACAACAAACATTTATTAAGCACCAGCTGTATATAGAGCGCTATATGGGATTCCAGGGAAGATGACAAATAAGATATGGTTCCTACCCTCAGTAAGCTTACAGTGAAATAAGAAACCAATCCATGTAACTCTAATACAATGAACGTATTAATGCATAGTATTAGAGTTAATAGTACTAACTGCTATGTGAGATCTATGGGTCAGGTCATTTTCAGTGGGCAAAAAAAAATGTCATAAATGGATGTAAGAGCATTAGATTTCATCTTTAAAGACAAATACTAAGAAAACAAAACTGAGAGTTGATTTTGGTGGTCAGCCCTTTGCATTTGGGCTTGATAGGGTTTCTATATTACAAACAGGCTATTTATAAAGTTCCTGACCCTCAAATGCCTTTGCTATGTCAGTAGGCATGGCTACTACAGAAAGCAGAAGTATTGAGAGTTATAAAAAAGATGGTAAAGAGTTGAAGACAAAAATGCTTATCTCAGAATAGTTTCTATTACTACTATAATAATAACCCTTTTGTATCTTCTTCAGGTTAAAATGCTGAGTGCAGTTCACCAATTATATTTTGGAATGATGCAAGACTGCAAATACCACAAAGGGAGAGACCATGTCTTTTGTAACCTTTATATCTCCCCCAGCACCTAGCCGAGTGTTTCATATATTGGACACAATTAACAAATGTCTGTTGAATTAAAAATTAAATTGAAATCTTAAGTGTCAAGGATAGGGATTCCCAAGCTTGGTTTTGTATATCTCACGTACTACCAACCCCAGGATGTCTCCAATTATCTTAAGGGTGGTCCAGAAATTCTCAAAAATAAATGAACTTGAAAAAGAGATCAATATGGACAGTCTAGGGGTTGGGTGGGGGGGGGGGGTAGAAGGGGAGATTGCCATCCTCAAAACCTTGGATATGAATTTGTCTAATTGGATCTAATTTGTTGGTGACCCAATAATTACTCTTTGGTGGCTGATCAGAAGAATTAGACTGAATATTCCACATCTAATTAGTCTGATAAGTTGAGTATGGGTTAATGTGTATGAGAAAGAGTTGGAACCCACGGGAGAGAGCACATGGGAAAAAGAACACTTCTCTTCACAGACCCTAGAGAGCGAAAAAAGCTCACAGAGATAAAATATTTATTTCCCATATGTTGGCAAAAATGCATTGCCATTATTGTATATGCACAGTATGTGCAAAAGCATGTGAAATGTATATGTAAAATGTTACAAATGTGACTGATTTCCATGTACTTTACATTCTAAATAGCCAGTATCTCTTCAGAAGTCCTAGGGCATATTTTCTAACGTGCATACAACAGGGACTGATTTAGAAAAAGTCACTAGCATGCACTGCCTTAAACCACTACCAAGTCTGAGCAAGAAACTTAACAGCTCCTGTCAGGAGAGAGTTAAAATCCATTTGGGGCCTGCAAGCTAACTCAGCTGCCAGTCACCTAAAAACAAATCCTTGAAGTATCCTCTTTTTCAGAACAGAAATATATGCAGTGGGAAGACGAAAAATGTTTTGTTCTGTTTGGGCATTGGGGGACATTTGGTCCAGGCTGACCGTTGAAAGGCAGGTGCCTGAAGCCATATATATTTTTTT
>CM053622.1:530606512-530723676 GCA_028646595.1 Phalanger gymnotis | reverse complement strand
GAGAGAGAGAGAGAGAGAAGGTGGGGAGGGAGAGCAGGGAGCTTGGCAAACTAACTAACCTTTGGCATGGTGACCAGGAGGAATATTCTAGTGGAGATTTTGCCTCTCTGAAATGCTTCTTGGAGTCAGCTTGTATGCTGCTGCCCTCTAAAGGCTCCAAAGAAGAATTAGCAGCTGCAACAGTTTGATGAGACTTTGGCTGTCATGCCCTCCAATTTGCCAGATTTTTGCAATTTTAAAAATATATATATAAGTAAGGTTGACATTTTTGCTTGATAAGTAAGTTGGGCATCATGTCATTTGACAGATTTCATAGAGTCTAATTGACCCACCTGTGCCTTTCTAACCTTTGAATTGCACTGTTTTAGATATGTCTTTGACACTCTCATGTGTCTCAAATATAGAATATTGAGGTCAAAAGAAAAAAAATTGGAAGAGGTCAGATGGGAACTGTTCTTGGGGAAAGTCTTTTTGCAGTAGAGTAAGGAAAATAGTGCCATGGTGGAAGGGTAGGTGTGAAGTAAGGTGAAAGGAAATGGTAACTAAAAGAAACAGATAATAAAGTGTTTATATTTTGTCTTCCAGAGATAATCCCAATATTCCTGTGCTATGAATATTCCCCAAAGTAGACCAAGGCTTTTCAGTAACAACATAAGGAAGTCTGTGGTGCAAGATATCTGGCAGGAAGCATTATCAATGCAAGGGAGGTGGGGTGAGAAAAGTAAAGGCATTTATATGGAGGGAAAAAATAATTTTTATTTTACAAAGCAGGTGAAGTTTTATCTTACTTATCAGGCCTTTGTTTCAGGAAAAGTTTTATTCTCTCTTCACAAATCACATAAACTTAAGAGTCTCAAAGCCTGAGTTTGAATCCTAGCTCTGCCATTTACTACTTTAATGACATTGGACAAGTCACTTAGACTCTTTTGTCCTCCATTTCCCCAACTGGTAAATGAAAAGGTTGGATTAGGTGGACTCTAAGGTCCCTGTCAGATCTAGAACTAGGATCTGAAACGAGGATGGATTTGGTCTGTGTATAGTGGAAATGAACATATTTATCTTTCTAATAAAATAATTTGCTTAGGCTTCAGATACTAAATATAAGTGAAAAATATAATGTGTATGTTGCTTATCTTATTGTAGTTAGCTCTGGTACCTCCCTGACAAAATGCCCTTTCCTGCTTCAGACAGAGCAACCAGTTGGAGTAGGGAAACTGCTTTTGAATAGGAATGAGACTTAATTAGAATTCAGTCTATGACTTCTTTTACAATTGATTCTCGTTACAGCCTCTCTCTTAAAGTCTGTGTTTTCAAATCATATAATAGAACAACTTGTTTTACCTGTACTGGTTTCCTCTACATCGAAAAGCCTATCTGCCCACCTCGTTTTTATTCTGGTATTTACCATTCCATCTCTGCCTGCTTCTCTCTGAACATGCTCAATTTTGCCACCTGTTGAACCAGAAACATATCATTCCAGGTCTTGATTTCTCTACATTATAAATGCTTTAGAATATGAATTTTAAATTCCCATCACAATAATTATCACTACAAATCATTTCCTCATAACAAACGTATTCCCATACCCATAGAAACAACACGCTTGGTTGATCTGGTTACAACAAATTCGAAACTATAAATAATCCTTCTAGTCACCATCCATGGAAGATTGTAACAAAGGACTTTTTTGTGTGTTGTTTCGATTATAAGTTGGGAAGGAGAGAGCTGAGCAGAGCTGACCTATAGCTGAGCTCTTTCGGTTTCTTTCTCCTAACATCGAGTAACAATTATCCTGTAACTTCCCTCACACTTTCCAAATATATTCCAGTCATCTAAATAAACAAAACCCACCTAAACTCCCCAATCACTCATGAAAATGGAACATTACCCAAAAAAATTCTTTAAGGGGATGGGAGTTAAGGTGTTCCTTCACCTACTTCATTTACCTACTTTTTCACCAATTCGCCACAGAGTGGCTGCTAAATACTCTGCTTCATTTGAGGCCTGAAGACTGGGGATTTGCTTTCAAGTCATGTATTTAGTTTTAAAAATCAATACCACAAATAATTTGAGTATCCATAGGCTATGTTTCACAAGAGGAGTTTGCATGTTTTTAATCATACTGACTATTGCTGGGTAGATGGCTATAACTGTAAAAAACCTTCACTGGTGTTTTTCCAGACCATGTTAGAACTATTATGAAAAAGGATGTGTTCTTGGATAATGTCAGCCATACGTAGCTCAAGTTGTCTAAAGTACTGGGACAGGGTCTTTTTTATGCAGTCAGCAGAGACCAAATGTGGAGCTGCTTGCTTGGCCCATATGCTTTAATGTGTTCCCAGTTAGGCCATTACTGGAGGGGAAAAAACAAGGATCAGCTTGTTTCAAAACAAGGGACATACAGGACCTCCTGTCTCTCCCCCCCCATCCCCTTCAGAAAAAAAAATCAAGTTATCTTTAACAGATTCTAAAAATGCCTTTTCCCAAATATGCAGTCAGTTCCTTCAAAGGGCCCTTTGTTTATTTTCAGGAAGAAACCCAAGACAGCTGAAAACCAGAAGGCATCTGAGGAGAATGAGATTACTCAGCCGAGTGGATGCAGCGCCAAGCCAGGCCTTCCCTGCCTGAACTTTGAAGCTGTTCCGTCTCCAGACTCAGCCCTCATCCACTCAACACATTCACTGACAAACTCACACGCTCACACCGGGTCATCTGATTGTGAGTACACCAATTCAGTGACAGTATCTTATGTGGTACTTAGATCGGTGTATTTCTTCTGACTTACTGGACTGCAGCAGATTATTTCCATTTGTGACTAAGGTTTTCCCTCCCACCATTTTGACTTGAAGTCTCCACCGACACTTAAAGAATCATCATCATACATATATATATATATATATATATATATATATATATATATATATATGTATGTGTATATATATATATATACATATATATATATATAGGGTGATTACATCATTGATCATAGAGGGTTAAGTGAAAAAAACTAGTTACTTTCAGCCTATCAACTTAGAAAATAAGTTGTACTTTTACTTTTTAGTTATTCATTTCTAGTGTCCCTGTACACTAGAAAACCCTACTTCCCTCATTGACAAATTGAACAATGCTTTGTGAACCTCAGAAGTCTAGTAAGACCCAAGGATACTTCCATTTTGGAAGTATATGAAACATCTCAGATGCCCATTGGTTATTGGAATCCCATATTGTTTGTCTAAATTTTTCCCTTTAAAGTTTTTAATTGATTTTGAAGTGGTTAAAAGATAGCATAAATTTAACAGAAGAAAAGGAAATGGTTTCCAAGAATTCAGAAACCACCCAGACTGCACTTAAGCCAATAAGATTTCAGGTTAAAAATATTTTTTAATTAAAAAAAATGCCTGAGGGCTAAATTTGGAAGTGGGCAGCCTAATGAGCTCTTCCCTATTGAAATCACTTCATTGCTGTTTATTTTTGCTGTCTTCCCACTGATCTGGGAGCCACTTCTCCAAATTCTATTTTAAGAAAGTTGATAAATCACGTTTAGGAGACTTTTTTTCTTTTATTTTCTGGAGCCTTACCCAGTGCCTGAAAGGAGAAACAAATATGTAAGACAATGGAAAGGAGGCAGTGTAGAATGTCTTTAGGGTTTGGTCCCAAAGAAAATTCTTTTCAGTTTCAAGATATAGCTCTTGGATCTGTGTGTTTAAAGAATATTAATAACAAGCAAAGAAGTGGCAGATACGCCTCCCAGTCAATAAAATAAGAAAGCCTTGTTTTCAAACAAGGACGGCATTAGTCTCATTCACAAAGATCAAAGTGTTAGTGAGAAAATGAGATTCCAAAATTTCTCATCGATACTTCTGTAACAGTACAGATGTAAAACTATGCAAGAGACCACCACAAAGAAGCTGAAAGTTAGATGAATTTAACATCTTCCTTACCTATTCATCCGGCCCCTCTGGGTAGAGGGTAAAACTAACGGGCAAAGATTTGGTGAAAGAAGCTTGTAATCATCTTGCCTTGGCTGAGGACACTTACCAACTTTTTTTTAACTTTATTTTTTTTTCAACTAATCCACCTTATTTCTCTCCCTCCCATTAAAAAAGAAAGGAAAAACAACCCCCTTGTAACAAATATACATAATCAAGAAAAGCAGGTTATCTCACTAGCCAGGTCCAAAAATACACGTCTCAGTACGCACTCTGAGTTTGTCACCTCTCTATCAGAAGTGCCCTCACAAAGTGATACTGGAAAATAGTGGGAAAAGGAGAAGTAACTTGATATTCAAATCTGCACCTTCTTTGAAGTCTGGGGTCAGCTGGCTTCTCTGTAGAGATACCTATGGGAAGAGGGGAAGGGAAAGGGATAAGCATTTATTAAGCACCTGCTGTGGGCTAAGCTCTGTTAAGTGCTATATCGATATTATCTCATTTGCTGCTCATCATTAACTCTAGGTGATTGCTGTTCAGTCATTTCAGTCGTGTCTGACTCTTTGTGACCCCATTTTGGGTTTTCTTAGCAGGTACTGAAGCGGTTTGCTATTTCCTTCTCCATCTTATTTTACAATGAGGAAACTGATGCAAACAGGGTTAAGTTATTTGCCCGGGTTTATATAGCTAGTGAGGGAGGCCATATTTGAACTCAGAGAGATTAGTCTTCCTTATTTCAGGCCTGGCACTCTATGTGCTATGCCACCTAGCTGCCTTAGTAACTCCCTAGGAAGTAGATGTTATTATGATCCCCCATTTTACAGGAAAGTGAGGCAGAGTCACATAGCTAGTAAGTGTCTGAAGCCAGATTTGAACTCAGGTCTTCCTGACTCCATGTTCAGGTGCTATATCCACTGTGCCATCTAGCTGTCTTTAGGAGTCTAGAGGCATGGATATTGTTTTGTGATCCACCATACTAGAAAGGACAACTCCTTTTGCCTGTTTCCATTCTTGTAGTAATTACAATAAAGAATAGAAAACAACATGGCATTGTGCCCACGGACATGTGTACATACTCTTCTTATCTCCTAGGAAGGTGGCAGAGCTTTCCCACATCGAACTTCATGACTTGGCTCCGTTCCATAATCTTAAGGGAACAATAACATATAGTAGTTTTAACGCAGACCTGCCTCAAGAAAAAATTAACTGTTTTGATAAACAGAAATTCACTTACCTTATTTAATATTGTACTTTACCATATAAATCTTTTTTCACCCCCACGCTTGCCATTATCCTAAAATATGCACAAAGAGACTTCTCTTTATCAGCTGGAATGATGTGAACATGGTGTTCCCGATACAACAGTACCCCACTAATTCAAAAGATGCTAGTGGATTTCTGCCTAATAGGATGTCTGACAACAGTAGAGGGTGAAGCAGAGGGGACAAAGAAGAATCGCCATCTCTTCATAGGGTTCTTTTTTGTGTTTGTTTATTTTCATGATAGATTCTATCCCTCTGTTCCAACCTGCTATTTTGTTTGGTTTTAGTTTTCTCCAGAAAAATATATTTAGGTCCTAGTTTGTCCTGCTTTGAGACTCAAAATCAAACTGAAAATTGTTTTGGGAAAGATTCACAGAAATCTATCCACTTGAAGATTTTCTGAGGCAGGAGGGAGGAGAGGTTTATTTTAAGAAATTAAAGGTTTTGGATGGTCTACTTACATTCAAGAGTTTTATTTTTCTTCTCGAATCTTATTCTTGCCATAGGTCAATTTAAAATCTTAATTTTTTTTAAGGTAAAGGCTTCGGTTCCCATTTATAACTAACAAATTTGGGGCATTTAAAAATAGTACCCTTGATATGTTAGTCTCCTTAACTTCAGGAACATTCACTAGGGTGTGGTGTTCTGAGCATTCACAGGTTACTGAATCTTTATAGCACCTTTCTATTTGTCATGTGCTTGACAATATTATTCTTAGTCATTCCTTATAATATCCTTTTCCTGTCAGTCAGTATCATTCTTCCCAATTTACAGATGAAAAAACTGAGAAAATTGACACCCAGCTTGATGGGTGACTTAGGACCAGACTAATGAGTCAATTTATTGGTTTTATCTGGGAGGGTCCAGTTTCTTCTCTCTGTACCATGTCCAGATTGCACCCCTGTCTTGCTTTTGATCACCAAGAGGGTTAGGTATGAAAATATGAGTAGATTACTTCAAACCCTTCACCTCAACTGGAAAGCAACCCAAAGCACAAGACCTGTTGATTAAAAGCATATTTTTTTCTATATAGTGGTCAAAACATTATTATTGCATCAATAAGACGACAAATCTGAGTTCCCAAGCTCTCAGGCAGTCATTTAGCCCACTAGCCCATTCTAAATTCTGCAGTAATCCCAGTGATATTCAGAAGTAAAAAACAAAAATGAAAAGAAATGTCATTGAGGAGTCCTTTGCTTAAATGATAAAGTTAATTTCTCTTCTGAAATTTTTACCAGTTTTAAATGCACTTACTAATGTATTTGTCCTGAAGTGAGCTCCCTGAACTGCATCGAAACTCGCCTTCTGCTCACACATTTCAAAAACTAAACTGTATAAACAAATTCAAATGATAATAACGCACAGTGCGATGATGTGCTTTTGGAACACACAGGGTAAGAAAGCCACAGATGTTTGGGACTGAGCAGTTTTAAACTCGAAATGGAGAACCTGAGCTGGGTTGGTGCTGTCGTTGAATGTTTCAACAGAGCTATTAAACCCAGAACGTTATTAAGCGGATGACGCTCACTGTTTGAGAAGGCCTCCTTGTTTCTTTTTCAAGTTTAGACAAACTAAAGAAATATGCATCTATGACAGAAATAGCCCCAAATTTTTCTCACAACTTTCAAATAGGAATGTGGACAAGAAGAGCAAATTCTTCTTTCCTTTGCTCCTCTGAGATACCCTGGTTGGTAGAGTCCCTGCTCTCAGACAAATTATGTCCTCTGCTATACTATAACACACTGCTGTATCTACACAGTTTAGTTCCTTTCCGGTATTTTACTCTGTCCACATCAGACTTTCTCATTTCTTTGTCCTTGCCAAAATGTACTTACACATTAGCAGTTTTTTGTTTTTTTATTTTTAATTTAACCTTTACACATTAACAAACTGTTGTGTAGGTGGGTTTAACTTTAGCTCTGGAGATACTATGATTTCACTGTAGCTTTATACTGTAGAGAAGATTATGGTAAGCTCTTGATTTTCTCTCTTTCCCCATTGGTGTCCACCAGCCTTCCTCCCCTCCACTTCCCGCCCCCACAGTCAGTCCTTCTGCCTCACTAATCCATTCCCTGTGTTTAAAATTTTTAGTACTTTGTTCATTTTGAACTTTTTAAAGCATTTTTTTTGGAGAAGAAAACAAAGAAGATTTTTTTTAATGGCAAACTCCATTAATGCCACATTAAGGCTGACATTTTAATTACACAAAAGTCAGGAAATGCAAAGTTTGGGTTCCCACAGCAACAGTAACTGTCCCCTTGAGTGTCTGCATCACAGCAGAGTCTTTCATTCTAGGATTACACAACACTAGGCATAAGAACATTGTTTCTTACAATGTATATGGAGAAAAACTCTCTCTCTTTCTCTCTCTCTTTCTTTTTCTCTCTCTCTTCCTCTCTGTCACTGTCTTTCTATGTCTGTCTGTCTGTCTCTTCTCTCTCTCTCTCTCTCTCTCTCTCTCTCTCTCTCTCTCTCTCTCTCTCCCCCTCTCTCTCTCTCACTCTCTCCCCCCTCCCTCTCCCTCCCTCTCTGTTTCTCTCTCTCCTACTCCCTCTCTGTCTTTCCCTTTCTCTCTCTGTCTTTGTCTTTGTTTCTCTGTGTCTCCCTATGTGTCTCTCCTCCCCCCTCTCTGTCTTTCTCTCTGTTTCTATCTCTCTCTCAACTAATTGAGGGTCTGAGCCTTTTGCTTAACCCCCAAAACAACATGGATATATTTACTATCACAAAGTGAAAGACTGCTGCACTGACTGTGTGTGCCCACGGACAGAATTAAAGTTGCTGCGGGAACATTAACTGTGATTTCTGGACTTCCGTGCCAGTCACATTTAAACCATAATGCTTTAATTTTTGGCATGCACTAAATGTGCATTTCATGTACACAGACAGAAAGAAGCATAAAATGTATTTTAAAGAGCAATTAATTACTAACTTTGTGATTAAAAAACATTTGGTGCATGTTCCTTACCATTTAGCATCAGCTGCTGGTCTTAGCCAGGCCTAATAGATGACATACTGTGTCTCATCCTGCATCTCAGATGTACTTACTGTATGTTCCTATTCCTCTAGATAATTAATTCCCTTGGTAGAGCAGTAGGGAAAAACAAAATGGAAGGAATATGCAAGCATGTAAATAGGGTAAAGGATATTCTGAAGGAAATGATTCACTTCTGTAAATAAGCCCCCCTTATTCTCTGAATTAAAAAACCAGGCAATGTGATGAGTGGGTGTATATACAGGTTTCTGACCACCCCATAACATATAGTCTAGACCTACCCTAAAGCAGATTTCCATATGAGTGTTGGGTATGTCCACTGCAGAAGTGATTTGGTTGTGTAATGCATCTTCAGGTTCAGGGAATACTATGTCTATATTCCAGTATAACTTAAAAAACAAAAAAAGTTGATGAGAATCAGGTGAGTAGAGGACTCCTCCAATAAACTTTAGAAAAAGAATAGACTTTAGAAAACCAGTCTTTTCTCCTATAGTTTTGCCTCTTGGTGGGATGACTGTAAATGAATCTCATTCATGTTGGAAAAAAATATGATTTGGAATAACTACATGAAAAAATGTTTACAAATAAAAGGAATTGGTAAAAGTACACAATAGAATTGCATCGTGACTGAGAATATAAATGCCAAAGCATACAAAATGAATTCACTAAAAGGAATAAGCCTTCACTAAAAGGCTTAAGTGGGGAAGGAAAGGGAGAGGGTTAGAAACAAATCAAGAATTTGAAATTCTATTATACCTATATCTTTAAAATATCCCTTGGCACATTTCACTTTTTGTTAGGTTTTATTACATATGGTATTTAATATTTAAGAAAGAGACTTCACTCTCACAGGGCATACAGATTCTGATTTGCTTTTACTTGGGCCGTCTACATGTGCAAATATATTTCTATATGAGTGAAAACTGCTCAAGCAAGTTTGAAGGCCATTTTGGCAAGTTTGACTGTGTGTGTTGAGAAAGTCAAACTATAAGGCTGATTCAGTAGAAAATCTTCCATAACCTTTCCAAGCACCTGCTCACATGAATAGGTTGAGTTTTGTGCTGGAGGTGTTCAAAGACAGTATTTACAACTATAGATCTATGTTTGGAGGATGCCAAAAAAAATAAGGTTTTTGGCAAAAAAAAACTTATAAATGTTCAAATGTATAATCAAACAAAAGCTTCATTTGGATTCAAATGCATGTATCTCAGCAGATGTGTCTAAACTAACTGGAATCCCAAAGGAACAGCTGAACTGGATTTTGGTATGTCTTGATAGCTGAAAGAGTTATTCTTAGACTTTGGAAGGACAAAAATGGTCCATCTGTGAAGTACTGTAATAGAGACATGGCAAAAAACAGCATCCTCTAAAAGAGTTTATTTATGGAATTCAGGACAAGTTGGACAATTCTGAAAAACACTTGGGGTTCACACTAATTTATTGTAACCAAACTAGAATGGCATAAGCTACTTGATGGCAGGTATTTCCTTTTCCTCTTCACATTATGGCCATTGCAAAGAAACCATTATAGAATCTTCCATAGCATACCTCTGTAATCAAACTGCTCCCCACCCCCAAAAATCTCATATAGCTATTATTCTGCTACACATGAAGAATCATGTATTTGGCTTTTTGCCTCTGGTAGTTAACTAAAGTTTTCCTTACTGTATAATTAAACATTTTGGCTTTATATCCCCTTCTTGTAGTTTCACTTCTTTAAAACTGATTTGTTCCCTATTTCTAATTTTTTCATTGTATTTCCTCATTTAGGAATTTCTACACATTGCCTAGTGCTTTGCACATAGTAGGTGTTCAATAAATAATTATAATGTCATTTCAGAAGCCCCAACAAAGTATCTTTCTTTTGAGCATTCTCCATATTTTATTATTCTCCATTCGTTCTCATCACATCCATTTGTGGGGAAGGAACTAGGAGGTGACAAAGAAGGAAGAGGGAAATAAGCATTTATATAGTACCTACTATGTGCTACTGTGCTAATAATAAGCGCTTTACAAATATTATCTCCTCTGATCCTCACAACACACTTGAGAAGTCATTGCTGTTATTATCCCTATTTTACAGTTGAGGAAACTGAGACAGAAGATAAGTGACTTTCCCAGGGTCACATAGCTAGTAAGTATCTGAGGCTGGATTTGAACTCAGGCATCCCTGACTCCAAGCCCAGCTGCTCTATCTACTGTGCTACATAGCTACCTCTGAGAACATAATTATTTTAAAACTACATTTCTTTTAAGCTTATCACAATCTCCCTCTTGACATAAAACTTGTCCTCTTCTTATAGTAGCCTGATTAAACTGATTGGTGTTAGTTGGTGGCTTCTTCCCAGTCACTTCCTTCACTGATGCCTAGTTGTCTGTCACACAGTGAGCTAGAGTGACTTTCTTCTTAGCACTGTCAAGCCTTGGCTTAGCTAAATGTTGAAACAGTTTATATTTGATTATATTTTCCCACCGTGTTGGTTTTACCAGCTATGGCCAATACAAATCTTCTTAAGAGACACTTTGCTTTTCCCATTTTTTAAAAAAATGACCCAATAAACAGTAATGGGAATTTCATCATTTTATAGGTGCTCTTGCCCATCATGTATTTAGTAAAAACTAGAAAAGACAGGAGCAGCTCTGATGTTGTTGGACTTCACAAATCTCTCCTATGGAATTGTCAAAATGAAAACAGTCTGGGCCTAGAAAAGAACAGTCATCTCTAGATGTCACAATAGAATCTCAGGTTTGGAAGAGACTTCTAACCCAACTCGTACCTGGACTCTGCCATAAACATGCTCCTGGAATTTAACTAGTCTGTTTTTTTCCTTACAAAACCCCCCAAAAAACCACCTCTCATTTTCAAGTTGATTTATCATTCCCTGGTACTGTATCTGCAGCCACCCTAAGTTATTCCCCTTAACATTTATAATCATGTAGTGATGATTATTTCCTTCTTGTAATGGTTGATAACTCTATTTTTAGGGTCCTATTCCTCATCTTGCCATTTTATCTCTTACTATAGTGTATCTTTAATTCTTATCTGCAGCTGCTAGTGACAATTTCATATGTGCTTCCTCTGCCCATGGCAAATTTCATTATACAAAATTAGCGCTCCTCCATATCTGTCAGAGATTTCCACAACCAAATTTAAATAATCCTCCACACACACACATACATCTACTAGAGCCCTCAAGGCAATATTTTCTAGGTAGAATAAAGAACACGCTTATAGATTTTTTAATGTGGTCCTTCTTTCTACCAATTTCCAAGAAGGTCCCATCCACAAATCTCTCCCATATAAGTCGCCATTATTAATACAGTGATACTTCACCAGCAAGTTGTTTCCTTTCTGCTTTCTTACTGTCTCCTTAATCATCATTTCCTCTAATTGTCTTTACAGTTTTTACTTACTATTTCTCAGCTTATGATGGAAATGACATTTCTAAGGCAAAGGTGCAGGGCTGAAACCATTCACTCTGAAAATATGTATTAAACATTCCCTAAACAGTATGAAAGAGACCAAAGAAGTAGGAAAGACTGTCTCAACAACAAGAAGCTTGCTGACCAGATGAGAAGACAACCCAGAGAATAAAAGCAAGTGCAAAATCCAGTGGGTCAAAGAATAGAAAAGTAAGCAAGTGATCCCTATGGGAAGGAGTTGGTGAGGAAAGGCTTCCTGGAGAAGCCTTGGATCTGAGACTCGAAGAATACATGTGATTTGCATTGATGGAGAGTAGGAGAGAGAAGATAAAGAGAGCAGCATGAGGAAAAACAGTCATAAGTGAGATGTGTTGGGGTGGAAGCCAAGTAGACTGACCTGGCTGGAATAAAGGAATCACATTGGGGAATAACAAATGATGATCAGCAAGCATTAGGATTTAATAAGACAAGTGATTTCATCAGTCTAGACCAGGGCACTCAGACCCTCTTATTACTCAAAAAAAGCAACCCACAGAATGTCAATAACCACCAGCCCTTATTATCTACTTTCTCCACTCTAAAATTTTATGAGAATAATCTACATATGGTTAAGGACATCCTTGATGTAGGTTTGAGAATAGAACAGAGAGTACTTTACCAATGCTGTCCCTTAGCAGACCAGTCTTCATATAGCTGACTGAAAGGTGTAGTAAGATGTTACTGTGCTGGTTGCTGACTTTAAAAAAGCATTTGTGTTGGTGGAAGAAAACTGCCTTTTTTTAAAAGCTCTCCTCCAGCTGGGTATCTCTCATATATACCAAAATCATAAGAGATTCCTTGAGAAAAATAACAACAAACACAGCTTTGTTCGATGATCTTCTAATGCCAATAACAGTATAAAATAGGAAGATGTATACCAACCAAAGATTCTGGCCTCTTTAATGGAGGTTGCCTATCACATAATCCAAATAGAAGAGGGATTCCCTCTAGATATGGTAGGATGCCACTGTGCTAGCTCCTGTGCCTGTGGCATCAAGATAGCATTATAGAGTCTGCTGTTTAGCATTTAAAGCCCTTCACAATATGACCCTTGCTTATCTTTTCAGATATTACTCACTTTCAAGCTCTCTGCCATGCTCTAATGTAGCATTCTTGCTGTTCTTCATATGTGGCGTTTCATCTCCAAGCTGTCGAGCCATACATAGATTGCCCTTCTTCTCCTCCTCTATCTCTTAGAATCTCTCTAGCTTCCAACAAAACTCAGCTCAAAAGGCCTTTCCTGATCCCCCTAGATTCTAATGCCTTCTCCAAAAATTACAGTATGTTTATTTTGTATATATTTTAATTTACTTCAGTCAGCATGTGTGCATCTGTCCCTGAAAGAATATAAGCACCTTGAGGGCAAAGACTTTTGTTTCTGTCTTTATATTCCCAATTCCTAATACTATGCTGGCACACATTAGATGCTTAATAATGCTTTTTTAATTGATTAAAATTGATTGAAGCCCCTACCATCTCCGAAGAATTAAAGTTGATGGTCATCTAAAGGGCGGTGGTGAGTGTGAATAAACACATTACCAAAAAATATTTATTCATTAAGCATGTTATCAGAGAATTATGTAACCAGGAAAAGAAGATGGGTCAGCCATGTATCAAGAACAAAGTATAACTTGTTCAGCTTGTATGCTCCATTGTTATACACACAATCTCAAGAAAACTGGAACGAGGGACCCCGCATATTGGGTGTATGCTCAATGGAGGATTTATGGCCAAGATGAGCAGGCATGGATGATATTCATGGATGATGAATGATCCTACTCCTTGTATGAGTACACATCAGTGAGATTAGAGGACCTTCAAAGTTTCATAGTATCAAAGTAAAGACCAAGGCGGATGGGAAATCTCCATAATAAATTAAAATTTCTCCCACCTCCAGAAGCTAGAAACCTTTCTGATTGAACCCATAAATGTCAGAGATACATTGGCCAAGCTTGAACTGGTAAGATTACCATTTAAGTAATTGTATTTGTGTAATGATTCAGGGATGGAGAATCTGTAGCCTTCTAGGTCCTTGAATGTGGCCTTTTGACTGAGTCCAAGTTTTTCAAAACAAATCCTTTTATTAAGGGGATTTGTTCTGTGAAGTTTGGATTCAGTCAAAGGATCTAAATTTTAAATCGTGTATCAGCGGGCTGTGTACTAGCCATTTACCTTCAGCACAGAAATGACAGATGGCAGTTGAAATCAGAATTATTTGTGAGGAGAGGGGGAGGGAGAACCATTGGCTTCTGAGCACTATTACTAATGGGAGTTGTATCTAACAGTAAACTTCAGTGCTATTCAACTTACTAACATGGTTGTCTCTTCCCAACCAAAGAGATATAAACTTTTTCTCCAGGGAAATCTGTTATTCTCCATTTTTAAAGCATCACAAATTTTAATCATACATAACGTATACCCATGTAATTTGTCTTACTACTTCAGTGGACCTATCATCTTGTTGGTCCCTGTGGTTATTCCCTGCAGTGGTACAGATCTTAACTCATCTATGCCTTCTCAACCTCTTCAGATCTTATCCATGTCCTCACCTACATCCTCCACAGAGTGTCTACCCAGTGCACTATCCAGGGACCTATCCTGTAGGTATCTTCAAATCACATGTGTACTATAGTAGCATGTGGCTTGACTGTTATTCCACATTTTCACTACATGACCAGCCCACCTTCTTTTTCAGTCATATATCTCTTTGATAATAATTTGTATGCAATTGCTTTTGGCAGACACATCTACCATATGTCTCTCTGCCTTTTGGAAGCCGTGTAATTTTTATTATTTGCAGATAATGATGTTCCATGATTGGTGACCATATAGCATTACTGGACAAATACTGGTGTTAGAAAAATGGAATTTTTTTTTTTCAGAAAGAGCATGGCATGAAACTGTTGAGCAATTTTCCAATGACAATACAGTCAGCTCTTTTCTATCAGTTCAGTTTGGATCTCAGCTTATAGTTTCTCTGCAGTGTTTGTCCAAGATATGTATTTTGATAGACCAGTTCAATAGTCTGTCCACCCAATTGCTTATCATGCTCTTGAAAACAGGAATTCTTCATCCACTTGGTTTTTACTGTTTGGATTATTAAACCAAATGCTTTTGATTGTTTGTGAATCTCATTTACAAGGCTCTGTAATTTTCCATGATTTGATGCAATCAGCTTCTGCAAACATAATTTCCTATCTTTGTTTTCTCTAGTGCCATTTCTGCTTCCTCATGTAGCACATGTTAGAATCCAAATGCAGAGACTTTGCTGTTGCTGATGTAGAAATTACTTTGTTATAGAAATGTTGACAGACCCCTTCCATGTCTCATCTGTTTGTTGTCCTTCCAGTTTCATCTTTAAATGCTGTTAGGGTGGTCTGGCATAATTAGGTCTCACACCAAGATTTCTGTATTGTTGTTTTCTCCCCCTTGTGCTTCTTTCTGTTTCATGAGGTGACATTGTTCTTAATTTTCTATCATCCTCCTACATAATATTTTGAAAATACTTTTATATTGTAAGCAGCTATTGCCTTGGGTTGTCATATCTCTCTGCTTGGCAAAGAGATCAAGTGTTTTATTTTGTTTTTAACTTGCTGCGGTGGTTTCTCAAGGCTCTTTTGACCTTCTTTACGACAGTAAAGTTGCTTTACATCAGTTTAATTTCCATAGGAAATAGTGATTCCTATCTCAAGTCAACAAAAGTTTCGTTATGCATTTTAACCAATATTAAAAACAGGTCAGGTTCAGGAACTGGAGCTGTTTTAATTGCATGTTATTTCTTCTTTTTCATCTTTATCTTTTCTAATAATTTGGTACTGATTTTTATCTTTGGCTTAACAAATCAATAGTTTGACTATATATGGACCTGCCTACATAATTGTGTATTTATATGTGTATGCATGTGTGTGTGTGTATATATATATATATATATATACATATGTATACATATGTGTGTACAGATTTGTACACCAATCTTTTCTAAACTTTGTATCGTTCTGTGCACTTAAAGACCATAATATACCTTATAAATGATTGGTGTGGTGTAGTTTATTTGTTCATATGTATGTCATTATCAGAACCAGGAACTATGCTTTACGGTCTCTTTATGCCAAATTATCAAGGTAACATTATAACTTTCATGTGGCTGACTATCATAACACTTAGCGTTTTGTAGGTGCCCAACATATTGGAAACAGCATTGATTCATTCATTCTATAACATTTATCGAATGCCTACTACATACAAGGCAGGGTGCTAGATGCTGTCCTAAACAAAACAATGCCCCTAACCCCAAGAGAACTTATACTCTTATTAGGGGAGGTGAAGCATGTACATCAATCAGTGCCAGCACTGTGCTAGACCCTGGAGAAACAAAAGGAGGTAAAAGATAGTCTCTGTCCTCAAGGAACTTATAATCTAATAGAGGAGATAACCTGCAAACAAATACAAAGCAAGCTACATAAAGGATAAATAGAAAATAATTAACAGAGGCAAGGCACAGAAATTGAGAGGGGTTGACAAAGGCTCCCTGTAGAAGGTGGGATTATGTATATGTGACAATTACATTTATGTCACAGGATAGCTTGTCCAGTCAGAAATACGCAGTTACCCCTTCATAGGTAAATTGAATCTGTAAGTGATTAAACTGCTTTGAAATCTGATTTGGCCTGAATGCATGGGCATGGTTTACTTTTGTCATTTCCAAGATGGTTAGGCATTTTGGCAACAATGTTACTATTTGCTAGTACCTCTCTTTCCAGGGGCATCAAATATATCAGATTTTTCACCTAATTTCAGAATTCCAATGGGGATGCAATAATCATGGCCCCTTGAAGTAACTGGTACTGTTTAAGCATTGAGAAAGATTCTTTAGTAAATGATTCCAAATTCCAGATTAATTTCAATGTGAAGACATTGAGGAGAGGATAGAATACAGGATGAGGGTTGTTTATAGGGAAGGTGTTCCCTGATAGCCAGGTGTTTGTGTCCTAAAGTGTGGGGATTAAGATGTGACTTTAGCTTTCATAAGAATTCATAGCTAGTTTGATTTTCAGTGTTTACTTGCTAGTTTCCCTAAGGAATGCTAAAAGTTTATTTTATCTTAAGTAAACTCAGTATATTAAAGTGTATACTTACAGAACATTTTAGGAGATAATTCATTTACCAAAGATTCTTCATTCAATAGCAACAAAAACAAAATTCAAATGACAAGCCCCTCTAGTATATTTAAATTGCAATTCAATTTATAAAAATTTAATTTACCAAGGAACACAGGATCATAAATTTAGAGTTGGAAGCAACCTTAGTCCACATCCTTCATTTTGAAGTCAGGGAAACCGAGATCTAGAGTTCTCTTTTTCTAGAATACTTATTTCAGAGAGGGAGGTCTGTGTATATTACCTTATCTAATGGATTTTACTCTTGAAATGTTTGGTGTTGTGGAAAAGCAGTTGGGATTTTGTCCTGTATTCATAGTTTTACTAAAGGAGTTATGAAGAAGTTCCTAAGGCCTGATATAAATTGAGCTTACAGAGATCCAAGGAGCTGATGCATTGTGAAGTACAGAATTAAAGGCTTTATGAGTGAGTTAAGGCAGCTATTTCTACTTTTTAGAGTCTAGCCCATTTTTCTGACTTCATAGTCATTATATCCAATTACCATACCAAGTGATATATTTTGTTGTTTTTTTTTTTTAATTTGTAGATGGGTAATGTAGGGCATGACAGCTCTTAGGAGAAAAAGTTTAAGAACCACTAATTAATTGAAAGTATATTGGGTTGGGAATCAAGTCCTAGGATATAGTGTTATAATCTACCAGTGACTATGTGACACTAAATAAGTCGTTTTAATGCATCATACCCTGTTTTATTTATCTGTAAAAAGGGCATAATAATGCCTGGCCCCAATTTCGCTGTTATTGTGAAATTAAAATGAAATAAATGTAAAAGCACTTTGAAGAAAAGTGACTGATTATTATATATTTTTATTTTCCTGTTTCTCTATTTGTAGCATAAATTTAGCTTCCTCTTAGCTAGTTAGAACTGTTGATCATAGTACCATACTTTGATATGGCACTCATTATTTGAAGGATCTTCTTGTCACCTTAAGAGAATTTCACAGAAACTCACTCACTCACTCACTCTCATAGCCTATCCTATAGATAATAGGTTTTGATCCAGTCTTCAAGGAATTGAATTAAATACTTTACATTCTTGCTTTCCAAAGTAATCATTATCTCCTGGGTTCTGGTTATGGAAACTTTGGCCTTTTTTCACATTCATGGCTTTTGTAATCTCACCCCAATTTAATATACTCCCTAGATTTTTTATATCTCCCAAAATGTTCCTTTTAGAGACTAATCTTTTTTTAAGTACCATAGTCTTTGAGCCCCTTTCTGCAATGCCTAATTCAAGTAGATTGGTAGCCACTCACTGCTGAGCCTATGTGTTGTTCTGCCATCTTTTTCAGTTCAGTTTTTGTTAGTGGGCATCTGCAAGTTCAACATATTTTTCCCAAATTTGTAGTTAATGTGTTTCTTGGGGATTTATTACTCTCCTTAATAGTTAAAAGCATTCTACAGACCCATAGACTGGTGTGTAGACACACACCGTGGCTTAGTGTTGACTCAGTATTGTGATCTGGAGCCAACTAAATTAAATGCTATTTTGATATCCCATTAAATTATTTGTAAAGCCATGTAGAAGGGAAAAAAGACCTCACTGCTACTGGAAGGTGTATAAAGCTCCATATGGAAAGAGTTTTTGAATATGAATGTTTGTAATCGTCTAAATGCACAGTATTTCACAGTAGAGGTTAAAATGCACCCTGAAGAGTTTCACCATTTCCTCATCTTCCAAATTAATTTCTTTCTTTGTTCCCATTCATTTGTCCTGTGTATTTTAGCCAGGTTTATGCTATCAGTTTTATACTAGGAACTAACACAATGTTAAATCAATGTATACAGAACTGTCAAGAAACAATGAGGCATAGGCCTAGACCCACTGGAAGAGTCAAAAAGATCTGATAATCAGCCTAATTTTGCAATTCATTCCTTGTGGTATAGCCTTGGGTTATTACCACATCTTTCTATCTATGCCTTAGTTTTCTCATGTAAGATGAGGAAGTTGTTTAGTCCACACTTGAAGGATCTGTAATTGAATCAAGCATTGGGAACTCTTGGTGTGGGAATTCTTTCTACCCAACACAGACTGCAACCAGTCTTTAACTTGGCAGAAGACACAGTGTTGCCTGAGTCACACAGCAGAGGCAGATTTGAATCCACAGCTTCTTGGCTCAGCCCAGCCTTTGACCTCCATACGATGCTGCTAAATCTTTGCCCTAAATTTCAGTGTTTGCCCTAAATCTCAAAACAGTTTTTGCTGTCTGAAAAATTAAATGGGCTGCCTTATGAATTAAGAAGTTTGACTATATGGCTCTATTCTAACTCTATAAGGGCTATTCTAATTCTGATGTGCTATTATTCTTTGATTCTGTGATTTAAAAGAATGTTATGGGTCTTAGCCACCAGATGGCGATAGTGAGCAAGGAAGGCCAAGTTGGCAATCATCCTTTGAACCAGAAGACCTATCTCTGCTTTCCTAGACAACCCACTCTATCCCCTTTCCGTGGATGGAGATTCCCAAGCATCTCTCTCCCCTTCAGAGATGTGGTTTCATGCTCCAAGCAGCTTACTCTCTTTTCCCTTCACAAGAGTTTGACTTTCTTTCAATTCCTACATGCCAAATGGCCTCAGATATTAGAAGGAAGGAAGGAAGGAAGGAAGGAAGGAAGGAAGGAAGGAAGGAAGGAAGGAAGGAAGGAAGGAAGGAAGGAAGGAAAGAAGGAAATTGTTTTTGCCCACTTGCAGTTTTAAAAACTGTGAGTATCTGAGTTTTTTCTGATATTTTTATAGGTTTTCTGGTCTAATACCAACCCCTTCTTAATAGCTCCAATCCCTGGCCTAATTAGGTCAAAATATCTCTTCAATATGCCCCTTGGTGGTTTTCTTCCTATCATCTACTTACTTCAGTGCTGAGTAAAGTTCAGTAGTAGTTTGGATTTTGTTAGCCAACATTTAATCTCAGATTAGAAGTATTAGAAATCAAAGAGAACATTTAAGGGAAAGATGAGGACCATACATGAAGAAATTAATTAGTATGGAGACTTTGTCTAGAGTAGAGAAACAGGAAGGAGAAGGAGAAAGAAGAAAAGATGAGCCCCCCTTCTCCCCCACTCACTCTGTCATTATGTTGTTGTTCGTTCATTCGTGTGTCTGATTCTTCATGACCCATGGACCACAGCACACCAGGTCCTTCCATCTGTGTCATTAATGCATAGCAATTTTCAGAGTGCAGTTTCTATTTGTAATCTGCTCTGATCTCTCCTCCAGTCTGGCACAGCATTTCATTCAGCCCCTATAATAATATCTTCATGTTGTTTCCACTTTCTTGGCTTCCTGATTCTTCCTGCTTTCTCTGCTTCCATTTTCTTTTTTACCCATAAGTCCTTATACCAAAGGTTGAAAGAAGAGGGAAGCTAAGCTTGGGAGTCTAGATCAGCCCATTCAGACCAGCACCAAGAGTCTCTTGAATCACTGTCCCCTGTGGGCATGACCAAAGGCCAGCTACATATATATTAGTAAGAAAATAGGGGGAAATCTGGAAGATGGGGGAAAAAAGACATCTCTCATTATCCTTGTGGACAAGATAGAGATGGAATACTTGATAATACAGTCAAATGGATTTAGATATAGTTGAATGACCAGACCCAAAGAGTAGTAATTAATGGACCAAGGTTATCTTAGAAGATGGGGTTTAGTAGAGTCACCGGGAATGTGTCTTAGATGCTGTACTATTTACTCTTTTTATTAGTCAGTTGGATAAAATTGTATATGACATGCTTATAACATTTTTGGATGACACAGAGCTAGGCAGTAGAACTAAATCCATTGGATAAAAGAGTCAAGATCCAAAAAGATTTTAACAGAATAGAATAGGCTGAATCTAATATGGTAGAATTTAACAGTGAAGAGTCCTACACACACACACACACACACACACACACACACACACACACACACACACACACACGAAAAACTTTATAGGTTCAAAATTGGTGAGGTATGGCTAGATAGCAGTTTATCTGAAAAAAAAACAGGGGTTTTTTACTGGACTTTGAACTCTCTGTATACAGTCAGGAGTGTGACACAGTAGTCAAAAAGTTAATGGGATCTTAGGTTGCATTAACAGAATGTCCAGAATCATCTAGATGATAGTCTGTACCCTCCCTGGTCAGGCCACATCTGGAATTTGTGTGTTCAGTTTTCAAATGCCACATTCTAGGAAAGACATTGATAAGCCAGGCAGTTTTAAAAAGAGTGGCCAAGATAGTGAAGGGTCCTGTGATCATGATGTTGAAAGAACTGAGACCTAAAAAAAAAAGATTTAGGAGAGAAATGATAACCATATTCTAGAATTAGAAGAGAATTTATTATGGAAAAGGAATAAATTTGTTTTGCTCAGTCCCAGAGGACAGAACCAGGAGCAATGAGTGGAAGCCACACAAAGGCAGCTAACAATTAGAGCAATTCATAAGTGCAGTGAGCTACCTAGGGCAATAATGGACTCCCCTTCACTTGACATCTACAAAGAAAGAATGGATGGCCACTTGTTAGAGATGCCGAGGTTGAGAATTTTCAATAAGTTGTGAGTTGGACGTGATCATGATCAGCTTGGCCTCTGAGGTCTCTTTCAACACTGAGATTCTATAAATCCATCTTTCTTTAAAAAACAAAATTGCTAATTTAATTAGAATTGGAAAGTGCTATAAAAATAGAAGGTGTAGATCTGTGATTATAAAAGACTCAGCATATTTAAAGTTCCAAGGGGCTATCCCCAGAAGTTCATATACTGGGGGCTAGGATAGATGTACATCTCCCTGAGAAAATGCAGTGGATCTCTATGTGCCCATTCAGCAAAAAAACCAGAAAACATTTGTTGTACTAACCATTCATTCTATTTTCTAGGGAGGAGTTACAAGCAAATTACAAATAGCTTTTGGTAAGGCATCATATAAATATATTGCTTTGTACTGGCATCTCTTAGTTACCAGCTCTGTTCCACTGTAAATTACATTTTAGTAGTTGTGTATTTCCATGAGGCAGCTAGGTGGTGCAATGGGTAGAGCACTGGGCCTGGAGTCAGAAAGAGCTGAATTCAAATCCAACCTCAGACACTTACTAGCTGCCTGACCCTAGATAAGACAGTTTAACATATTTCAGCCTCAGTTTAATCAACTATAAAATGGAGGATAATAATAATAGCATCTGTCTCCTGCAGTTGTTATGAAGCTCAAATGAAGTAATAGTTATAACGTACATAGTAGGCACGTAATAAATGCTTGTTTCCTCCCTTCAATAACATAATCTAAACAACTCAAATAATAACAAAACTAGGAAACTAGAAACCTTTTAAAGAACTTTTATAGAGTCCTCCCTTAGTCCTTTTGAGTCTTATTCTCACTGAGGTCATCTAACACTTTCAGGATATTCTTAATATTTGAAATCAAAACTGGAGCTGGCTTCCTCTGATTCTACAGCAACTAGTTGCCAATTTTCATTGGTTTTGCTTCTAAGTATAAGGTACAAGAAAGAAATACTAAACCTGGTATCATCAGATATAAATAAATGTTGGCTTTACCATTTACTAACTGTGTGACTATGCACAGGTCACTTAACCTTTCTTGGTCACAGTTTTCTCATCTGTAAAATGATCATATGACCTATAAAAGTTCTTTCCTGCCATAATCTCCTGGATACAGAAATTAAGCTTGATATTTAGGACTTCTAATGATGATTGGAGGTGGAGAAATAGACTAGAAAATGTGTTGCCAAAAAAAGTCCAAACCACACCTCTTGAGGATAACTCCCAAGTCAGAGCTTTAAATAAGGAATTAATGAGTCACATTTTCTCCATTTCATATACAGTGTTCTTTGAATTACATATTGATAGTTATTCAATGGAATTCAAAGAAACAGATTAGCTGTTTATAGAGAAAGTATATGTAGGGATGAAAAAGCTGAAGTACTGTCCTACCATGGATGGGTGTAAGCCACAGAATTCTGAACTGCAGACATTTTAGCTGAAACAGTCCACAATGAAGAGACCTTTAAAATGAAAGAGGAATCCTTTAGTGCAGTTCACCTCAGAACTGTACTCCTTCAAGAAATCTTTTGAGCAAAGATTCCAAAGAAACAGCATTGAAGGAAATATAGGGTAAGGACAAATTCTTCCCTGTTCCTTACCTGCTGTGCTAAATTACAATATACAGTTTGCCCCAGAAGGACGGGCAAGAGAGAAGGGAACAGGGTAAGAAAGAAGGTGTTGTATTCATGAGCATTCCCCTTTCCAAAATGTACATACCGAGCCAGGAGAGCCAAAGTTGTTTGGCAAATTTCTCCATTCAGCAATCCTACAAAGTGAAATATATTACAGATACCCCCTGGTTGTTATGCTTACAAAACAAAATAGCTTTCTGTGGGATGTAGACTGCTACATATTTTGATTCTAGTAGCAATATGGCAGGGTTAAGGTCAACTTGTGTAGTGTAATCTGGTGCCTGTTTTCGATAGCTATCACAGAAATAGATACTTATTTCAAGATGCTTAAACAGATGATTAGGTGAAAACTCCAACAAACCTTGAACCATCAGAAAGTAAAGGTTTTCCCACTCCCACACCCTAACTCTAGCATCCCTCACCATTCTCAGGATCCCCATAAGCTTATCCATGTTTCAACCCTTCCATGGGGCAATTTATGGCAGGAAATAAATAATACATGTGATGATTTGTCTAGCTAAGAGACAGTGCTTGTGAAATTCGCCACTCCTGCTACACTCTCCCAGACAGTCGACAAAGAATAATGTAAGTGCTCATCACTACACCTGTGCCCGGGAATCGAAAGTTTGACAAAGAGTATTTGAATTTTTACACTGAAAGAAAATTGAATCTCTAATCTATTGTATTTCTAGAAACATGAGGTAGAAAGATATATAGAAAAACTACTTTCTGCTTGAATGAATAAAAGACTAACCATGAAGGGATGAGCTTACTACTCCAGGATTCTTACCACACTGAAAAAGAAAACTAATTTTTTAAACTGGTTTGCCCTCCATCGCATGATTTCATATTCACTTGACACCAGTTGCCATCTGCTACTAGCTGGTTTATATGCTTGAGCAAAGTACTGGAGTAGGGTGGGCAGGAGAAGGAAGAGTCAGGGAGGGGAGAAAGGAGCCACTTG
This sequence comes from Phalanger gymnotis, assembly GCA_028646595.1. Lineage (NCBI taxonomy): Eukaryota > Metazoa > Chordata > Mammalia > Diprotodontia > Phalangeridae > Phalanger > Phalanger gymnotis. The sequence continues at coordinate 530,699,732 of CM053622.1, read as the reverse complement.
CTCAGCTAATGATCCCCTTTGTGTTGGAGACTATGTTTCAGGACATCAGCACTTTAAGAACAATATACCAGTGTCTCTCAAACTAGACTAGGCGCCCAACATATCAGATAAGAGTGGTGCAGTGGTATTTGGCCTACTCCACTTAAAGAAGGCATAGTGGAGAAAAAAAACTGAGTAAAACCGAAAGGCATGGGGTTTGGGGTTGGGAGGGGTAATTGACTGCAAACTACATTCAGTAGGGTTCTGTACATCGGGGCTATACATATTACAATACTCCCAAGAATGAACCCACTAATTAAAATATTGTAAATTGCTAGTGATGGACCTGTAAATCCCAGAGATATAAGAACATACAGCAAAAGAGATCTTTAGATGTATTGTTTCTGAGAATTAGCATAGAATTGCAATACATAACAATAAGTAGACTCACGAGGTTAGGTAAAAAACTATAAATAACTAGTGGAGAATGTGGAAGAAATGGGTGTATAATAGTGATTTTTTTTTAAAGAAACAAGCAGTTACTGGGCTATAATGATGACTTCATGGGACAAAGGTTTTCTGAGAAACTAGTGGATCTATGGAACTTCTTTGAAATCTATATTGCTCAGAAGTTTTTTGGGGGTTTTTTTAACCATTGTTGTCTGAACATGTATGGGGCTAAAGTATTACCTTTTATGCATCATTTGTATACTGAAGTTACCTACCAAACAATAATAGTTGTAATGTATGTCTCCTACATCACAGAGTTGATGAAACCTCTGGAAAAAAATCAGCAAATTGGTTCTCTGGAACATTTGGAAATGAGCACTGTCACACATGCAGCAGCATTGCACCTCAGATTTGAGAAATTAGTAACGAAACAGAGGGAAAATCCTTGCCATACAAAGCAATAATTTTATACAAGGTATATTCAAATACAAAGTTAGCAGGTTGTGCAGAAGTGGCCTACACTCTAGAACCAAGAGTCAGGGACTAAGACTGCCAGATTTGAACCCTTAGGGTAGTTGTACAACTTTATATCCTGAACAGAGCCCACCACAGTGCTCAATACATAGTAGGTACTCAGCATATTTGTATTAAATGAATCGAAAGCCCTCATCTTAATTCAAGTGTTTCACCCTGCTTGCCTACCATCTGGGACTAGTCACATAATTGTGACTCAACAATAATTATACAATTAGCAATGCCTGGAGACTCTCTCCTTTGTCTTCCTAGGACCTCAGAGTGCTTTCACGTCCTGTCTTATTCATTCCCATAACGTCTCTGTGAAGCAAGAGGTCTCCATTTTCGCAGATGGGTTATAGAGCAGTGACTCAAATCTCTTGTTTCTAAAGCTTGGGTGATTAATAGTCATTATACTAACCCAACTCAAAACAGAGTTTTTCAGGCTATGTAGGGTTTCTGAGACATGAGAATATCTTATCCTCATTGTGAACATCATTATTTTAATTTGGTGTCCAGGATTCAGATCAAAGTCTTTTCCTTTTTTTGATTCAGATATGTGATTTTATAGGTATGGGGAACTTTCCAGGGTGGAAATTGCCCTCACTGATACCGATCAGCCAGTCTGTAACTTACAGTTGTAGAAAATTGTCTGAAGCACTGAAGGTTTATTTGTTCATGTTCACCCAGTTAGCTTGTGTCAAAGACAGGACTTTTTCCAGACTATACAGTTGACCTCGCCACCACAACTATCTGCCTGTCATAGAAGGACTCTGATAAATAACTCTTGGAAATACCTGACATTCTCTTTTCCATCAAGAATAAATTAAAATTCTCTCTTTTATTCTGTGTTCATGTCTGCCGACTCTGTGAGCAGAAACCCAAAATTACATGCCAGTTAAAAAAAAAATGAGCTCTTATTCTAATATCTTAGTCGCCAGCACTTCTCTTGGGGGAAATAGGATTTAAAATTCATGTCTGACCATTTCAGATGTTGCTTTTCAACAAAAAAGTATAAATGTGGTGTCTATAAGTTCTCTACAGGACTAGTATCTAACTCTTTGCTCTATTTGCTTTAGCAGTACATTTGTGACAGACAAAAAGAACCCATTTCTTTTCTCTCCCTCAGTGGACATTAGGGAAAACATTGCTTATTTACTTTGTAAATGAGGACACCCAGTGGCCATAGAGTGAAAATAGGATGAGAACTCCTGCTTGTAATAATGCAAATACAGCTATTCATAATGATATCACAACTAATCCACAACCATTTCTATAGCACCTGTAAACATAGCTTGTTTCATATTTATATGGAGATAAGTAAAGAAATAGTAAGAAAGCACCTACTTGTCCTTGATGCATTTGTTTTGTTTGGCCCAAATGAACATCTACTCTACATACTGAAACAAGTGGCAAATGTGATTGCTGAGCCATGATCACTGATATTTGAAAGGCTGAAGAAAATGGAAGTGATACCACAAGACCAAAGAAGGGCAGATGTCCCAATGATCAAAACGGGAAAAGAGAAGCAATTCTATGAACTTTAAGCCAGGAAGTTCGACTTTGATACCTATGAAAACTATAGAATTAAAGAGATGGTTAGTGAACATCTAGAAAAGGAGCAAATTAAGAGAGCCAACATGGCTTCATTAACAACAGATCATCTTTGTTCATTAGCAGATCAAGGGATTGCCATAGATAAATGAATTAGATTTTATCAAAACATTTGTTTGTTTTTTTCAATCATACTATTCTTGTGGAAAAGGGTAGAAAAATATGGTCTCTAATTGATACACTTAGAGAGGCTTTAATACAGTTGAAAGGTCAGACTCAGAAATATCCAGTAACGTTTCAAGGTCATCTTGGCAAAAGATCTCCAGTGGAGTGCCCCTATGGTCTAGGCTTAATCCTGTACCATTTAGCATGTTTATCAGTTATTTGGATAAAGGCATAAATGTCATGGTCATCCAAGTGTACGTATAATGCAAAGCTAGATGGCATAGTTAACATACTTCGTGACAAAATCAGGATCAAAAAGATCTTGACATGGAGAATTTTGGGCTAAATCTAATTGGTTGAAATGCACCAGGGATAAATGTAAAGTCTTACATGGGTTCAAAAGCTCCCATTCACAAGGATATGATGGAGTAGGTGGCTATGGTTAGACAACAACTTATCTGAAAAGGATCTGCAAGATTTTATGGACTACTCAGCATAAGTCACCAATATGATATGGCAACCAAAAAAGCTAATGCAATGAACTAATGAGTTGCATTAAAAAATACCATCCATTAATGATAATATGAATATGAATAAACTTTGTAGAGGACCTACTATGTGCCAGGCATTGCGCTAAATAAGGTGATGGTACCTCTGTACTCTGCCCTCTTCAGAATTGTGTTCAGTTCTAGATGCCACATTTTAGGAAAGCTGTGGATAAACTGAAATGCATATATAAGAGGACAACCAAGAGAGTAAAGAGTTTTAAGTCTCATGTCATGAAAATCACTTGAAGGAAATGGGAATATTTAGCCTGAGGAAGACAATACTCAGGGGGCACGTGGCAGATGTCTTCAAATGTTTGAAGGGTAGTCACATGAGAAAGGAAATCAGGATTATCCTTTTTGCCCTTAGAGGACAGAACTAGCAGCAATGGATGGAAATCACAAAGAGGCCATTTCAGGACTGATTTCAGGAGAAACTTTGCTAATACTTTTAGAACTCTTCAAAAGGGAAATGGGCTGCCTTGGAAAACAGTGAGTTCCCCACCACTAAAAATATTCAAAGAAAGGCTGGATGTTCACTTATCGGGGATATTATAGTGGGACTGTTTTTGCAAGTATGTGGATTAAACTAGATGACAGCTGAGGCCTCTTCCCACTCTCAAATTCTGTGGTTCTGTGTGATGAGAGGTCTTCATGGACCGTTTCTGCATCGCTTTATAAGTTGGTCACCTCGCCCCTCACTTTGTAACAAGAGCCAGCTCAGCTTCAAGCTCCACTGAATTACCAGCTGGCAACACAATGAATTTTTCTATCAAAAGGGTTGGATTTGGGAGAATGGGGTAATGATGATATATGAACCCTCAACTCCAATACCTGTGCATTTATGCAAGCAGTTTATAGGGACACAACATTGAACAAATTGAAAAAATCACTTTAAAACTAAAATTTGTACTGAAAGTGAAAGATGCTATGGGGAGGGAGTAAAGGAGGGAGGGGGAGGATAAGAGGAGGAGAGGATTAGAGAAACTGTATTGCCCACCAAATAGCCTAGGGCTGTTGCACGGACCCAGCCTCTCTGAAGACATAGAGAAAGGCTATGACTCAGAGAAAACATAGTCTGAATCTCAATCTACTTTGGGGTATGGTAGAAAGCTCATTTCATATTTATTGAGCCACTTCTACATAGAACCTTATTAGCTTCTATGGAAGATATATGTATGTATGTAAACACATACATAGCACAATTCCTACATTAAAGAAGTTGGTGCTTTACGCTCTCACTTTCCATAACAAAATTTACACAGATGAGACAATTAAAGACCAAGGCATGTGCTATAGACAGTAAGTGCATTGGGAAATCAGTATCAGGTGGAGTCATCAGAGGAAGCTTCACACAGAAGGTCTGACTTAATTTGGGCCTTGAAGAATGGGTGTGGTTTGGATAAGTGGAGAGAAATGGGGAGAGCAACTGAGGAAAGGAAAATAAAGTGAGAAGAGGTGGTAAAGACAATTAAAAGGATGTGTAGAAGACAGTAAACTGACTTATTGGAGTATATAAAAAGTTCATCTAATTCAATCCAGCAAACATTTATTATATACCTACTGAGCACAAAGTACTGTTACTAGGTGTTGGAGATTCAAATGCAAAGCAGACATTCCCTGTCTCCAGGGGACATGTATACAGATAGGTAAATCAAAAGTAAGATTGTGTTGTGTGGCCAGATTATAAGACTACTAACAATAATACTTATAAAAAACATGTTTTATGACTGACCTCTATATGCCATTTCATTTTATGTATGTCTACAGAAAGAGAGTAAACAATCTTTTCCTCCATATTAGTGGAGTATATGGTGGAAGTCACCACATGTGATTTTACCCATTTGCTATGCTTATCAATTATTATTCACAATACTTTTCTAGAATTTTTCCTCATCCCTGCACTAATGAAAGAAGCCTTGTCCCCATAGTCTCGAGCTGGATGTCCAGTAGACATCTTAAATTCAACATACCCAAAACTAAACTCATTATCTTTCCCCCAAACCATTCCCCACCTTCTATTTTCTCTATTACTGTAGAGGATAACACCTTCCTCCTAGTCCCATGATACCATGAGGTGTCATCCTCAACTCCTCACTATCTCTTATCCCCCATATCCTATCTGTTGGCAAGGCCTCACAGTTTCTTCCTTGCAACATCTCTCACAAAGGTCCCCTGCTCTTCTCTGACACTGCCATTACTCTGTACAGGCCCTCATCACCCTACACTTGAACTATAGGAATCACCTGCTGGTGGGTCTGCTTGCCTCAAGTCTCTCCCCTCACCAGTCTATCATCCATTCAGCCACCAAAGTGATTTTCCTAAAGCTCAGGTCCAACCATGTCACCCTGCCCCTCCCCACCCCTTCCCCCCAGTAAACTTCAGTGGCTGTCTGTCACCTCCATGATCATATACAGAATCCTCTGTTTGGCATTCAAAGCCCTTTATAACCTACCCCCATCTTTCTAATCTTCTCATACCTTACTCTGGAATAGACCTTAGCCTGAAACGGCCAGGGTCTCCCAGTGCATCCTGGGCCACATCCAGTCATCTTGGTAAATATCAGGCCACTAGACCCAGATGGCTCTGGAGGAGAAAGTGAGGCTGGTGACCTTGCACAGCCCTCACTCACTCAAATCAAAATCAATTACAAGTCGTGTCATCATTTCCCTGATGTCATGGTCCTCTTTGACAATGAAGGACAAACACAACAATACATACTTTTTGACCTAGTGACACTGGCCTCCTTGCTGCTCCATGAACAAGACACTTATCCCTCAGCTCCAGGCATTTTTCTGACAGTCCCCTATGCCTAGAACTCTCTCCCTCCTCATCTCTGTCTCCAGGCTTTCCTGGCTTCCAAACTAAAATCCTATTTTCTTCAGGAAGCCTAAGCCTTCCTCAACCTTCTTAATTCCAGTGTCTACCCTCTATTAATTATTCCTATTTATTCTGTACCATGTTTGTTTGTTGTCTCCTCCATTAGACTGTGAGCCCCTTGAGGGCAGGGACTGTCTTTTGACTTAGCACACTGTCTAACACATAGTTAATAAATATTTCTTGATTAATTTCTGAGACTGATTAATGTGGTTAAAAAAATACTTAATTTGCACCCCATTAACTCTGTGCTCCAGAGCCTAGACAGTTTGGAAGAGCAGACCCCCAAGCCTCTTTGGAGAAATTCATTATCCAGTGGTGTCTTAAGCCCTGAGCTATTCTTTTTTTTGTTGTGTGGAACTTCTTCACACTTGAAGCCAATTGTCTGTTACGTACCAATACTGTCTCCCTTAGAATAATAGAAAGCGTCTTGTTGATGAACAGAAATCTTCTTCCAGAACCTGGACAATTGCACATTGGAGGGATTTTTTTTTAAGCCATAACTAGGATGGAACAAGGAAGAAAAAGAATGTATTCATTATGAATCTGAAAACACACCTTGGAAGCTATTTATGACAACAATAAAAAGAAATGTAAAGGAAATTCTGCATATCAGGATATTCTACAATTAATTTAACTAGAAAGCTTATTTTATTTTAAAAAAAAAAAAACAAATGAACCACAGGGTCCTGCTGTTTTATCATTATTTGAAGGCCAGATAAAAATTTTTCCATTTGTAAGTCAAAGAATAAATTTTATGCCTGCCTATAGGCTCCATTATTAGCTGTTAATTTGCAATACCTTTATTGCCTCTTTGGGCTAATATAAGATTTTTGTTAAAAGTTCATTTTCCATTCAAATGTGACTGATGATTTAAAGCTATTTGGAGAGAACAGATGTACCCAGAATTCTTGAAGTGATTGTGTAAAAGACATCATCTTCTTAATTTCCTTTAAAGCAAAATAAAGGGCCACCACTGACTTTGCATTTGATGACACAAATCATTCTTGAAAGCCTTATTTGAGCCTAAGTTCAAATTGCATAACTTGTAGTGTGAATTTAAATTGATCTTTTTTGTTCATTTCTGTAGTCCCACCCACGGATGCAGCATCTCGGGTTTTTTTGTTCCCCAGATTTAGTGAACAAAGGAAAAGGTTACAATAGGGCATCAGCTAAATTTGTAAGGAAAGAGCTTTAGAAAAATCAAAATCCCCCAAAAAGTGCCTCAAAAGGTTTACAAGATAAGAGGATTTAAAGACATCAACCTCAGATTTCATTGACTCCTCTCCTTCATCCCAGCAGGTCCTACTCCCTCAAGAAGCCATTTCATTTAAACATTAGGAGGAGGGCATCTTTAGTCATCCTTCAGTATGTTGTCTGGCGCCATAGCTATCAGATACTTTTGTGCTCAGTTACAACAGAGCTCTCAAATTCTAGTGGAAGAGGGCAAAGAAAGCTTTTGAACTCACAGCGTTTTATTCCTCTGCATAAAGGCATTCCATTAGAATCTGTGGTTCTAAGGATAAAATTCACATCACTATGCAGTGTATACAACAAAAAAAAAAAAACCCAACTTATAGAATCGTAGAATCTTAGTGCTAGGAGATACTTCAGAGCTCATCTACTTGGCCAACCTCCTCGTTACATACAGCTCCAAACACATAATAGTCAAATACTTGTCACCAGATTAATGTACATTTCAAACAAGAAAGGTTGTGAAGCTGTCATTTGTATTTGTTAATAGCAAGCTCAAGTTGGAATCAGACGAGACTACTTCATGTACATAAGGAAAAGCATGACTGTTTTAAGAGACAAGACCAGCCTTTACAGCAGGAAGGTTTTCCTTCAATATAAAAATTTCCCCCTGCTATGTTAGTGCCTTGAAATCTAAATACTAGGGTCTGTGAAATGTGATCATTAGAGTTGTTCCCATTATAACCCATAGTCAAAGACAGACTTCTAATTTTTCATAGGATGAGTGGAAGGGGGAAGGAGGAGATGAGGAGCGCAGGCTCAAATCAGAGCTCCACAGTGTGGGGTCCTGGGCATTCAAGGAACAGACAAAGGTTAGAATTTGCTGAAATAGGATAAGGAAGTTCAGAAAAGAGGGAGAACAGTTTGCTCATTTGACATTTTTGCCCAGGTTCAATCTCATTTGCTTTGTCCCTCGAATATAATGAAGTCCATGGTGTAAGAAATGCCAGAAATGGAGGAAAAGTGGTCTTGGGCTCCCTGCTGGAAATATTTCAGGGTGCTCAAGTCACTCCTGGTGAATTGAAATGTTTTGTCACCTAGATTACAGAGATCATATTTGTATATTTTCTAAATTTTCATATAAGTATCTAATATTTTGATGGTAGAAAGGAAGGAGAGAAAGGAAGAGAATAAGCATTTATATGGCGCCTAATATGTACCAAGCACTGTGTTAAGTATGTTTACAAAGGATAGCAAAATATAGTTTACAAGGCAAATTTGCTATTTCTCAGTATGTAATCAACTTACTCCATATGAAAAGTGAAGACAAGTATCATGTCATAGTGTGGCTCTACCATTGACAGCACATCTAGTTTGCACCAACTGTTTCACATATTGTTAAAAGAGAATAGTCAGTAGTCAGAGTAGTAACAAGTTTTACGGTAATTGTAGTGATGGCGTTTGTACTTGATTTGGTACATGAATGAGAAGGTGGGGATATCTTCCACCAGCGTTTTAGTAAAATGGTCTTACTGTGTCTAAAATATCCATTGCCTCGTGCCCTCCAAATTTAGATTTCCTGGTCTTCATAAAATTAATACACTGCCCTTCACTGGAACTACACTGGAAGGCTTGATCAATCAATCAACAAGCATTAATGCCATGTGCCAGGCATGATGCTCAGTGCTAGAGATTTAAAAAAAAAAAGCAAAAAGGCCCTATCCTCAAAGAGCTTCTATTCTAATGGGGGAAAAAACAGGCACATAAGTAGTTAATTTTGTTGTTATTCAGGCATGTCTGACTCTTAATGACCCCATTTGGGGTTTTCTTGGCAAAGACACTGGAATGGTTTGACATTTTCTTCTCCAGCTCATTTTACAGATGAGGAAACTGAGGCAAACAGGTGACTTGCTCAGGGTCACACGGCTAGTGTCTAAGGCCAGATTTTAACTCAGGAAAAGGCATCTTCCTGACTCCAGGTCTGGTACTCTATCCACTGTGGCTCCTAGTACCTTACAAAACTGATGCTGCTTTGACATGGCCACCTTTACACCATTGGCATTGGATTGGGATTTTATGGAAGATGATCATAATCATGCAACAAAAACAGGTGCTGATTCCTTTTCCCACACTTCAAGGTTTACAAGCTGTGGGCCAAGCATGCCACATTGAAATTTTACTTGCTGTTCATATACATCATTTGACCTAACCCTGTTCATTCAAACATATTCATCTTGGTTATTATTTTGGTAATTTCTGTTTCCTGCCAAATCACCATGTCCCAAAATTCCCATCTCCCTTCCCACTACATCAGGCTTGTACTAGTCTCATTTTATACAGCCATTTGGTCTCCTGGCTGGGAATAGACCGGATTTCACACCTAATTAAAAGAGATTGTTATTGCCTGCTGTTTCCTTTCTTTATCCTTTTTCCTTACACCCAACAGCATTTTATTCTCATGCTAAGTCCTGTCCTTGTTGGACACCCACAGCTTAAGGACCAGCAGGGAGCAAGGTTCCTATAAAACAGTAAACCAAGCCCTCCATCACCTATTTCACAACAACAAAACTTTCCCTTCAATCTCTACCCCCTGCTTCAGCTCCCTTCTATATTCTGCCTGCTCTTCCTAGATGAATTCCATTTGTGTTTCTGGTGAGTGACATTGCAGTCTGATCTATATTTTTACTCTGTTGAAAAGACATGGGTTTTTCCCCACCCCCAAAAAAACCCAGAACTTTTATCTTAGTATTTTTTTTTTACTTTGCCACCAATTCCACGTTCATACCACTCCCTTTGCTCCCTTCATAGAAAACTGTGCTTTTTTTTTTCAAATGCACATAATCCATGTAAAGTTGTGAGGTTTTGTAGGGTTGAGGCTTTTTTTCCCCCCTGAATGGTCCAAATGCCTATTCACTGCCAATCTAAGAAAGAATAGGGTTTGAATTTTCACACCATTCCTTCCTATACAGTTCCTGAATACCCATCCAATCAAGATTTGTTTTCAATGGGGAGAAAACCTCCTACAGTAGACTATTTCAAATTGATTCCATTGGAATCTATACATTAATGTTCATTGGGTGAAAATGAAGCATTTCACAAAAGCCCTGTGCCCAGCATTACTGTCACAGAAACTTTTTTTTTCCCACTGTATTCCACTTAAATGGGGAAGAAAGCCTGGGAACAGATCAAGACAGCACTGTTCCCTTGCCTCAGGCGTTGTACACTGTAGGCACGAGATGGTGCTGAATGATGGGGCATGTTTCCCCAGTATTATTTCCACTAAAAATTGGCAACAGGTGATCCACCCTTTTGTCTGCTGTTTTTTTGATAAGAATGGCAGGTGTTGAAGATTTCTATGTAAGAAAAATGGCAAGTTGATTACTTTTCTGTGGTTTAAAATGACAATTGAGCTAATAACTGCCAAAAGTTACCTGGTCTCCAGATTCTCAACTCCAGTTCTGCATGGCACTTACCTTACTTTTCCATTTGATCATAGATCCTAGAATTGGTTTGTGTCTGGCTATACCCAGGTACTAGGTTATCTGACACTTTCTGGTCTGGGAGTCAGAAGACCTGAATTCAAGTCACGATGCCAGAATTTATTAGCTATGCACCCTTAGGAAAATTACTTATCCTCCTGTTCCCCAATCTTTCTTTGTAAAGTGGGGAAAATTTGAGGCAGCTAAGGTGACACAATAGATAAAGCACTAGGCCTGGCGTCAGAAAGACCCGAGTTCAAATCCAGTCTCAGACACTTACTGTGTGGCTATGGGCAAATCACTTAAGCTTTATTTACCTTGGTTTTCCTTATCCATAAATTGGGGATCTGAATATCAGCTTACAAGGTTGTCATGAAGATCAAGTGAGATGATAATTGTAAAAGTACTTAACACAGTGCCTGGCACATAATAAATATTTGTTCCCTTCCCCCCAGTAATACTCACACTGCCCTTTTCTTAGGATGATTATGAGGAAAGCACTTTGTAAAATACTCAGGAATGAGTTATTAATAATAACTAACTGTTCAGTCAAGCAAGAAATTGAAAGAGCTCTAGTCATTGGACCTCAGTTCAAATGCTACCTCTGATGAATATACTACCTGTCAGACTTTGGGCAAGTCACTTAATCTCCTTTGCCCTTAATGTCCTCATCTGAGGAGACTGGACTAGATGGCCTTTGAAATCTCTTTAAGCACTAAATCTCTGATTCTGTGTGGTTTTCACAAAATTGACCAATTGTTTAGTTAAATGGACCCAACTTGTGAGGGTAGAAATTCACCCTCACAAACTAGTTGTTTGAGGGGTGATGGGTATCATATATCATAGTATTATAGAAATAGAAGGGACCTTATAGACTAGGCACCCCGCCACATCATTTTATATATAAGGAAACTGAAGCAAACAGAGGTTAAATGACCTGCCCAGGGTCACACAGCCAATAAGTATCAGAGGCAGGATTTAAGATTGGGTCTTCTGAGCATTAGGCTTAGAATCAGGAAGACTCACCCCCATGAGTTCAAATCTAGTCTCAGATACTATCTGTGTGACTCTGGGTAATCTGTTTGCCTCAGTTTCCTCATCTGTAAAATGAGCTGGAGAAGGAAATGGCAAACCATTCCAGTGTCTTTGCCAAGCAAACCCCAAATAGGCTCATGATAAATCAGACACAACTGAAAGAACTGAATAACAACTTCTGATTCCAAATCCAATAATCTCTCTACTGCTCCATGACTTGGGAATCAGTCTGTTGGTATCTGTTCTCAGCCATAGGAACAACTCTCATTTCTTTACTCTCTATTCTCTCTTCTAGGACACTTGGAAGTAAATAACTATATGGTTTCATAGGGTGAGAAGTGCTTGGTTTTATTCCTTTTATCATCGCAAATACAGCTTGTCCTCAGAACTGTCCCTACCTGATAGGAAACAGAGGGAACTGATTCCTTTATATTCCACGCACCTCTGGGTGTAATTTGAATAAATAATGTATTAGAGGAGCATTTTTACGTAGAGCTAAGGATCAGCAATGTTCCAGACCATGTCAGTCAGTCAACAGGGATTCATGAAGCACTTATTATGTGTCAAGCACTATGCTAAGTGCTGTTCTTACCTCTTTGTGTCTGTCTTTCACTGACCTTTCTTTCCTGGAAATCCGTGCAGTACCTTTATGCCCCGCTCTCCTCATCCTTATTACTCTCATCTATTGATGTCCAGGTCACTCTCAGTGACCAAGCATCTGGTTCAAGGTCATCCTCTACCTCATAGGGTTATTGTGAGGATGAAATAAGATATTAGTTAAGTGCTTACCATGGTGTCTGGCATATAGTAGGTGCTTAATAAATGCTTATTTCTTTGACACACATCCCTCCTGTCCACTCCATCCTCTATAGCTGTCTTTGAGGACTTAAGTAGTCATGGTGATGATTCTCTAACATCTTAAACATTCAATTTCTCAACCTCTTCAGTTCCAATTAATTCTTCAAACCACATTAAACTCATATTGACATGGCACTGAATGACAACACCTTCAAGGTTCTGAACTTTGAAATTCTACTCTTCCATCTTCCCACCTCTCCTACCTAACCTCTCATTTCTAGACTGCTCCATATTTTCCCATTCTATCTCTTCTTTTCTGGTCCACTTGCCTCTATGCTAAACCTTCATTCCATGGTTCTTCACATTAGTCTTTCACTAGCTACCACTTCAGAAATACACACACACACACACACACACACACACACACACACACACACACACTGACCTTCTACTACTCCCAAATTATTAATCCTTCTCTCTGAGTAACCCCAGCTATATGGTTTATGGGCAGATTTTTGTTGTTGTTGTTCTGGGGAAGGCACTAGTAGCTGGGGGATTCTGGAAAGGCTTCATGGAGAAAGAGGGCTTTGAAGGAAACTAGGAGTCTTAAGAGGTCAAGATGACGAAAGATTACATTCCAACAGGGAATAATGTTTAATAAGGAGCTGGGTTGTGAAGGCCCTTAAATTGCAAACTGAGGAATTTGTATTTGGTCCTAGAAGTAACAGCAAGCCACTGGAATGTAGTGACCAGTGAGTGATGTGGTTAGATCTGTGTGTTAAGAAAATCATTTTGATAGTTGCACGTCACATAGATGACTTCCGTTCATGTTTGTGATCAGACATTGTCATAAGTCACCACCAGTTTGCCTTCTGAAAACATTGGCTGAGTTGGATAAAAGAGACCAGAGAGGTAATAATCTTGTGTATAAATCATCTGTGTTGTCCTCCTTAAAGAAAACAGCAGCTTCCCTGAGATCACACTAGTCCTGTTTCCAGTCCCCTCTTTCGACTGACATCAGCCGGGGATGAACAGCATGTGGAGCAATGTGGTTCAGGCCTTCATCATCTCTCCCCTGGACCCTTACAAGAGCCTCCTGTTTGGTGTCCCTGCCTCATGTCTATCCCCACTCCAATCCATCACCAATATAGCAGCCAAAGCAGTTTTCCTAAAGCCATTTCTGACCACATCACTCTCCTCTAACCCTCACTCAGTAAAACTTCAGTGGCTCTCCATTATTTCTTAGATAAACTATAAAATCCACTAAACAGCATTTGAAGCCCATTCCTACATCTCCAGTCATCTTCTACATTACTCCACCCCACACACACTCTGGGACAGCCAGCCACACCAGCCTACTTGCTGCTCCTCACACATGATGCTCATCTCTCTTCTCCTTCTGCTTCTGGCTGCCCTTGGAGGTGTTATAGAACACATGCAGCCCACGGGCCACTTGTTTGACACCTCTGTGGTAAACAATTAATAAGTAGTTTTTCATTCAGTCATCATTAGCATGATTGTGATAACAAAATCATTTCCCAGGGTCAGGATTGCTATTTTGTGACCTTTCAGGCACCCATTTCCCATTAGGCTTCAGAGAATTTAAACTACTCCCTGTACACTCACTGTGAAAAACCTTGCATAAGGCATCAGAGATGGCAAGCATATGTAGATATGGAGAAGAGGCAGAGGGGTGTCACTTTCTGGAGTTGATTGAAGCTGGCTTGCATTCTATAACCTATTCTTCAGCTAAGAAATGTTTAGTTAACCTAATGGTGAATTTCATTTTCTCAGGGATTTTGCATAAATGGTAGGGAAGAGTTTGTTCATTTAATTCAGTGACTACATGAGAGATGTTTGAAAATTTTAGCTCTTGGATTCATTTTTGTCTGTGAGTAAAATAAAGGGATGGGGAACTTTTTGTCAGCTCAGGGGAGCATAGGGATTTAACCGAGTTCAGGAACTGACCAATCCTACAGAAGTTCCAGGAATGAGCTGAAAATTTATTAGTTAATAGTTTGCTTTCAGTATCTCTTGAGTGGGGAGTTAAATAAGTTTAGTAAGTGTGCTAACTAAATAACATATCTATTTGTACTTCAGCTGGTATCTTTTTTTCAAAAGCTTTAGGCTTTTGAGTGGCTCCTGCCTGGAACCAGACCCTCATAGGGAATATAAACATGAAGGAGGGGGTGGATGAGGACTGCAGCTATTGCCAGAATATGGACTCTGCATCCAAAATAACTATGATTCTGGTTAGCCCAGAAGTCTAGGCAACATTCAAGCTCTTGACATAGTAGGTTACCTTTCCTATGCTCTATGTAGTCCATGAAAGCATGTCCAAAGCATTGCTTCTGTATCACCAGTTATGCCGCTTGGCCTGGCCATGGGTGGAGCAGGCAGTAACCCAAATCTAGAAAGAAATCTCAGCCAGCTCTAATAAAGGCCTTTATCTTGTTTGTTTTGCTTTGCTACAGGTGACATCAGTTGCAAGGGGATGACCGAGCGCATTCACAGCATCAACCTTCACAACTTCAGCAATTCCGTGCTCGAGACCCTCAACGAGCAGCGCAACCGTGGCCACTTCTGTGACGTGACGGTCCGTATCCACGGGAGCATGCTGCGTGCCCACCGTTGTGTGCTGGCCGCTGGCAGCCCCTTCTTCCAGGATAAGCTGTTGCTGGGCTATAGTGACATTGAAATCCCCTCAGTGGTGTCGGTCCAGTCCGTACAAAAACTCATTGATTTCATGTACAGTGGGGTGCTCCGGGTCTCCCAGTCAGAAGCCCTACAGATCCTCACAGCTGCCAGCATCCTCCAGATCAAGACCGTGATCGATGAGTGCACACGGATTGTTTCCCAGAATGTTGGTGATGTCTACCCGGTGATTCAGGACTCTGGCCAGGAGACACCCAGGGGGACCCCTGAGTCAGGCACCTCGGGGCAGAGCAGTGACACAGAATCTGGCTACCTACAGAGTCATTCCCAGCACAGCGTAGACAGGATCTACTCAGCCCTCTATGCATGCTCCATGCAGAATGGCAGTGGGGAGCGTTCCTTTTATAGTGGAGCTGTGGTTAGCCACCACGAGACAGCCCTTGGGCTGCCCAGAGATCACCACATGGAAGACCCCAGCTGGATCACCCGGATCCACGAACGGTCACAGCAGATGGAGCGGTATCTTTCCACCACCCCAGAGACCACCCACTGCCGAAAGCAGCCGCGCCCTGTCCGGATCCAGACCCTGGTGGGGAATATCCACATCAAGCAAGAGATGGAGGACGACTATGACTACTATGGCCAGCAGAGGGTGCAGATCCTGGAACGCAATGAGTCAGAGGAGTGCACGGAAGACACGGATCAGGCAGAAGGCACCGAGAGTGAGCCCAAGGGGGAGAGCTTTGACTCAGGGGTCAGCTCCTCCATCGGCACAGAACCTGACTCAGTCGAACAGCAGTTCATGGCTGGGATTGGCCGAGAGGGTCAGCCAGAGCCTTCTCAGACCGAGCCAACCGATCTCCCCACAGAAGGTGGCCAACAGCAACAGCAGCAGCAGCAACAGCAGCACCTAGATGCCAACTCCTCTTCCCCAGAGAGGAACAACGACGTGGAGATGGACAGTACCGTGCTCACGGTTAGCAACAGCACTGAGAAAGGAGTCTTGCAGCCTTCGGTCAACACATCGATTGCCCAACCATTGCCAAGTACCCAGCTCTATCTACGCCAGACAGAAACCCTCACCAGCAACCTGAGGATGCCCCTGACCTTGACCAGCAACACACAGGTCATTGGCACAGCCGGCAACACTTACCTGCCGGCCCTCTTCACTACACAGACCGCAGGCAGTGGCCCCAAGCCTTTCCTCTTCAGCCTGCCCCAGCCCTTAGCAGGCCAGCAGACCCAGTTTGTGACAGTGTCCCAGCCTGGCCTGTCAACTTTTACTGCCCAGCTGCCAGCCCCACAGCCCCTGGCCCCATCTGCAGGCCACAGCACAGCCAGTGGGCAGGGGGAAAAAAAGCCTTATGAGTGCACTCTCTGCAACAAGACTTTCACCGCCAAACAGAACTACGTTAAGCACATGTTCGTACACACAGGTGAGTGCTGGCCCTCCAGGGACTCTCTCCCAGCCGAGGTGGGAGACAGACAAGGGAGGGGGAAGGCGGAGGTCTTAGAGGTTAAAGAACATTCATTGTTCTGACCAGACCCAAGGTGTCCTCCCAAACCCTTGCCATTCTGGATCACCAGTGCAAAGGACCTGGTTATAGGCATTGCTTACTGGTCACTCCGCCCTGAAAAGGCAGAAATACAATTCCTTTTTGAAGGAGCCTTTTAAGAAGAGGTAGATCCGACACAGTTGACCCTGAAATGTGTTGCATTTCCTAAAATACAGAAGAATGATTCTGTAAAGTGCTTCTTCCTTAGGAAATTGTGACTTCAAAGTTAACCCTATACATGTAGGCACAGAGGTTAGCCACCAATGTAGTATGGCTTAAGGAAGCTATCAGTTTTCACCTGCTTAGAAATATTTATCCCTGATGGTAACAATTGGTCATGAATTTCCTATTATCAGAGTTAAGCCTTGGGGTTAAGTCCAGAAGATTCCTGTTAAAATGCAAATATGGGAGGGATAACACATTTGTGTCAATACAAATGAACACAAATTAATTTAAATTAACTAACTATGACCTAGCAGGACTCTAGAGGACCAGCTACAAAACAGGCAAGTTTTAAATGTGGTGGTACATGATAGGGATGAGTTATGGAGGGAGAGGTGAGGAAAAGTCTAGATCCAGGAGGCAATGTGAGAAGAACACTAGGTACCTTGGAAGAGAGTCTAAATGTCAAAATTAAAACTGAAATGAATGGAAGGCTCATGCCTGAGGAAGAGCTTCACAATTTTGTTAGTAGTTAATTCTATGTGGCTTGTTAATGCTTCCAAGTGTAATAAAAAATGTTCAAGTAGACCAGGGCTGTCCAACCTTAGGTTTTTATTGAAACAATAGACAATATATTTTGATTTGCCATTTTAGTGAGAGCTCTGCGGTAGCTCAGCTTTGTTTACTAAAGCATTTATGTAAATTTCTGTGCTTGTAGGCAGGCCGCATAAATCCCCTGCATGCAGCCAGCCGCATTTTGGACAGCCCTGAAGTAGACCATGCAAGCACCAGCATCAAAGCATCCTCGAGCATTCAGTGAGGTTCACCTTTTCCTTTCAGCTTCTCCCAACCCCTAACAAGCTAGCAGACCCAAGGTCCCTGGTACTTGTGGGGATATATGAATTCTGGTTGTAACCTAAACCTGACCCAGAAAAGTATGCCTGTTCACTACCAGCTGTTACCACATAAGGCAATGCATGATGTAGCTGTTTTGTATGTCATGATATTACTTGGGAAAGAAACTGTCTCTCTAACCCAATTTAGTTTCAAATAAAGCATTTTCACAGATAACTCCCTTTCTTACTTCTATATTAACTCTAAAGGATTTTTTTCTACTGGCCTAGGAAAATCAAATTCATAATCTCTTGGTACCATATTTTCATATTTTGACTGTACTGTCACCCACAAAATTCTAGTTTACTACTGAAAACCTGCCTGTTGGTTTCTTTTCAGTATTTCTCCAAAGCAGATTCTTTGGTTAACCCCAAATTACCATATATTTGCTCATACAAAATCTAGGATTACTTTGCAAATTTGCATGTTGGATATAAAGGCCATAAAGGCCAGCAATCAGTTTACAATATTAAGCTTCAGTTATTATGAGTAAAAGAAATTGTATTGTTCGTATGAGACTCTCTCTGTTTTTCATGTAAGACTAGAACAATGACTCTCAAAATGTTTTCCACGAACATTTGTTTCACTATGAAAGATCCTCCAGGTGGTCTTCAGTGTGGACTCTTGGGTCCTAATGTTTCCAGTAAGGCCACAGTTATTGAATAATAATTTGTTACCTCCCTCAAAAGAATAGAAGGAAATAGGAAGAAACAACAGGACCCCATTTATTCTGGAATTCTTATAGGTAGAGACTGAAATGAGATGGTATAAATGGCCTGTCGGCTCTTTTGCCTTAGTAGAAGAGCT
Source organism: Phalanger gymnotis (assembly GCA_028646595.1). Classification (NCBI taxonomy): domain Eukaryota; kingdom Metazoa; phylum Chordata; class Mammalia; order Diprotodontia; family Phalangeridae; genus Phalanger; species Phalanger gymnotis. Next base: position 530,681,069 of record CM053622.1, on the reverse strand, counting down.
CATTATCTTTAAAAGAAAAAGGAAATTCTTCATCTAAATCTTCAAAAGCCAAAACAGAAAGGATGCACCTAAGGTTCCCTTGTCTTGCCTCAACTGTAACACATTAGAGTTCTCTCTGCGCCCCTGGAAAAGTCAGTAAACATTTATTAAATGCCTACTGTATGCCAGGCACTGTTAAGTGCTAGGGACACAAAGAAAGGTAAAAAACAGTGGCTGCTTTCAAAGATCTCAGAATATAATAGGGAGGAGTAAAGGGGATGGGATCCCAACACGCTAAAGAAATCCAGAAGGAGTGACAAAAAAAAATCTAGAACATCCAATGTCTGCTATGAAAAGGTTACAAAAAAGCAGTAAGGCTAATTTTGTGTGTGGCTTGTAGAGTCTTTTTCATTACTTTATAGTCACACATATCACATGTTATTATCTAATGCATAGATAATTGGTCATTGTTAGTAATAATAAGCTAAATTTATAAATTGCTATTTGATGACAAATGCTTTATGAACATGATATCATTTGATTGTAATAACACCCCTATAAAGTATGTACTAGCAGTATCATTCCCATTTTCCAGATGAGGAAACTAATGCACTGAGAAATTTAGTGACTTGCCCAAGATCACCTCTTTGGCAGCCTGGACTCATGACTCCAGTTAGAGAGCTCATTCCATGAGTCTGTGCTGTCTTTTTCAATTATCGAAAATTCAGATATCCTGAAATATTACAAGACTGTGAATTCAAAAGAGAATTCTACAATCTATTAGCCTAGTAAAAATTGTTGGTGGCTCCTGTGTGGAGGACTCACACACATATTTCTCAAAAGGAAGAGCTCAGTACACATGGGAAATACATCTAGCAATTCCAACTCGAAGCTTCGAAGTAAAAAAAAAATGCTTATTTAAAACCACACACTATACTAGCGTTGTCTTTCTTTATTCTACCTCTTCTCTATGAAGAGGCATTTGACATCTCTTTTCCTTCTCCAGCTCCTTGACAGATACAGCTAGTTGGTCAAGAAACCAATGTTGAGATAGGGAGAAAGGGAGGAAACCAGCATTTATTAAGTGCCTACTATGTGCCAGTTACTATGCTAAACTCTTTACAAATATCATCTCAAATTGAATCAGATCAAATGAGATCGTCACAGCAATTCTGGGAGGTAGCTTATTATTGTCCCCATTTTACAGGTGAGGAAACTCAGGCAGGCAGAAATTAAGTGATTTGCTCAGAGACACACAGTTGATAAGTGTCCAAGAATGGATTTGAACTCAAGTCTTCGTGATTCCGGGCCCAGCACTCTAGCCCTGGAACCTCCTAAAGGTAGCATGATATCCATTCCTTGTGAAGTGTTAGAGCTGAAATGGAGCTTGGGGATCTATTCTCCACACCTTCTTTTCACAGATGAGGAAACTGAGCCTGAAATTATTAAATTGCTTGCCCAACCAAAATCACAGAGAATTTAATGAGGTCCAAAATAGTGAGGCTTTACAATAGAATTAAAATGAAATTTTAAATGGCATATTCACCATAGTGATGATACATCTTTTCTTCTATTCAGAAGCCTTCTGGAGTTTCTTGTTTCCTCAAGCTTACATGGCACAATTGAAAGAACTAGAAGGCATCTACTCAGTGGTGAAAAATCTCTGGAATTTCTGACTTATTCTATTAGTTCTTCAGATTTACCTGGGCTTCCTTTATAATCAGGAGGTTTTTTTTTCATCTTTCTTCTTTTGATATATTTTTATGTTTATTGAATATCTTCCTAGAAAAGAAAAGAAAATCCTTTACCTAGCCGCACCCCATCCATTTGCAGACCATAGTAGAAATCTACTTACTCCCTATAGGCATTTCTCAAGCTCATTCACACTTGGCCAGACAAACCAAGAGTGTGAATAAATCAGAATCACAAGAAGTTGTTTGGAGATGAGAGATTCAGAGAAGAATCAAAATAATACAAACTATCCTGTCATCCCAACACATTAGGATGACCCAGTTTTTTCCACTTTTTCTAGAAAGCTAGTGCCACCACTAAAAGGACAACAGTATAAACAATGGAGAAAGAAAATGAAGGGTCTTTTTCTTCTCAAAGACAATGTACCTTCTTGAGGGCATCTTTCCTTTCTTGTTTTCTACCATACTTCCTCTTCTGCTATCACTCCCAGACACTTCGGTAAATTTTATATTGAGATTAAAGACTTAGGATTCACTCTAATTCACCTTGCAGTCCGTATTAGATATGGGCCAAAGGAGGAGTAATTTTAAAAGCAAGCATGTATAACAGAGATTTACAGTTTCATGCTCAGGCCTCTTATTCAGTTCTACTGCGTATATGAAATTCTAGTTTTATTTGTTAAATCTAGAACTAAAAAATTAAATTCTTGAGATTAAAATTTTTTCAAAACTTCTGTGGTCATTCTTCCATGTTCTAATCTTGTTACAAGACTTGCCTTCCCAAATCTCCACGTAGAAGACAAAGAAAACAAAATTATTTATATCCACTTAATATTAGTGTTGTCCATTGAAAAGAGAATTAGATGTAGACTCAGAAGGCCTGGGTTCAATTCTTTGCTCTGCTTCTTAATAATTTGTGTGAATTTAACAAGCCACGTAACCTCCCTAATCTCATTTTCTCATCTGTAACGGTGAGGGATTCAAATTAAACAGTCTCCGAGCTCTAAGTCTGTCATCTTGTAAATATAGAATTCTTTGGACAAGTCACTTAACTGACTGAGCATCCATTTGCTTCTATGCAAAATGAAGGCATTGAACATCATGACCAAGGTCCCTTTCTAGTTCTAAGACCTTTGCGGCATTCACACGGGCTGCCTGGAATTGTATTTACTTATGTGTATATCATATCTCCTCTACCAGACCATAAGTACCTTGAGGGAAAGAATTGGGATTTATACATCTTTGTATCCCTCAAAGCACGTGTTCTTTGAATAGGCGGGAAGGAGGGAAAGAGGACCAAATGCTCCATTGTTGTAGTTCACTCACTTCCAAAGAAGCGAGACATTTCCTCTCTCAGATTCATGTGTTCAGTGTAGGCTAGAACCAGTTAAGAGCAACATATGCCTTGCATATTTGTATATACACATATGCATATTTGTATATTCCAAGGAACTAAACATATTTTAGATACTTCATCTCATTAGTTCCTTACCTAGCTGTGTAATTTGGAAATAGCAAGTAATGGTGAGTGATAAGATGCTGTTCAAGATGGATGTAACTCTGCCACCAAATCCTTTCAGGTGAATCCTAATAGTAAGTGTCAGTTTGGGGGAAAATTTAAATTTTAGTGAAGACCTAAGCTTCACAATGCATGGATGCTATGAAAATGCTGATATACTTAACAGTAGGGATTAAACTAAAGACATTATATGTGAATCCATTCTATTCACCACTCCTTTTATAGCTTCTACTTTTTTCAACTAGAGAACATATTACACAGATATCCATATTGCCACTATTTTCCTGGTGAACAAAAGAATGTCTTCATAAGATATAGAATTTTTACTGTCCTTACCAACCATAACATCGCTAGCCAGGTGGTAAGACACTCACATATGGAAAACCCCAATTCTGTGTAACAGAGGACAGTCAACTATGACAGCATAAGATCATAGACTTACAGTTGGAAGGGATCTTAGAGGCCATCTGGACCAGCTTTCTTGTTTTACAGATGAGGAAACTGAGGCTCAGAAAGGTTAAATGACTTGATCAGGGTCACAGAGGTAGCTCCTGAGGCAGGATTTGAATCTGGGCCCCCTAACCAAATCTTAGAGTAGCATTCTGCTAATGTTCTTCCATGTCTAACCAGAGCTCTCCTCCTTCAGGTGGCTTACACCTGCTTGTCCATGTTCCAAAACCAAAACTGCAGAGGGGTAAAAATGCAGACTAAGGCAAAGCTAGTTTGGCTTTTGATGTTGATAGAGCTTGTTCTTGAGTTGTTTCAGTCGTGTGCAACTCTTCATGACCCCCTTTTTGGCAGGGATACTAGAGTGGTTCGCCATTTCCTTCTCCAGCTCATTTTACATATGAGGAAACTGAGGCAAACTGGGTTAAGTGATTTACCCAAGGTCACACAGCTAGGAAGTGTCAGAGGCTAAATTTGAACTCAAGATAAATCTTTCTGACTCCAGACCTGGCCCTCTATCCATTGCACCACTGAGCCTGCACATTTCCCAGGCTTACATAAGGTGAAGTAGCTGCCCAAGGGCAATACTGATCTGATTTTTAAAAACTTGCTTCCCATTCCTATCTTTTAGTAGAAATGGGAGGAAGGAGGTAGAAAAGATAAGCAAGGGGAAAAAATATGGTAAGAAAAGCTAATTGTCTGGAGGCAAAGGTTTGAGTCTATTTGTTTTTCTTGAATTGCTATCTCTCCCTAAAGAGATCATGAAATACTAATGAATCAGTCTTTTTAAAAAGATATTCCTGCTATTGATAACCATCATATTGGTCTGAATATAGGTTGTACCCCTAAAATAAGATCTCTTTGACAAGAAAAGAATATGGCAGATATACACTGAAAAATATCAGCAATTATAGGCTGCACTCAAGTTTTATAAAATATAGATGGGAGAGTGGAATAAAGCCTATATTCAGACCAAAAGAATATTTATAATAGAAACAAGCCTTTTTTTTCCATCTGCTTAAGTGATCATTTTGCCTGTTAGTCCAAGAAGCTTTGATGTCTCAGCAAGAAGGTCTATTAATAACTTCTTAGCTATTTCAATGGATCCATGGCCTTATTAATATGCATACTCCCTCCACCAGTGCAGAAGGTAACCCTTGCTCATTTTCTGATTTTGTGCCATTCTTTCCACCATCCTCTGAAAATTTTCCATAGAGCCTCCAAACATCCACGAGGTACTTCCTCTCTTCTTTTCTTATCTCCAGGGTGACATTGTAGGATTCAGATTTTCCAAATGGCATTCTCACTGTCAGAACTTCATAATAATAGTGGTAGGATAAGACAGCACTTCAGAGAGCTATGATTTCATCAGCGTTGGTGCTGCTTCCATCATAGCAGATAGGAACAGAGCTCTCTAACTTACCGTGGCTAAAAAATTCACTCTTCTACAGCTGAACTGGTAATGAGCCTTTGCTGAGCTGGTCCTCAGGTGAAATACATTCATTTTATTGCCGGATCCATACTCAAAAGTTTTCTATCTATAAAAACCTGATAGGGTGTGCATTTCAATGGCCTTTGAGAACTCAGGGATACCTCCATACCACATTATGGAATCAGGGATGAGCTTTGGTGGTGGCATAATATAATTATATAAATAATGGCATCATTATATTATAATAATCATTATAATATGGTAGTAATATAATAAAAATACTCTAATTCTCTTCATGAACGTGCCACCTTTTTGGCAGGTAGGTGGCACCAGTGATAGAGTCAGAAAGACTTGAGTTCAGATGTGACCTTATATACTTACTAGCTGAGAGATTACCTTGGGCAAGTCACTTAACCTTTTTTGGCTTTGGCTTTCTCAATGATAAAATGGGGATAATAATAGCACCAACTCAGCAAAGTTATTTTGAAGATCAAATGAGATCAAATTTGTAAAGCACTTGGCACAGTGCCTGGCATATAGTAAGTGCTTTATATGTGCTTCTTTCCTTGCGTATGTTAACACTGTCAACTATTTGGCTATTAAGTTTTAGAACCAGCATAGAAAATAGAATAGTAAAGGTGAATGGACTTTAAAGTTGATCTAATTAATTCTCCTCCCCCCTCATTCCCCAATTTTACAGTTGAGGGCATATGTCGGAATTTCATACAACAAAAATAGTTAGAAAAATGTAAATGGGGAAGAGAGCTTGACCTCCCATTTAGAACTCTCATGTCCCCAAATCCCCAAGTCTTCTTATAGCCCTCACCTAAAGTCATTTAGGGGGTGTGTGTGGTGTCATGCAACTCACAAAATCATGCCTTGCATTTATGAAGCACATTTGGCAGACTAGTAGAAAAGGCAAGGAAAGAGTGGCATGAAATTCAGAAATTGGGAAAGAAACCTGGATTTTTACCTTGGTGCTACTATTAACTTACCTGGCGACCTTGTAAGACTGCTTCTCTTCCCATCGTTTAAATACAGATAGTAGTGTCTGGACCAGAGATGTCAAACAGGCCACAGTACTTCCAATGTAGCCTAGTTGGTGAATATTTGACAAAATAAATAATAAGACAATAAAACATAGATGGAATTCATTACAGTTTAAAATTAAGTCAATATGTAGCCCAGCAGGGATTCTAATGTATGGATCAGTGGTCCCCGTTTTTATGAATTTGATACCACTTGTTTAAAGATCAGGCTTTCCAAAGTTAGGAAGGCCTGGGTTCATGGCTTATCTCTGACACTTAATGGCCTCATGACCCTTGGAAAGCCAGATGATTTTTCAGTGCTCCCAGGCAGTTGCAGAGAAGTTACCTAATAAATTGATAGAGTAAGCTCATCTCCAAGAGCCACTAGACAGATAAAATCTCAGGTCTAGTCAGCCCACCCCCTCCAAAAACAACAACAACAACAAACATGACTCATGGTCCCACAGTTTAAGACGCACCAAAGGGGTCAAGAGTGGAAAAAGTTTAAGAAGCCCTGCATTAGAGAGCTGTGAGGAAAAAAAATGAGATAAAATAGGTTAAGCTCACTGAGGTTTTTGGAAGAAAATTCTTAAATTCCAGGTATTTTGGATTGTTGCTGAAGCTGTGAGCGCTCTAAGCTAATGATGTCGATGATTAGCTTTCCTTTGTTTGGAGACACGAAAATGAAGACTTTTCCCACAACAACAAACTGAGTCAGAAATAGGTTCAGGACAGAGTACCAATACCTTGGTAGTTAGACAGAGGGGACCGTCCTTACAATTACTTGCCTCTCAAATTTTTAAGCACTTCATTAATGTAGACCGTGATTGAAAGCCCATTAGCCTGCCCGTACCCCCGACCCTGCTGAGTATCTCTAAGATAATATGCCCCTTTGGAGCTCGGAGGAGCTATATAAAGTTCAGAGGAACCAGGAAATAGGTCCTCAGTCAGTACTAAACTTTTTTAGAGAGGCAGTCAAGTCATCATTATCTACACTCAGATCACGGGTAGACACCAGGGCCTACCTCCTGAGCTACTGCCCAGACAGCCCTGTGGCCGCTTTTCCTGACTCATTACATTCCCTGGCTGACTTTCTCTTCGTTCTTTTCCCACCTGTCACCTTATAAAGCCTTAGTCTATTTCCATTCTCATCTAAGTTCCCTTATTACCTTGGTATGTAATAGGTTCCAGCTTCCTCTACAGTACTCTTTACTAACCTCTTAATTGTCCCAGATTAACATAACAGGCAGCCATGGAGAAGCAGCCAGGAGACTGAAGGAGGCAGTGATTATCCCAAGCATTCTCTTAAACAATCATGTGATGTACCTTAAGAGGCTTGCAGGAACTTCCCCTGAAAGAAGTGCTGTTTGCTGAGTCGTGAACACTGAACCCAGCTATTGAGCATCTGGGTGTCATGATCTTAAGTGGCTTTGACCTGGAGATTTTAGCCTATGGGAAGCAACAGCAGAAGCCACTGAGCTAGGCAGTCTCCTCTTCCATCTTTTAATGCAAAAATGTCTTTTATATGTCAATCAAATGGCATAATACTTTATAGCATTCTTTCTAGCTGTCTCACCATTGCTCACTGTTCCAAGATAAGGAATTGAAAAGCAGCTATTTGGAGGGTAAGGAATCAGAGAGGGTGGAGGATAGTATGGAAATTCATCACTCCTACCCTTCCAGTTGCCTTCAAGCTTCTACTTTTTTTCCTATTTGGGTTTTCCATCTATAAGATTTGGATGCCACTCTAACATTAAAGAAATGCTCTAAGCATATGATTTGCTGTCTTGTATTTTTCATGCTAATGTTGTTCTCCATTAGTTTGCATAATTGAGAGTAAACTATATCATCAACTCTCAATTATTGTATCTGTATGTGGATTAATCACTTTGTATATTATTTGAAGCAACTTTTTTAATCCCAAATTGGCCTTCTCCTAAAACCCTAACCTAAGCTAAATATAATTAGTCTATTACCAAGAAAAATCATATAACACACAAATGTCTTTTGCCTTTTGGATTACCCATACTTCTGCCTCCCTCCATTATGCCAAATATTTGATAGAAAACTATTTTCAAAGTTTAGGTATTCAATGCTTTGAGCCTTTTCCCCACAACAGTTAGAGTATCTCAAATGTATTTTGTGGTTCTTCATAACAAAGCCAACTTATCATTTCTCCCTTTTAGTCATATACCTAGAAAATTATTCTAGCTCCATTTTCATGTTTCTCCATAACTTTGGACTACGATTAGAAAAGTTCTGCCCCTTCGAGCCAAGTCCTTTATAAAAAAAGGTTTTTCAGGTAAATTTCTTTGAGGGGTCTGGACTTGTGATTTTTCTTGGCATGGGAAACTCTTTTTGTTAGTGCAGATTTGTTAGTTCAGGATACCTACCTAAGGTCGGATTTGAACTTGGGTCTTCCTGACTCCAGGCCCAGCCCTCAATCCACTGCACCACCCAGTTGACCTTTGGTAGTCTCAGGTAAAACATCTTGAGTAAAAGTAAAACTGTCCCCTCCAAAAATACCTTCCTAAACAGACATGGCTCAAAGCTGCAGTATCCCTAACTATCTTAGCAAGAAATGGTACTTTGTCAACAAGCTGAAAAAGCGCTAAGGTTAGTAGAGCTTTTTAAAGTCCTCAAACCCCACTGAATTTTTTTAAAGATTTCTCTTAACCCTATTTCATTTTAGTTAGTAGAGTTCAGGCAGGAACAGTTCAGACAGTGAGCAGGAGGAAAAGAAATTTGTGGAGATAAAAAGATGAGAAGCCAAAACATTTAGCAATAGCTAAAGTAAAAAAATTAAAGGATGGCTAAAATTGTTTAAAAATTATTTAAATGAGTTCCACTTCAGACAACCACCAAATAGCTCAGAAAAAGAATTAACTTTTTCTTAAAGAAATCTTTTATCTTTAAAATTTGTCATTTTTACAAAGCATCCTCAAAATAATGTAAGAAAGAATAGAGTTCAGCCAGGGACTTATTCATTAAGAGTGCCTCGGAATATAGGCCGAATTTAAAAGGTAAATGTCTTGCCTTTGATGTTTAGAATAAATGGTGGAGTTGTATTCCCAGAGGAGTTGATGGAAGACTCAAGCATTTAGAAGAGATGCTGTAAGTTGTAGACTGGGATGTTTACTGTGGATGTGCTTCCTAGATAACTATTGTTGGGAAGGATTATGGACTAAATCAATCTAGTCCTATCCAATAAACATTTAAGTGGCCACTGTATGCTAGACACTGTGCTACGCACTGGGGATGCAGTTAATAAAAGCTGCCCACGAGGAGCTTACGATCAAAAGAGGGAGACAACATACAAAAGGGGGAGGTGGGGCAGGGATAGAATGAGGAGAGGGAAATACCAAGGACATCTTGTTGTATGGAGTTGAAACCAGGCAGAGCAGAAGAGGCAAAGTGGACTGAGCTAAGAGTCCAGTTTCTGTCCTCTATAAAGGAAGGATTTGAGAGGAGTTTGGCCCAACTCACTTCAGCCCTCCAAACAGAGAAAAGACTAGGCTTGAGTTAGCCCAAAGGTTGGAAGTGATGAGTTTATGCTGGAGGGGCAGCTTGTTCCATGGTGTTAAAACCAGGCAGGGCAGCAGATGGAAAGGAGAAGTCATTTAACGTACCTCACCTATCTAGAACATAACAGGAAACCAGGAAGTAAACCCCCCCCCCAAAAAGGGGGCCTCCAAGCATCCAAAGTCCATACATTAAGGCTCGTATACCTTACTCATAGAAAAGTACACCAGACCCTTATTCTTCAATATAATTCTAACTTGCTTAGTTATTTGATTTCCAAGACCAAAGGGGAAAAAAATTAGCAACATCGAAATGAGAAAAGGAAACTCCTGAATATAGAAATACTGATGGCTTTGAAAAGTGACGCCTAAGGATCTGACAGCGCTGTGGCTTATTGGATAGAGAGCTGGCCTCAGTCAGGAAGACCTACGTTTGGGTCCCAATTCTGCCACGTACCGGGCAAATCAACCAATAAATCAACAAGTATTTATTAAGTGTCTGCTATAATAGTTGCTGAAAATACAAGTACAAGGAACAAAACAACCATTGCCCACGAGGAGCTCCCATTCTAGTGATGGAAGACAGCAAGTACAGATGAAAATATAGGTAGCATAAATATACAGTCAATATATACAAACATACACACGCTTCATTGGAATACAAGGTGCCGTGGGAGGCAGGGCACCCTGCAGCTGAGGAGGGGATCCGGTAAGGTTTTGAGTAGACAACAGTTTTGAGCCATGGCTTAAACGGAGAGGAGAACTGGATGTGGGAGGGGAGCAGGGAATGGACTGAATTGTCTATTAGGTACTCAAGTTTCAGAAAAGGTACTGTCCTCCATGGGTAGAGAAAGTTCCTCACTTGAAAGCCCAGTTTCAAACCGAACAAGACAAGCTAGGGAGGGAAAAGACATAAAGAAAACACAAACTGCAGAAAACTGCAACCATTTCATATCTGGGCAAATAGCCTTACCTGAGAGCTGGGTACTCTGGGTACTCTGAGTCTCACTTGTATTGCCCCCTCAAGCCTAAAAACCTGTGGTCATCCAAAAAAACCCTGCTAATTTATGTTAAATTATTATCTGTATCTCTGCTAATAAGGCAAAGATGTATATAATGCATTTTAGAAAGATTTCTGTCAATATGGTTAAAATAATGTTTTGGTATTTAAAAAGGTATCCACATCTATCTGGAAAATATCAGGTATCCAAAGTGACTCATTCCTCGAACCCTTGAGATAGCCATAGTTTTCCTCTAGATTTTTTTCCCCTCCTTTACGTTTATAATTTTTGAGTAAGTGTTCATGGAAATCACCCACCTAGCTCTACTATACTGAAAATAGGTCCTCTTAAGAAATCTTCTCTTTAGTTTTTGGTTGGGTTTTTGTTTTGTTTTGTTTTGTTTTTTTTTTAGCTATAGGTCAGCCTTTGAAATCTTTCTGCACGAGGCTATCTTACATAGCTTTCAGTTAAAAGAGTTATTTAGGACAAAGAATTGTAAAATGCTAAACCTACCAGAAAATGAGTTCGTTTCAACAAAAGCTTTCTCTGAAGGAGGGGATCTGACCTTACCAACTAAAGGTGATTCATAAACAAGCTAAATGTTTTGGGGTTTGGGAGGGTGGGAAGGTAGAGTAAACTATTTTTTTTATGGTTCTTTTCTCTCATTTTTTCCTTTCCTGCTCTGTCTTGCTCTCTCTTGCTTGCTTGCTGTCTCTTCTCCAATGGACAGGTGAGAAGCCCCACCAATGCAGCATCTGTTGGCGTTCCTTCTCCTTGAAGGATTATCTTATCAAGCACATGGTGACACACACAGGCGTGAGGGCCTACCAGTGCAGTATCTGTAACAAGCGCTTCACTCAGAAGAGCTCCCTCAATGTCCACATGCGGCTCCACCGAGGGGAGAAGTCCTACGAGTGCTATATCTGCAAGAAGAAATTCTCCCACAAGACCCTGCTAGAGCGCCATGTGGCCCTGCACAGTGCCAGCAACGGCACCCCGCCCACTGGCACGGGGCCTGGTGCCAGAGCCGGCCCCACAGGGGCAGTGGCCTGCACGGAGGGGACCACTTACGTCTGCTCCGTCTGCCCAGCTAAGTTTGACCAAATCGAGCACTTCAACGACCACATGAGGATGCACGTGTCTGATGGATAAGTAGTATCTTTCTCTCTTTCTTACGAACAAAACAAAACAAAACAAACAAACAAAAAAAAAAGCTATGGCACTAGAATTTAAGAAATGTTTTGGTTTCATTTTTACTTTTTTTGTTTTTGTTTTTGTTTTTGTTTCGTTTCATTTTCTACTACATGAAGAACTGTTTTTTGCCTGCTGGTACATTACATTTCCGGAGGCTGGGTGAATAATAGTTTTCCCAATCTCCCTTGGATGGTGGCCTTAAGGCCCGGTAGTACTTCAGGAGGTCCACTGGTTGGATCTCTAGCTACTGGCCTCTAAATACAACCCTTCTTTACAAAAAATTTTTTAAAAAATTAAAAAAAATTTTTTTTCACTTGTGAAGAGCACTACAAAAAAAAATATATAACAAAATCTAAAAGGCCTACTGTCTTTAAGTACACCGCTTGCAGTGTTTCAGAGGACATTTTCATAATTCTGGCCGTTTGGACTTCACAGTATCCAGTTAAAACTGTGGAATATCACTTCTGGTTTTGAAACCCCAGAGAAAAGGCCCTGCTGGTTTCCACCCACCACATTGTCTGCTTTCACAAAAGGGCTGTGGGGGTGGGAAGGGAGTGTGGGTTGGGTGGTGTGGGAATCTCTGCAGGGTGGGAAAGGCTGATTACAGGCTCTCCTCCTGGATTCTACTCCAGTCCACGATCCTTGGCCCTCCTCTCCATCCCCCCCTTTCAGCAGAAGCCAGGAAGACTTGGACAGCCAACAAGCAACAGTGGCTATCGTATTTATTCTGTGTGTCTTCTTCGCTGAGCCAGGGCCTCAGCACAATCAAAAGGGACTTTCATGAAAGGCAGGAATACAAATAAAACAAAGATATCAGAGGTTTGCACCTATGGTTCTAGGTACAAGAGAAGGATTATTTCCCACAATCTTTGCAAAAAAAAAGTTGTGTCAGGATATATTCTTGTGGAGGAGGAAAAGAAAGAAATGGCGGGAGGGGGAATAATAACAGAGTTCTTGAGACTTTTTTAATTCAAAATTTTATAGAGGGGCAAAAGTGACGTTTACCAGATAGAATGCTGATTTTTTTAATATATTTACAACAGTATTTGTGTAAAAAAGAAAACAAAAAAAAGTGAGATTGTTAAAAGTAATTTGGTTTTTTTTTTCATTTTGGTTTTGCATACACTGCCACTAATCCCTTCTCTTTTATTTCTCATATTATAAATATATATATATATAATTTTTTTCTTTTTTTTTGTAAATCAAGACTGTTAGGGTTAGCTAAACTGCTTCTGGATAGAAAGGAAAAAAAGGCAACTAAAGATATTTGAAAGAGAGTGAGGAAGGATTTTTTTTCATTTTTTTTTTAAAAAAATTTTTCTTCATTTTTATTATTTTAAGTATTGCCTGGGTTGATGAGGGCCCTTTGTGGCCTGCTGCCCCTGCTGTTATTTGAACTGCTGCTTCATATGTTGATGTGTAATTCTCCTTTGACTTATAGAAAGCTAAAGATGCTCCACTGTTTTGTTTTGTTTTGTTTTCAATTGTTCCATCTAGAATTCTTTTCCTTTCTGGGAAGGGAGTTTATTTGTTCAGAAAGACTTCTCCAAAACTTAATTGAGATTTTGCCATTCTAGAGTTTCTAGTCATTTTTCCTCTTTTCCTTTATTAGACTCAGATGGTTTGGAGAACTTAACCATTAGAGATTTCCTCTATTTTTTGTTTTTTTCGTGGTCATCTGGGAGGAGTTCAGTCTTCTCCTATCTCATCCCTTTTCCAGAGATCTCATCCCTATTGAGAAGTAGCTCATGAAAGCGTTACTGGAAGAACCCATCCCACACCAAGAAGCATCAATGCCAAAATGACCTTCCTCCCCTCTAAATGTCACCATCTCATTATTCCCACTATTCTAGGCTGTCAAACAAAAAAGATCACAATCTAAATGCTCTTGTCTTTCCTAAGACAGCTCTTTGGAAGTAGTCCAGGAAGACTGTGGAAACTTTCTCCCATCCACTGTGCTGAACAATTTCCGTTCAGTTACATAGCACCATATACCACTTTTTAATTCTAGCTAGGATTTCTTTCCTCTCTGCTTAGAGAAATTATGTGGTAGAGGTTTCCCATTTGTGAGTCATTATAATGAAGGAATTTCATTTCAAACATAGTAATCCTTAAACCAAACTGAAACTTTCAAGTAGTTCCATTGTTGGGCAAGAAAGAGCATCCTTAAGGAAAAGTAGGTCTTTAGGCAAAGTAGAAGCACCAAACCAAATTATGCAGAGACAGAATAAGAGAGTCTTCTTAGAGCCTTAGAGTTTCAAAACCTCTTTGTATTTTCATTCAGCTTTCCTTCAAGTTTTTGGCCAAGTATTTGATTTTAAAAAATTCTGTGGCCTACCTGAGAAAATCTTCTGAAAGGCAAGTCTATAATGACTAAATTAATTTTATTTATACATTTTTAACATTTGGTACCCTGGATGTTTCCCGCAAAGGTGTTTCTTGGAGCAACTGCATCCATTCCAACTCTGCAGTCTTTATAAATTCAGTAGACAGTTTGCTTAAGGTATGACTGTAGACTTGGGTCCCCATTGGTCCTTATAAGAGTCTAGTTTATTCTTCTCAGAGGACTGCTGTCAATACATGTAAAATTTCACTTTATCTAAATAATAATAGAAACTGCCTCAGACTTTGTGGGGAAGGAAATGTCTCTAATCAATAATGAAAAATGTCATTGTAACATATGACCCTTTATATTTTTTGCTTACTGCCAATAGAGGGAATATAAGTTAAATAATAAACTATGTTGATATTTTGAAGAATCATTTAGCCCATGAGATTAAAAGAAAGACTGACAAATTAAGAAAGTACAATACCTAGAAGAGAAGGGGCCATAAAGTTACTCAGCACAGGTTATAAACAAAAGTATGCAAAAAGTTCTCTTTAAACATTTACTTGGTATTTGATGATGGCCCAATTAAAACAGGGCCTCTACTCGAATCACAGAGATGAATATAGAAGCAACATTCTCTCCTGTAGAGCTGATTTATGAGGTACTTTCAGTCTGTGATTCAACCCTCAGCTTCCCAAATTTAAAGAACACCCCATTGACAAGACTAATTTTCCATATTGTAAAACTAAGCATATAGTTCAAAATATACCTAGAGTTTCTGATCAGGCTTGAAGTCCCAAATGTTTAACTTTCCCCATTTCTTATTTAAAAAAGAAATAAACCAGAAGGTACCCTCAGAGTTCTCAGTGGGGTGATACCCCAGAGGTCACGGCTCTTCAGTAGATCAGTTGATAAGTAGGAGCCAGTTCACCATCTTTATAATTTTTGCAGATGTAGGTTCCTCATGAATGTCTTCTCCTCCAAAACTTCTATTCTATAATAATCAGTGCCCTCTACATGAAAGAGGGGGTGTATACTTGAAAAGCAGATCTTTGTTTCTCGGGAAGGTAAAGGATGTTTCGGGTACAGTACCTTACTGAACTAACCTCTTAAATAAGCTGCCTTCCAAATGGATTCAGATTATAAAAAACAAAACATTCTGCACCCCGTGTGAAAGGATGAAACTGCTTGTGGTTAGAGGCAATCCTGAACTTTTAGAACAACCTCAAAGTTGGGGGGGGGGGGGTTAGGGGGAGAAGAATCTCTGCATCAAGAGCAAAGAACTTGACAAGGAAAGGCCTTTTAGTCCTTTAACTTCATTCCAAACAACTAACCCTCTTGTCTTAGTGCTTCATGTCCCTCTATGGACATGAAGTGCTAGGAACCTTTTTGTTTTTTCCTTAGCCAGTAAAATCAAGAACTTACTGGGACTGAATCCCACAGATTAAGGTTCCTTTTGATCAGGTACAGTAACCCAGAGCCTATCTGAGAAGAAAAACCACACTTTCTTTTTTTTTTTGATTGAATCTGGCAATAGATAAATTTGCTCATCAAGAAAAAGAGGGTGATAGATGTATTTTATAAAGTTTAACACTTCCAAATGCTGCAAACAAAGCTGGCCCATCAAAATAACACTGGATCATTTCCTTTACAAATAATTGCTAATATTTGGATAAACATGCCCCAAATAGTCCAAAAGTTATAGCCCAAACACGTATAGGAGTGTTTTTACTAAGAAAGAGAACTTGAATCAATATTTAATACAAATCTACATATGAGGAAGAATTTATGAAATGAACCTAAAGGCACCTTAAGTAGAATCAAATGCCTATTGAAATGACTGTCTACTCTTTTTTTTCCTATTTATTTTAAGTAAATTTGAAACTTTGGGCCCTATAAGTTCTTTCCTTCTTCTACATGACCTCTTAAGTATACATACTTGTATACATGCAACTAAAAGACCATCTTTTCTCTCTTTTCCTGGTGTTAACACCACTGCCACTGCAGGTCCCTCCCTGTTCTATAAGATTTAGGGCTTGAATGATTTCCATAATTTAAAAGTTACCAGTGTTTTATTTCTAATCGCTTCTGTGTTCCTTGAGGGCAAAGAATAAATCCTTCCCTAGTTAGTGGAGATGAGGTGATGCCACAAGAAATCTTTGACAGGCCCATACTTGAATTTTACATACTAATGTCTCTATCTATTTGCACTACAATCTGACCAGTCTCTCCTACCAAGTGCCCTCAGCCTCCCCTTCCCCACCCCACAATCTATGGCCTCCCTTCTCTGAGAGGAAATAAAACCTGCCCTGCCTACCAGTAACAAACTCCTTCATATTACCAAGCAGCCATGTAATGGTCAAGGTGACTACTCATTGAAGGCTTCTTCATAATGTTTCCAGTCCCTGATTTAAGAAAGAAAGATTCTCGGCCCAGGATTTCAATCTGCCTGCACGGGTCTTTCCTTTTACTATTTTAAAGATTATAAAACGGATGGAATTTTGCAGAGAAGGTACCAAATCACCTCTGCTATATATACCCAAAGCAGATAGCAACAAAACAATGTTGCTGTAGCTTTTTGTACAGGAATCTATTTGGAATGTGATGAGATTAGGGAGAGCAAGGAGGCCTACCTTGTGGTGGAGATCTGACTCATAAGAGAAATTTTGTACTAGATTTTTTAAATTTAGCAACAAGTTGAGAGATGGGGTGATGGAAGAGGGATTAAAGATGTCTCAAAATGTAGGCAACATCCAGAAATAATTCAACTTTTTGTTCCATAGAGGCCAAAAAGAAAGAATAACTGCACAGAAAGAACTGGAAAGTTTGGCAGCAAGTCCTTAAAAAGATCTCTTGGCATTTCCAGATGTAGTGGATTTTTATTAGGTGTCTTCTGGCTCTGAAAAGTCACCTTACTCACCTGAAAAGAATTGCACTTAAAGGAGGAGGGAGGAGAGTAAGCCAGAGGAACAGATCCAGAACACACAAATTCAGGTGGAACTTTAAAAGAGAGCGGTAAAGAAATTCAGAGTAGACCTAATCTCCAAAGCTCTGAACTGGTCCCCTGAGTTTACCACATCACAGCATAAAATTCTACATGGCTAGATATCTCTAGGGAAATATAGCCACCTCCCCCTCTCCTTTCTTCAGTTTCTTTTAAAGAAAAGGGCTGTTTTTTCCTGGTTCCCAAGAAAATAGTTTTATTTGGTGCAAGCTTTCAAAAGCCAATCTCCACCCTGGTGCTTAGACAAAAAAGAGAATATAATCCTGACTGGGAATAGCGCTGTTCAAAAGCTCAGGGCATGTTGAGATTCCCAAGTGTAGATGTGCCAGTTCTGACATTGTGTATATCTGATCCATAAGAGCTTTAGCAATGCAGCATTCATGCAAACACTGTCCATAAAAAATATGACCTACCCAAAGCATGGTTTCTAATCAACTAGATGGTAAAATGAGTTTGTTTGTTTTTAAGATCTCAGCAGGAGAACATCATGTCCATTTCTAGAAGTCGGATTGTATCTCTATCTGCCCATGTGCAACAATAGCAGGTCCTAGATCTTGGGTTTTTGTAGGGGGTTACTTTGTTTTTGTTCATTTGTTACAGTAGTAGGGCCATTGCCAGTGATCTCATTGTGAGAGGTGTGCCTTCCTGAGTAAGATCACTTCTTATTCAGATGGAGGAATAACATAGCACTGGATTGAATAAGTGGAACCTATCGCCCTACCCGATCGAGTGTTCTTCCACGCCATAAGTTTCTTTAGCATGCCTGAGTTGTTATAAAAGATAGCTGTTTTTGATTCCGAAGCCCAGGTTGAAGTGACTTTAATTAGAATGTCTTCTCAAAAGGTCGACACTGTATAGGGTTGTCGCCTTAAGCCAAAAAGCCCTGTAATAGGGAACTGAAGACAGAAGTTGAGGGCTGTTTAGGGTGAGGTCAAAGGAGGGAGGTGGCATCTGTTTGTTTTCAACCTTTAATTATTATAAAAATATCATTCTGGAGCATACAACTGATGGGCCAGTCTAGAGGGTGAAGAAATGCAAAGAAGAGGCAAAAAACTGCTAAAGTTATCAAGCCTGCAGAAAGTAATCGCAATTACTCTGGAAGTACTGGTTGGGGGAAGAGTTCATCTCCCCTATATTAGTGATGATAGTGCAGATTCAAGACAGAAAAAATGTCTGGTTGGTGGGCTGAAGATTGGCTCTTTATAAGGAAGAGTCCATCACAGAGGAGAGTCCATCTCTTCTGTGTCAATGAGAATGCACGTTCAAGGTAGAAAAAGTCTAGGAGATGATCTGAATATTCTCTCTCTATAAAACAAAAATTAGATATGCCTCTCAGTAGCCAACTTTACTCAACATTTCTTTTAAAAAGAAATAAATCCCAATAAAAAACTGCAGAGTCCCATGCAGCATATACTTTCGAACATTGCCCATCTCATTTTTGGTGCTCCTCAAACTTCAGTTGGTGACTGTTTTAAAAGCAAAAACCCATTTCTCTTAAATCAGTAACAGGATGTCATGAGCTGCAGACCCTATCAAATCCCAGCCTCTGGAGTAGACCAATCCTGGTGTTAGTAATCATCTCATCGAGGCTATAAAAGTCCCCAATAACCTTATTTCAGATTTACATGCTCTCTTTGTTCAAACATGCCTCACAAAGGTCCTAAACCTATTGAACACATGGAGTAAATCAACTAAGTATAAGATCTATAAAATTTTAAAGCTCTAAAGGACTTTAGAAAGCACTTAGCCCAACCCTATCATTTTACAAACATGAAAACTGGGGCCTAAAGGGCAGATGACTTACCCAAGGTCACACGGCTAGTTAGTATGAGAGCCAGGGCCTAAACCTAGGCCTTCTGACTCCCCAGTTCATCTCTCTCTCTTTCTATTGGAGTAAAAATTTATTATTGCCCAAAAAAGTAATTGTACTTCATGTGCAGAATCTAATAAAAAGAAAAATTTCACCACTCTAATGTATTGCAACTGCTGTCAAGGAATTTTATAATTGAGTGTACCTGGTACATATACCCTACCTTGGTATGGTGCTTTTAGTAAGAAACTGTATTCCATTTTCCTGATCCTTAGTAACAACCAGACTCTGATATCTTTAGATATGAGGCAAAGGTCTCACAAGCCTAAGAATGCTTCTGCTCATTTGCCTTAGCAAGCAGCAACAGTGCCGTCCAAAGTCCCTGATGATGCTTTGTGGTACTTGGAAGAAGCCCAAACCGTGGAAAGTATATAATACAGTCCTATGTATCTTGGTCATAAGAAACTTGTGGAGTGTTTCAATGGCACTTCACTGAAATCATACATTTCCCCCAGGATCTTTCTTTCTCCCCACATGTTTGCGTGGGTACACTTGTCATCTGCGTATTTGCATGGCACACACCGAGGCACAAGCCTAGAAGTTACAGAATGGTTGTAGTGCACCTTCAGTGGGTGGGGAACCCTTCCAAGCCAGAACTGTTCTGCTCACCCCCACGCTCACACACACACACACACACACTGTTCACCAGCTTGTGAATATTTGTGCTGTGGTACTTTCCAAGGAAACAACAATCACCTGCTTCTTCTTTGGCTTTTGTAAAGCTGTGGGAGATGGGAGAAACAAAGGCAGCTTGTTGGAGCCACAGAAAACCCACAGTAACAGGCTGTTTCCTTCAGGGGAAAGTAGAACAGAAGTATTAAGTTGGCAGACCAACAAGGAGTGAACAGCCCTAAGGAGCACACCATCCATCACTGCGGGAGTGAAAGAGAGAACTGAGCTGGGAAGGCTTGTGACACATGGGCCCAAACCACCCCATGTCTAAAATATACCATGCAATGCACACATGCACACACACACACACACACACACACACACACACACACACACACACACACACACACACACACATTATGTTCCCAAACTAAAACCTGCTGATGCCTCCTGCATCTGCAGTGAATTGTAGTAATCCACAATCTGTATCTCCTGAAACCGGTGTGGCCTTTGCCAAAGTCTTTCCAGGAGTGAGTCGTTTACTGTGTCTAATAGACCAATGGACTGTCAGGGAGAACAGTTTTGTAATCTCTGAGAGTAGTACATATGGATAGCCCATGCATATTTCAATCTTTAAAACAGGATGCCATCCTGGTTTGTTACATTGTCCCATCTTGGGTCATTGACTTTGAAAGCATGTGGCCTGGAAGCAGAAGGTACCAATTTTCTCACTCCTGTGTTCTTCACTTACTAGATAGTTTATTTTTATGACATGTAGATTATTTTTGTTTTACAGAATCCAGAGAGTGTTTTCTTTCCTCTTTTTTTTCTTTTTTTGGTGACTTTTCCCCTTTCTCATTAAATAAGGCTACAAATGGTTGCAGCTTTTTGTTGTTGTTGTTAAAATGTATATTGTCTTTCTATATCCAGAAGAAATCTGTGACTGTAACCATAGGTATTTCTTTTTACTGGAAAAAATATAACAGAGATTTTTTTAATTATTATTAACAGTACTAGTGACTTTGTGGAAGAAGATGAGTTACTATTTAGCTATGCTTACTTAAGTACAGTACACTACGTTGCAGTATTTCTGAAACCTAGAACATACACATTATATATAACAACTCTATATCAAAATATATATATATTACAGTATATTCATTTTAACTTTTGAATATGCCTATGATCATGAGTTGATAGACAAACATTTCTTTGCATTTATCATTCATCACCAATCTGCTGCAGTTAATTTGGTGCATTTAATAATTGTTACTGGCTCTAGTTTGGTTTTTTATATTATTATCAGCTTCAGTATTGTCTATACAGGTTTTTAGAATTTTTGTTAAGATCAGAATTTTAGCAAAACATAGGAAAGTGAAAACTTTTTTTGGAAACATAGTGTTAGGCTAATACCGAAGGGGATCATGTTCATGAAAGATCCTGTTGAGCTGACCCTCTCAGTTTCTGAAGAACAAAAGAAG
Organism: Phalanger gymnotis; assembly: GCA_028646595.1. Taxonomy (NCBI): domain Eukaryota; kingdom Metazoa; phylum Chordata; class Mammalia; order Diprotodontia; family Phalangeridae; genus Phalanger; species Phalanger gymnotis. The sequence continues at coordinate 530,659,961 of CM053622.1, read as the reverse complement.
TGTGTGCGTGTGTGTGTGTGTGTATGTCTGTGTGTGTGTGAAATATCTGTGATCTCTCTTCTCTTTCATGTCCATTTATTTTCCTTAAAAATCCCAATCAAGAAACTAGTTACTCATTACATAATCTGACCAACAAGAGCTATTCCATTAAAAAGGCCTCTGTTTTATGAAGTAGAAAGTCAATTATGTGCCTGATTGTCCCATTTATATTTGCAAACATTGACTGTGATAATGGTTCTTTAAGAAGTTGCATTTTCAGATGCTTATAGTAATTTTAAATAACTATTCTTCAAAATCTCCCCATGAAGTAGGTCAGTAATCTCAAGTTCCAGTTTGCTGAAGACAAACGGAAGCAAGGAGGTTAAATGACTTTTCTAAATTACAGGTGAGATAGAGTTTAAGCCCGATGCTCCAGTTAGTCCAGTACATTACTTTAGCCAATGGAATCCATAAAATATTGGCTCTTGGGAAACCTGGCCCACAATTTCCCCTTTGTGTTTGACGGTAGAGATTTGCTGCCTTTCTTCATACATTATAGAATACTAAAACTGGACAGGACCTTCAGAAATCATGGAGTCCATGTTCCTCTCCAAGCAGAGGGGGTTTGCTTAAATATTTCTACACCAAAAGGCTCCATGATTTACTTCTTCAGAAACCAACTTAAGTGTCTAACAATTTTCATTGTCAGAAAAATCTTGTGCCTATTTGAGGCCCCATGTGATGTCATTTAATATCCCTTGTACTTTGTCTTCAGTGGCAATCAAAATTAGCTGGTTATCACACCTGTAAAATTCCCTTGGCCTCCTCTTTTTTCTGAAAGAATAATCCCAGTTCTTTCCTCTTTTCAAATAGTTTTTAATTTTCTAATTTCACTTTATGGCTCTCGTCAAAGCCATCTTCATCTTTCCTCACCACACCTGAGTTTTAAAACTTTTATGGTATGTACTGAGGACAATGGAAGAATTCCAAATCTGTTTCACTTTTTTTCTTATTATTACTTTCTTAGTTTTTATCTAAAGTCTCTAGGAATGATTTGCTTTCTTAGAACATCCTTCAGGAAAAAAAAATCCTAATACCGATGAAGGATTAATCAATCAGTAACCCCAAATGCTTATTCTTCTCTACTCCTGTTCATTTTTGTACCACCTTTGGCTTCCCTTAAACTAAAAGCACTTTGAGATGAGTGGGCTGCCAAAGCAGATAAACTTCAAATTGGAGGCGTGGAGAATATTGTCTTCATGCTATCTTTAGATTCTAATTTATCAATATTCTTTTGTGAGTGGGAGGATCTTGATCATATTTGAAAATGTCAGATGAGCTAGCTTAGATCATTCATTCCTTTTCATCCTCATAGTCAAAAGAGAAAGAAATTATCTTTTTCCTTTAAATAAAATACATGTTCACTAGGTGACAAGAGACCATTTCCAAGAGAGAAAAATGACTATGTTTATTATGGTTGTGATCATTATTGGAGATTTCAGTGCCTGCTCTTTTTCCCTAACCAAATGAAACCTTCCTCAGCTAATAGGTTTCTACAAGTTAAACTTGTAATAGAAGGTAATAGAAGGATTTTTATTCCAAAATGATCTTGCTCAATCTTAAGCCTCCACAAGTCCTTTTGAAACAAGCCATCACTAATCAGATACATTTTAGGAAGATACAACTCTTTCATGCTACAAAAGGCTTGTTTTGAACACTAGAGCAAGAATTAACCGGCAAACAAAAATGTTCTTGTAGCCTCTCAAAGTGCCTAATTTGCTCCCAGCCATGACCTTCAACCCCAACTCAAAAACTGATAGTCATGCAATTGTAAGAAAACTTGAGGAATCATGTGATCTATGCCACCCTCATAACTGAATGCTATCTGGGTCATTATTACAAAGTTTGATCATCCGGGTCAAGCTTATACTAGTGATCCCCCACATAGCCATGATCCATCTACACAGCATCTTACTGATCTCAGAGTGCTTTTAAGAGATAACTGCTAATGTTTTAGAGTGCTTTCACATTTGCAAAGCACTCTGCAAAAATTATCTCCTTTTCCCCACAAATATCAAGTGAAACAAGTGTGATGATCCCCTTCTGCAGATGAGAAAACTGACGCTCAGAGAGATTGAATGACCTTCCCAAAGTATCGAGATATTTGGAGCCAGAGATGGGAATAGAAAGCAGGACTTCCTATTGGTTGAGGATTCTTTCCTGAACTATGCCGTGCTGACTCTCAAATTCCTTAACTGTTTTCTCTGTGTGTATGTTTGTGTGTGTATGCGAATGTGTATAACTGCACTGCATGATTTTGAACAGGCTAAGAGGCTCTATTTTTTTTCCAAATAAAAACCAGAAAGTCCAAAAAGAAAGAATAGTGGGATGGAGGAAGTGCTGGAGGTGTTTGCAAGCAATCAGACTGTCTTTGAATTTCATAAATGTTTCTGCATTTGGTCTGAAGCTTGAGGCAGATTTTTTTTTCATCAAACTAGTTTATACACTTAACCTGCAAAGAGTTTTGCTGCCACGATCCAAAGAACCACACAGCAACAGATAATTCACCATTTTCCTTATTTTTGTGGCCTTATACTCTACCACTCTTACTTAGCATGAAGATGAAACCAAGACCTCCCATCTTCTTTCTCCATCCACACACAGTGTATACTGTGAACCCAAACACCTGTCTTTCTCACAGGGTGTTTTTTTTCTGAATAAATAAAAAAGCTTTCTTGTTAGTCACCCAAATAACAAAAACTTTTGTCTTGGAAAATAATGCATATAAGAGAAGATTTCGTTTTATAGGGCCTCTGCTGAGCCAGCTAATCAGAAGAATTACTTCAGAGTAAATTAATGGAATTAGTCTATCCACTTCTCTCTGAACTAAGGATCAGGGTTTCTTATCACAACTTCTGTCTTGTTCTCAAATTAGTGTCTAGATCACATTGTTAGAAAGAGGCATAATTCCAAGCTGTAACTTTATGATTGCTTAGGTGCTGTCTGTACTGGTAGTAGCAGGAGCATTTGGCCTTAACAGTAACTGCATAGCAATGAAAGAAAAATATTCATCAACAAGATAGTTTGTATTTAGTAGAGTAGGAGATTTCTTTTTCCTTTTCCCTTCATAATGCACTTGCTTTTTTGACAGTTCATTTCAAAAAAAAGTCTGCAGTTCATTTCACTAATATATAGTTTTAGAATTTGAAAATGTACGCTTAAAAATAATCTGAAAAAGAGGCTGATATAAAGCAAGTTTATTTTTCATACTGGTCTTTTAGAATATGTGTGCACAGAATGCAATTCCTTCAGAGAAAGTGAAACTAACAAAGTAACTAGCCAGCAAGCACCACTTTTACATAGAAAGACAATTATTCACTCTCTATAAATCTTAATTGGAGTAGAATTTTTTTTCCTTAATTTTTCTTCTTGTCTTCCTCCTAGAGAATCTAAAACTGATGGACCATGTGCTTTAGCAAATATTTGGGCAGTTTTTTCTTTTTCTCTGCCCCTTCTTCTCAAGTGACTAAAAGTTTTAAAATCTGAGGATTCAATACTGACTACAATGGACACTGAGCTCATGTTGCAATATCCTGTCATTTGCTATTTATTGCTCTAATGGCTTAAACCTTCCGTTTTACAGTTAAGCCATCAACAAAAATCCCATATTTCTTTCCATAAACAGTACTTGCTACTGGGCAAAAAAAAAATGGATTTTCTCAGAGATAGTTTGAGACCGAGCTAAGAAAAATAAAAAGCTTTCCTTTCAAAACCAGGCAACCAAAAATTGACAGGTCCTAGGCTGTAGAATTGTAGATAGTTATTGAGGAGGGAGACTGGGGTTTGCAACATACACACAGGACATAGCTTTCAATTATTTCCTTCCCATGCTAATTAAATCCTAATGTAAGAAATTTTTTTAAAAAAGTAAAAAGCTACTTTAAAAAAATTCAAAGCAATCATTGAGGCTATAATTTGACCTTATATGAGTAAACTCCTGTGTTTTGAGGGATTTCAGTTGCTTCAGGTTTATCTTTTCTCCTATAAATTCATAATCTGGTTTTCAACATTACCTTAATTCAACAAATATTTATTAATCTATATGCAAGGTACTGTGCTAGACCGTAGGCATACAAAGATGAAAACAAGTTTGGTTTTTAGCATAGATGAAGTTTCAGTGTACCTAGCAACATAAAAGCAAAGAGAATCAGAGAAATATAAAATGAGTGGATTCCCCAATGCCAGTTTTCAGATGTATCCAAATACTTTATCCACAAAAGAGAACCTCATTTTATATGTATAGTCTGTGCTGTAAGTATTACATGGGTGAGATAACCTTGCATGTCTGTGATTGAAGATATCCCTCAGTCCTATCAAAGCCTACCAGAGAAATCTTTGGAAACAAGTAGCACTACCTTAACTTTTGACATAACTCCAAAAAGGAAAATGACTGTGAGCGATGTTTTGATTTCCTTGTACTGTATAAGGAGTCTGTACATCAGGAGCAACCTACAGAGAAGACTAAAGTAAGTTGGTATGATATTTAACTATATACTGTAAAAGGTTTTGAAGAGTTTCTAAAAACTGGGAAGGTGTTAGAAAACAAAGCCAGTCTCTCTAATTGCATTCTTCTTGGGTAAAACCTCTAGAGAGAGTCAGGTCTGCCAAATTCACTCACCAGGTTCTGAAAGATTTGGGCAAAATAATTCCAGCTTCTCTAATCCTATTCATTTCAATCCCAACCATCCCAGAATGACCCAATGAGACTAAAATTAAGAGGCAGTTGATATACATGTAACCTGTATTACTCTTTGTGTTATTATTGGAGGAGTTAGAGTTTTAAAAGTGGTTCAAAACCATGTCCTTTAGCAATCTGTATTTTGCCAAGAAAAGGCAGAAAGCAGGGCAGTATGGAAGAATCATTGGTAACCTTGTAGTTTTCAATTGTCCAGGTACTTTGGTCATATTCTTTTGTGGCATATAACTACTCTGCTTGCTTATAACTTCTTGATTCCTTTAGATCACAACATATACTTTTGTAATTCACACACATACACATGCTAGCAGATTCACATTCAGACCTTGATGAAATATTTAGTCTTTCAGCAAACAAGCTTATTAACCACCTACTTGTGATAGACACTGTGTTAAGCACTGGGTATATGAACACCAAAGTGCTCAGAAAGCTTATATTTTTACTGCAGGGTTTCAGAAATGGACTATTGAAGCCTGTTCATTATAAAACTATTCTCCAAAATCACTGAATATTCCAGATCTGCCCCACTCCTACCCCTGCCCACCCCATTCAAGCTAATTCTTGGGTGAGCCCTGGAAGATATCCTAATATGAATGTTTTCCACAAAAGAAGTAGTGCACTGCAGATTAATTTTAACTTAATAATCTAATCCGATATTTAATTGTTGTAGTTTTTTTTTCCTTGTGATTTTATTTTGGTAACATTGAACTGCTTATAAACAAGCTTCAAACTGTTACCCAGAAAAGAGGCCTTGAGAATCTGTGCGTGTGTGTGTGTGTGTGTGTGTGTGTGTGTGTGTGTGTGTGTGTGTATCTGGGTATGTCTATGTTTGTGTAGAAAGATAGAAAGAAAAAGTGAGTAAGGAAGAAACTAAGAGGGGGAGTGGAATGGGAGAATGATCAAGAGAGATAAGGTGACTATTGATGTATTTATCTGTGTTGTGTAGGATGGCTGCTGTCTGTTGCCATTGAGGAAGAATCGATTGCACTATTCAGAATCAGATCAGAACTGTCACTGTTAAGTTTAGAGCTGTGTTTTGGGGAGCAGGAGAGCTTTATCTTTTTTCTTTGCTCATGCCTCTTTGTAAGGGAGCCATTTGACATGATGAAAACCATTACATAAAACCACTACTGACCTTTTTATTTCATGTCTGTTTCCCTCTAGTACCCCTGGTTTCAACTTGACTGCTTCCCTTTACTTTCTGCCCATGGGCTTAATATATTATAGAATAGGACTGGTGATATACATTAGCTATTACTATTCTCCTTTGAGTAGAAACAGACAGGGCTATGAAAGAGACAACCCAAAACATATTAGGTGAAAACTGAATCTCCATCCTTTGTTGGCACTGGTATCCTTGAGTAAGAGCTGTTTGGGACTGTGCTTTTGGTCTGGGATAGAGTGTTTTATTTTTGCACTAAGCGTGACTGCACTGCATTGCACTACTGAAATGTAATTGTGCCAGGAAAGGAAGGGAGGACAGGGACATGAGAAAGAAAGAGGGATGAGAAAATGGGAGCAAGTTAAGAAAATGGAATTGTGTCACAAAGACAACAGACTGTTTCCACTGTGCCTGGTTCTGGGCAGGTTGAAAGCTCAATCTGTAGAGTCTTTACTCCCAGTTGGTCAGACGCCAAGAGAACCTTAGTGACATGATCCCGTGTTTTTCAAACAAGCTCTGTCATGGTAATGGAAGACATTCAAAGTGAAAGTGATTTCAAGGTTTTCTAAATCCTTTTTTTCTTCCAATTAAGCTTTTGCTAAAGGCTGAGATGGACTAAAGGGAGCTAAACAATGTGAAATTGAAAATCCCAATCTTAGGCTGTACACGAAGCCAATTCCCCAATGCACATTCCAGTGGGGCAGAGAAGAGTGATGTCTTATCCCTAAAGGCAAGCTTGCCCATTCTGTTGATGCCCCATGAGCTTGAGTATGCTCCCTCTGCCTCATGATAGAACCATAGATCAGGCTAACCAAAGAGGAAGGCCACAGATGTAGTGAAGAAGTATTTCTTTAAAAGGACAGTGAAGGGAACAGTGCAATAAAGACTGCAAATAAGTGTTATGAACAGTTTATTTTGAGAAGAACTAATCAAACCATGTCTGATGTTGGGGGGTGGGGAGGGTGGAAAGGAGGAAGGGAAAGAATGGAAATTTTACTAGCTGCCTAAACAGAGAATATTATTAAATAAATTAATCTAAAGAAAACTAGCAGTACCTAAAAGTTTAGGATTGGAGTTTCTTTACTTCAAAGGAAAACACAGAAGTCATCAGTTTGGCAGATGTTCAGTGAATGTGGACCCCAGGAAATGGAGATAAGTTATTTCAAGAGTAGTAGAAAAAGAATGAAGGTGCTGAAAGAATCCAGCAGAATCTAAGGATTGATGTTTGCAGTATAAGCAAGAGAATGTTTAAAAGGCTATGTTGAACTATTCTGAAAAATGTTCTTTGTTAAAGGATTCTAACTGGAAACCTTTCTTTAGTATGGCCTCTCTTTTCTCAAATTGCAGAAATTGGTTCTAGTCCCTGCCTCCTTCTGCTAATACATCCATGTCTATTACCCTCTGCAAAAAAAAAAAAAAAAGAAAAATGATTATGAATTTTTCTAGTCTTTTAGGTATTTCACACACACACAAAGAAAAAGGAGAAGAGAATATCCCTTCAGAGGATAATGCAGAAGCTAAGCTAAATATTCCAAGCTTTAGGCTTGTCTCCATTTCACGTTAGGAACTCTAAAATTCTGGACCTTTAACAGGCACACAGAAAAACATGTCTATTGGGTGAGCTTTAAGGGTGGTGAGAAAAAACTTGTAGAAAGAAATAAACTGACCTTTTTTGTCTATACACATTAGTTGTCTTAGCCTACTTGAGGCTTTTGGAAAACAGCTTCTTCCATAGCTGGTGTCTATCTGCTCCAGTTCTACAATGCACAGCTTTCTGTCACCAAATATCTGAATTTCCATAGGCCAAGCCAAAAATAATTTTTTCAAAGAATCTTAATGTGATAGGTTCAAAAGATGTGTGTTGATAGTCAAGAAATCACACTTCACTTTTCATCCTGTTCCCACTGTCATTAAGAAAAAAATTCTACCCAAGGAGCCACTGAGCTGCCTTCTTGACTTTCAAGGCAGGTCAGAAGAAAAATAACAGTGGTAACAAAGGAACATCTCCATAAACTCTCCTGTTCCAACAGAGGCATTAGCTAGAGAATTGTGTTTATTTCCATGAAAAAGGACGAGTTAGTTCTGTTGGAAATTATAAAATGATAATGAACAAGTGCAGTCAAGGCCATTGGTCTGTATTCTTAGCAGCAGTTGCCTATGAGAGGGGAGGTAGTACTCGGCAAATATTCTATTGGCCACTGAGTTCATTTATTCATGGAACCAACTGTTTTAAGGCTATTGTTTTTTTTTTAATTTCCATTATTTTGTGTCCTTTTCTGTGGCATCAAAAGTACTTGGAGGATGATATGGACCTGCTGTGATAGTGCCTTTCCTGTTGTGGTGAATGCTAGAACCGTAACTTGTTTGTTTATATTAATTTGGACTGTTAGCTCCTGTTCTTTACAGAGGTTTGAGAGGATGGCCTCATACTAGATGAGGATGTAGTCTACTGCTCCTGGAAAGCTGTGATTAGATGACATTTGCACTAGATTCTAATATGTGTTACCCCCTAGAGTAAATGAATGAGAGAAAAACCAAGGATAATTTGATGTGAGAATAAGAAGCCAAAAGGAGTATTGATAACTGATGCCACTGATTTTTTTTCCCCTTCTTTCCTGGAAAGATTAACATGCTATGGTCCTCTTTCATTGTTGCTTGTCTCTCACACTAAAAGGCCACGGTGAACTCATCTTCAGCCATGGATAGTAAATGTCAATAGGGACTTCACCTATCCTTATTGCCTAAGCTTTGTGACTGTTTTTATTCTCAGTTGTTGGCAGAATCATGGACATGCCATGAAGTGACATCCCCTTCCCTGAGCTGTCTAGTAACTCAGGAGTCCAACAGTGAGCCGCTGCCAGTGTGCTTTATTTTAACTCCGTGAATATTTTTGATGTCTTTGCTCAGAAAAGAGGTAGATGGTCCTCTAGGTGACACTGTGAAAGATGTGTACAGGCAGTAGGAAACCAGCATATTGAAGCAAACAAGTAGTGGGGTGCCAAAAGTGTGTCTGCTTCTTTCTCTCTCATCGCTCCCCTCCCCAATCCCATCTTCACTCTAAATTAGGGTAGGTAGTCTTGCATGCTTTTCCAAATAATTTCTTTGGTTTCTCTTGAGGAGTGGGCTGGAAAGTCCTCCAAAAACTGAGAGAGGTGTCATCTGCATCTCCCTCTGACCAGCCAGTTTTCTTGCATACTTGCCCAGCTAGGTGGCCTTGACCAGTCTTTAAGATAACCTGGAAGCTTTCCCTAGACCAAACTGCCTGTCCATTTTGTATGACCTTGCCTCATGCTCCCCAGTTGAATTGGAATGATACTATTAGGAGGTGGATCCATTTGAACCCTAAGCAATTATGCATTGTTATTGGATGCTGCAGTCCTAGGGCTTAGTTTATATTATCCAAAAGCATCTTTTTCTGCATCTCTTTCTTTCAGTTCACTCTGTTTCCCTGATTATGATTTTTATTAGTTTATTTTTTTAGTAGATTATATTTTATGTCTATTTTAGTAGTATCTCTCTTTTTTCCCATGGATACTGTACTAACCTATTACTTAAATATCATTTTGTTTTATTAATATGTAATTCTACTGTAGACCAAAAAATATGAAGACAAAATTTGTTTCAGATTAAAGATATTAAAAAAAAATCTAGTGAGTTAAAGATAGAGTTGAAGGAAAAGGCAAGAAAAGCAGTGGTTAATCGTGTTAAGTTAGAAATCTAAGAGTAGCCTTACCTATTTCTTAACCAATGCTTATCAGTTAGTATTTTATTGTTTTCAGCACATTCACGCTTGTATCCTATTATCCTCGTTTGTTTGTTTTGTTTTTCTTTGATGTTCATGAGGTTGCACGTTGTGTTGTTGTTGACAATGCCCGATTTTTATTGTATTGTACTTTTATCAGTCATTTCCTTTGGAAGGATGGGGAAAATATGTTGTTTTTTATTAATTTTTTTAAATGCACTGGAAATAAAATTGGACACACTTCACTGTTTGAAAAGCAAAACAAAACAACAACAACAAAAATGAGGTTTGAAAAAAACAGCAACCAAATAAGCAACAGGAGAACACGCTAAGAGAAACCCCCGTCTTTGTATTGAACACACATCCAAAATACTCTCTCCCATGAAAAATAAAAACCAATAAATAAAGGAAAGAAGAAACAATTGTCAGCCACGACAACAATCAAAAAAGAAAACCAGCAGAGCCTGGGTTCAGTTGACTTCAGAACTAGCTGGATGGGAGGACGGGCAAAGGAGAGAGTCATTGAGTCTCTTCACTTAACCTTTATATTTTGATATCTTCAAGAAAATAGTGCACATACACCTTCCCTTCCCTTGGAGTCCTGTCTGACTTTTCAGCTTCCTACTTCTCCCTTACAAGTGGTCCCCAGTTGGTAGTTATTTCAAACCTTAAAACAGGAAGGAAGCCATCATCGAAAAATAATCACTGGGTCAGTATCTGCCAGTGCTGGAGAATGTGTTGGAACCCACTTGGTCTCCCTTCTTCATGGTCACTAGGTGCCAATTGAGCCAGTTAACTCCACTTAAATAAATAGCAAAAATGAAGCTAATTATAATTGCTACCAGAAAGCAGTTTTCTTAGCCTGTTGGCTTTTGTTTGCTTAATGTTTGCTGTTTTTTTTGGTTTTTTTAGGGTAGGGGTGTGAGTGGATGTAATTTCACAATCCTGATACAGTAATTGTTTTGCATCTTCCATGTTTTATGCAAAAACAGACATTTAAATCAATAAATAATTGTGCCCTAGACTGAAAGATAATGTTTAGGAAAGGAAAAAAATTGTTGGGATTTTTTCTACATTTTTTTGTGAAGAATCTTTTTTGGAAAGGAAGGATACATATTTTTGTTGTGTGATATTTTCTATTTTTGAATGCATTTTATTGGTACAAGACTGTTTTTTTGGTGAAGACATTATTTAAAAAAAAAAGAAAAAAAAACTTAATCGAAAAGTTTGCCCTTAAGGATATGCTGCAGTTTTGAGGTTTAAAAAAAAAACTGATTCAAGATGCGTGTTAAAGTTGGGATTATATTGTTGTTTTTTGTAATTGTTACAAGAAGAAGTTTGTACCCACTGCTGTTTATTTTGTTTCAGATGAGTAAGTAAAGGGATTGTTCTTGTTTTATTCTTTTTTAAAAAAAAAAGCTATTTATGAAATGTCAAAAACACTGGACTGTGAGTTTAAGTGTGGAAGCATTTTACCACCCTGTGTCTTCAACTAATTGTTGCAACCCCTTTTTCTCTTCCCCCCACCTCAGCCGTGCCAAATGAGAAAAATACAACAGTTGTCAGAGGATAGAAGCCAGCAGACTAGGTGGGAGGGATTGAGGGTGGAGAGGCACGATCTTGGCTTTAACATTTCATGGTTTGAAAAAAGTTGAAAAAAAAAAAAACAAACCAAAGGCAAAGTTGTTTTTGAAATTCCCTTGTCCATAGCTCTATTTTATTATTTTTTTTTGGTACAATACACCCTCACCTCTCCACCTTACCATGCAACATTCCACACAGAAGATATCAGATAATGGGGAAAGACATCCTACAGCTATTGAGAGGTAATGATATATCCAAACAACACAAAATATGGTGGGCCTGAGAGTTGAGGTCTCATAAAATTGTCTGTAAATGGAATCTCAGTTACTCAATGCCCAAGCCATACTTTCCTATCTCAAAAAAAGTTCACCAGTGAAGCCACCCATGAGCTTCACACCTCTGTAACCGTTTCCAAGACCCTTCGGTTATCATTGCTCTTTGGGAACGTTTTGATTCCACTCTCCTCCTGGTCTTTCTCACATTTCTTGGATGAGGAGAGACTGAGATGGGGGGAACTAGAACAGTACAATGGGAAGATGACAGCAGCCATTGGGGGAATGAGGGGAAGGGATGATCGTACAAGGGAATCCGCCTCTGGAGAATGGCTGCCTGTTCTGACTGGTGATGGATATGGCAAGACCAAGAGATCATAAGATCTTTGGCTGGCTCTGTGGATTGCCAGCTAACTTATTCACTGTGAAGGTGGAGAGCTTTGAGGTTGTTTTTAATAGCTTTTTCCATATTTTTTCAACTTTGAAAAAGTAATTTCAAAAAAAAGAGTAAAACTGTGATATTTTTAGAAGTCATTTGGATGGAGGGAAGAGAAAAAGGGAATATCAAGAACTGTAACACAACAAACTGGAGATATTTAACTGGGACACTTTCTAGACTAAGATAAACCAATTCCATCCTGGACCCAAAAGCAGACAAATCTTGAGACTGTCAAACTGAGAGAAAGCTGAAGAGTGGCCTTCATTTTCTCCTCTCTCCTTCTTTTTTCTCCTTCTGGATGTTCGCTTTTATTCTCTTCTTCTCACTATTCCAGGTGGGTGACTGCTCCAAAGAGCGCTTTTCACAATACTCTGAACCCTGTGAGTGCATACACATACACAAGGATACACACACACACACACACACACACACACACACACACACACACACACACACTCCCCACTTATGCTTTTGCTTAATAGTCTTGGGCCTCTCTTAGGACTGAATAAAATCATGTGCCTTCTTTTTTTTTTCCTTGCATAGCTAGACTAACTTCTTTCTCCCTGAAATATATAAAGCAGAGGATGCAGTTCAGATGTTAGTCCTAAGCTCTGGGATTATTCGAGAAGGATTTTTATTTAGTCTTTTCCCCTACACATCACACACAGATACCCCTTCTCCTACGTATCTTCTACCCAAAAGTCCTTACATTTTTTTCTAGTTGGTTTTTTTTTGTTTTGTTTTCTGGTTCTTTTCCTGCCCTTGAGTCACTTAATAGCACCCTGTGGTACAACTTTGGTCATTGTGAGATCACACCATGGACAGTTTCCATGAAAATCTATGGCCTTATCCAAACAATTATACCCCACTAAACTGGCAGCCCAGCATCTAAAAATTTATGCCATGCTGAGGATTTTTTTTCTATTGCTTTCACATTTCTATTCACCTAGCATCAACTATGTTAAGGCCTGCCTCTTGTAGTAGTCCAATGAAAAAAGGTTGCAATAATCTTTTCTAGGCCCTTAGTCTGGGAAACAAATTCATCTTAATGAGTTGCTCCCCTGATATAAACCAGTCCATTTTTACCTTCTGCACCTGTCAGATTTTCTTATATACTTGACATAACTTTAGCCAAGTGTCATTGCATTTTCTTTCCTTGAATTCTGGGATTAGAGTCCATGTGTGGAGGGCAGGTTGTCCAGTTAACAACTGATGTTAATAATTCAGAAAAGACAATGGTTTTCTTCTTTGTGAAAATTGTCCTGACATTAAGACTGTCCTAGAACTGAAAAGGTGTAGAGATGCCCTAGACAATAAGTTGAAGTGTTGATCTCAGCATTATTCACAGGGAGAACCAACCAATCCCCTCCAATTTCCAAGTTTCCCCTGCTCTAGTGGAAAGGGGAGTGATGGAACACTCACTTCTATGGAAAGCAGACCTTTTCTTCCCTCTCCATCTGTTTCCACGGGACATACATAGTTATTCACCTTTAGAGTCATAACTTTAGCTTTTCTAATCCATCGCAGCAATCTCTAGATGCAGAAATACTGTCTCTTGATAATATGTTGGTGCAAAACAAAATCTTATCTCTGCCCATCTTTAGCTTCAAAGGTGGAAGAAGATATTATGAGCCACGTTCTTTTGACCACACACAACAGACAATTCAGTCCCTTTGGGCAGTTCCGGTCACCACTGAATGAATAACATGCCAGCCTTAGAGGTAGTTTTGAAATTTCAGTTTCAGAGAATCATAGGATTTTGCAGAAAAACAAAACAATAAAAGGTGAGCAGTGGCAAGCAGTCACATACTCCCTGAGTGGTGCATTGTGGGAGGTGCGTGTGTCTGTGTCTATGTCTGCATTTAGGGTGCACTTCTAATGGTCTTTGGTGCTGAAGGACCTCAGTTTCCTTTTGGCACCTGCATTTGACACATTTAAAATACACACACACACACACACACACACACACACACAAGTGGTATCAATGCAATATGAGAAAGGCTCCATGAAATGGGGTTTTGCATCCTTTTTGTAACATTTTGATTTCTCTGGTGCCTTATTCCTCACAGATGCTGGCACTCTCATAGACATGGGGAAAGAACACACAGAAAGCCTCGAGAAAAAGCGTGTGAGGGACGGAGCATGTGCAGGGCCATAGGGAAGGTGGAGCAGGATTTATTAGCTGCAGCTAAGAGGAGGGTGTACATCCACTTTGAAAATAAAAGCTAAGCTTCCCAAATAGAAACCTACAAGAAAAAAATCACCTTTTCTTCACCTGTACTCTCTCTTCCCTCCTTTCTCAGTCTTTCTGCGAAGGTGCTGCTAAGTTTGAGGAGTCCAGATTACCCAACAGCAGCCCACCCCCAGGGCACAAGCCTGACACTGCCACCTCTGCCACTGGCATTGGAAAACACAAGCCTCTTGTGCTTGGGGCTTATGCCAGGCAGAATCTCACACCCAAAATGTTTTCTAAGGGATCAGTGGATTCCAGTTATTTTGCGTTCAATGCACTTTAAACAAACAAACAAACAAAAAAGCAAAACTCCAGACTGTTTAAAATACACAGGGAAGAGGCAGGGGGAGGGGAAGAGAAGAGAAATGTGTGCTCGTGTCTGAACCCAGTTCAGTTTATCTCCAGTTCAAACAATATATACACTATATTATGTATAAATATGTACACACTTCCTCCATAAACCCACATATAGAGTGTGTATATGTTGCACATACATACGTGTTTATTGGTGCATATATGTCCATATGCACATTTCAGACCCAGATACTACACAAACAGCAGTAGAGGAAACGAGGTTGGACTCTTGAAACAGATCACAAAAAAAAAAAACAGCCACTTGCAGTGACTTTGGTCATTTCTGTATGTTCACAAGGAATGGATTGTAATGGAAAAAAGGAAAAAAAAAAAAGGAACAGCATTATGGAAAGAATGGGCGAAACCATCTTGGTCCAATGGGAATGCAGTAAAGTTCTATACCATTTCATCAGTTCTCATTCTGTCATTTTTGCTTTCATTTTTTTTAAAATGGTTATTTAAGGGGGAAAAAATAAAAGGTTAACCTAGATGTACTACAACAAACAAAAAACCAACTACAGTGAAAGCCCTTATCTACGGAAAATGTCAGAAATCTCAAAACTCTTGGCCTGTCTCAGAACTACCACGTGCAAACCAATACTCTTTTAATGTTTGAAATGAAAAGTGAAAAAAAAATACTTTTTGAAGCACCTTAACGTGGCCATCCATTCCAGGAGTGGGTGCCACATTTTTCTTTGAGCACCTTACTGATGTGTTATGCTATCTGCTGTCTTTCTGTTACCTGTTGGCTGAGTGGCTGGCTCTTCACATATACGTGCTTGGGCCAAAGGGCCGGGCATTTGTGTCCATCGTGAAGTTTACTGTGGTAACTGCTGAAAGGTGAACCTGTTTCCTGATTTTCCCCACCACTGCATTGTGATAGGATTCGGAGAAATCCCATTCCCTGCACAGAAATGTTTCTTATCACACTGTATCTTATTATGGAAAGGAATATGGTCCCTTTTTTAGCAATTGCTACTGCACACACACACACACACACACACACACACACACACACCATTATGTACACTGAGATCCATTTGTATGTCTTGTGCAAAACAGAAAATTGTTTTGCACCCATCCACCTTCACATACACATCCCAGTGATATATTCAGTGTCTGTGTGGGTCAGTGTTTCTGCAGTTTCCATTCCCAAAGCATATTTCGAACTGAGGGCAATTATTCTGATCAGCCTCTGTCTTTTCAGATAGGGGATGGAATTGACCTTTGGGGAAGAATCAAGAGAGAGAACTTTAGCCCCAAGAGCTTTCAAGATGAATTTCAGTGGCCTTTTCAGGTCATTATACCCCAGCAAGGGAAGGGAAGGAATACTGCTTTTTTCCAGTCCGTGTACTGGTGTAGTCACATACACATGTACACAAACAACACACACACATCCATCCATAAATATGTACGTGGTTTGGGATGAGAAGGTCAATAGTTTTGAGGGGGAGTTTGTTCCTTTTTTTTCTCTCATTATACTCTTAAATGGTTGTCAGTTATCAAAACAAACAAACAAACAGCAAATTTTTTTTAAAAAACCTTGCATACGCCTTTTCTATCAAGTGCTTTAAAATATAGAATAAATACACACATCCTGCCAGTTTTTTCTTACAGTGACAGTATCCTTACCTGCCATTTAATATTAGCCTCGTATTTTTCTCACATATATTTACCTGTGACTTGTATTTGTTATTTAAACAGGAAAAAAATTAAAAAAAAAGAAAAATTAACTGTAGCGCTTCATTATACTATTATATTATTATTATTATTGTGACATTTTGGAATACTGTGAAGTTTTATCTCTTGCATATACTTTATACGGAAGTATTACGCCTTAAAAATACGGAAATAAATTTTACAAGGTTTCTGTTTTGTGTGGAAGAGTAATTGATGTTGCTAAGAATGATGTTTGTTTTTTTGGGTTTTTTGTTGTTTTTTTTTTAAATGTTACCAGCACTTTTTTTGTAAGTTTCACTTTCCGAGGTATTGTACAAGTTCACACTGTTTGTGAAGTTTGAATATGAAGGAATCATTAAAAAAAAAAAAACCTCTTTCCCTGGTTTTCTATTGTGTCTTCTTTATGTGATGGTAATTTTTTTTTTTGTCTTTTAGCCAGTTGTCCAGCATTCACATACACGTGCCCAGCACCATACTCATACTGTGGGGAAGACATAAGGAGCATAAAACATGCCTTGTGCCTTCAAGGGGCTTACAAGTTTAATCAGGAAGACAAGACAAATATGCAATAAACTACAATGAAACATTCAAGCAGGTTAAAGATAATGTATAAACTGGAAGTGCTGAGGGTTGAAAAGCAAGGATACTATCTGTGTGGGGTCAGGTCAGGAAAAGTTTCTTGGAAGAAGGGAGTTTGAATAGAGCAGTGGGTATAAATTAGCAGAGAAGAATCAGGAAGGCATTCTAGCCAAAGACAGCAACACATGGAAGAGCATGGAGACATGCGCAAGGAATATGCAGGGGAAATTAAGAAGATTGAAATAACTGAGAAAGAGGGTCTCTGATAAGAACTACTGAGAGATGAAACTGCAGAGGTAATGGGGGCCATTGACAAGGCCTTGAATATCAGACTTTGGAGTTAATATTCTCTCCAGTAGAAAATAGTGAACCAGCATATGATCTTGTCAGAATTGAAGGAGGGCAACAGCATTTGAAAAACATCATCTTAGCCGTTCTAAGTTGGCTATACTGGAATGAGGGAAATATGAGTTTCGGAAGAAAGGAAAGAATCAAGTATTTCTTATGCTGCTACTGTGTGCTAAGCACTTTATGTGATCTCATTTGATCTTCACAACAGCCGTGGGATGGAAGTACTATTATTATCCCCACTTTCCAGATAAGGAAACTGAGGTAGACAGCAGTGAAGTGACTTGCCCATGGTCATGCAGCTGGTAACTGTCTGAGGTCAGATTTGAATTCAGATCTTCCTGACTCTTGACCCAGTGCTCTATCCACTGCACTTCCTCGCTGTCCTCCAAGAAACTGACACTCAATGCCTGACCGACTCTTTTGCCCTCCATATTCAGAAACAACTCTGTTCCCACCTGAAAGTGACAGCCATTATCACTTCTTCCCACTTGAAGCTTTCTTCATGAAAGTAACAGAACGAATAGGCAAGTACTCGGATGCCTGAGGTCAAACTAATTTTTTCAAAAATCCATTCAAAATGCTTATTCAATAAATAACGAATGCCAGCTCTGTCCAGAGCACTATCCCAAATGCTCAAAGTGATACAAGAATTAAATATAACATGGTCCATGCTCTTACAGGGGGGAATGCAACACAAACCCAACTAAAATAAAAAATGTTATATGATAAGATTAATGGTAATTACCATGTAAATTCCAAGAGATATATTCAGGGATATGTCTTCCCTCTATTTCCGGGGTGATATTAGGCTGCAGACCTATGGCCAGCAAGCCTGCTGAGCTGGACAACTTTCCCTGATGTCTGATATCACACAACAATTACTTTTGAGACCCTTTGAAATCTTTAGGGCTGAGGACAGTAGAAAAGAAAGAGAACAGGTGTCTAATCCATCACCAAGGGGGAAAATTAATTCCCTTTGAATCCTTGGATATGAAGATCCATAAAACTTGCTATAGGGTTAGAGCTGGAAAGGGCTTTAGAGATCATCTAGTCTAATTTCCTCATTTTTGCAAATGAGGAAACAGAGACCCCAAAAGGTGAAATTACTATTTAGCCCCATATTTGTATTACCTAGTGTTTCCAGACTCACACAGATAATATTTTAAGGCTCAGTTGACTATCTAAACTTGGCCTGAGACTATTTTAAATAGACAACTTCCATTCTACCCTCACACAGGCAGGTCTAGGTCCCCAGAGACATCATCCAAAAGTTGGTCTAGTATTGGGCCTTGAGAAGAAATGCAGGATTTGCATTGGTGGAGGTTAATCAACAGGGCATTTTACATGTGGGGGATGAGAGAACAAGAAAGACAGGAAAAGTAACAGTTTGAGCAAATGTACAGAGGTGGGAATGAGTATGTTTTGAAAGTCAAATTTTCTATTCAGCTCTGGTCTTTTCACTGACAAAGCTTGAAAGTCCTCTATTTTATTGAAAGTCCATATTTTGCCTGGAAGCATCATACTCAGTTTTGCTGGGTAGACGATTCTTGATTTTAATCCCAGCACCATTGACCTCCGGAATATCATATTCTAAGCCCTTTGATACCTTAATGTGGAAGCTGCTAGATCTTGTGTTATCCTGATTGTGTTTCCACAATACTCAAATTGTTTCTTTCTGGCTGCTTGCAGTATTTTCTCCTTGACCTGGGAAACTGAGTATGTTTTGAGAGGGCAGTATGAAAACCAACCTGACTGAAGCAGCCAAGAAGTTCCAATGATCTCTTGGTGACCTCTGAGTGATTTTATTAACTTCTTCATGACATCATTCCTGATCTCCCACAGACTCACTTGACTCTTAAAAGTAAATGGTAGAATGGGGGACTTTTAAAAAAAATTACTAGATTTGTCCCTATTTGTCCCTAGGAACTTATATGATATATCAATAATGCCAATAAACTTTTTACTTCTTGGTCTTTCTTCTGTGGTAGCAACAAAATGGTCCTTAATGGTCCTTTAGAAATTTCTGCTGTGGGATAATTCATTCATTTATTCAACAAAAATTTATTAAACATTTACTACTGTATTTGTCAGGTGCTGCAATCAGCTCTGTAGTTCCAAAGTCCAAAAAACAGTCCTTGCCCCCAAAGATCATACATTCCACTGGATGCTGAAATGGCATGTGTCCTTGTATGCTCCGCAGAGAACTCTGACAACCTAAATGCTAAATGACCTTACTGACCATCCTCCTCCAGTAACAGAAGGCACCTCTCTGTAGTTTTCCCCCTCCCCATATAATGGAGGGAAAACTCATAATCTTGGACTTGTCTCAGGTGGGTCCTAATGAAATCACTAATTTCTCCTTCCCCTTCAAAAATAAATTCTTCATGAACTAGATGAGCTCTCAGAAATTGCTGAGGAACAAAGAAAACCTTATGATGTAACATTTGCCCCTGTGTGAAACCTATAAATTTTAGTTACATCTATGTCTCTAGAAAATTTTCTAAGAATTAATTTTTACCTCCAAACATTAATGTTCATTCTCAACAAGGACCCATCACATCAGGAAGGTGATGTCTTGATTTGCAAGTAAGTTGGATTTAAGTGAAGCAGAGCTGTGCAGTCATCAGCTTCACTCTCTCTTCCAGAGTCATCAGAGTCCAGTGGCAAGACAAAGGTCAGAAAGACTGGTAATGTCCCCAGATGCCATGGGAGACCTTGGTCTTTTAAACTAAGGCCTTTCCTAGGTCTCCATTTGTCTGAGGCAACACCCATTCATTGGCTCTTATTTTAAAGGAAGACTAAAGGCAAATAAGGTTCAGAGGAGCAAGATTCTTACCTCCATCATTCTTACTCATCTCTCATTACCCTGTAACATGTTTATAATACCCCACATTCCTAAAATTAAACTTTGCCACCAATTTCCCTATATGGAAAACAGCTTGCAGATGCTCTCTCTTCAGCTTCCAGGAGGCGATATAGCATGAGAGCAGACTTGGAATCAGGAAGCCCTCGCTTAAAATTGTGCCTCCAACATTTGCCGGCTATGTGAGTACAGGCTGGTCACTTACTCTCTCTCATCTTGTATTTCCTCATCTCTAAAACTGGGATAATCATAACTCTGGTACCTTTCTCAAAGGTTCTCCAAGTATCAATTGAAATACAGAGGCAGCAAAGTTCTAGATTTGGTCAGCCAAACAGAGTTCGAAACTTAGAACTTAAGTGACATTAGACAAATTACTAAATTTCTCTGGACCTCAGCTTCCCCAGCTATAAGATTAAAGAATTCACCCCTTCACACCTTTCTATTCTTCTTATACCTCACACCTTCAAACTCTGCAATCCAGTGGCACTGGGCTCCTTGATGTTCCTTGCAAACAACACTCTGTCTCCTTAGTCTGAGTGTTTTCACTAGCTTTCCCCCATACCTGGAATTCTCTCCTGCATCATCTCAGCCTCTGAGCTTCTCTGGATTCCTTCAAGGCTCAGCCAAAGCCCCATCTTCTACAAGAAGCCTTTCCTAGTACTAGGGCTCTCCTGGTATTGATTATTTCCAATTTATCCTGTATATGTCTTGTTTGCATATTACTTTTGCATGTTATCTTCCCCATTAGTCTGTGAGCTCTTTGAGGACAGGGACTGTCTTTTGCATTTCATTGTATCCCCATCACTTAGTGCAATACCTGGCATTTAATAAATGCCAACTGACTGACTGGATTACCTCTGAAGACCCTCCCAATGCTAAATCCATGGTCCTATGTGTGTAAAGCACCTTGAAAGCTTTAAAGTGTTGTATGTATGTAATCTTATGTCATTAATTATATCATAATCCTTGCTCCCAGAAAGGCCTTTCAACATTTTTCCTTCGGGCTCTTGGCTTCACTTCCAAGTATTCCTGTGGCACCGTTGTTCCAACAGGAAAATAGGAAATCTGTATGACTGAGCCTTCTTCCCTGTATTATCAATCTCAAGTATGTTCATCTTACTGTAATTTTTAATCTCTCTCTGTAGAGTAGAAAGGAGTATGGAGGACTGGCATGGCTACCAAAACTATTCCAGCATTTATCAGTTCCTTGGTTCTCTGACATTTTCCTGTACCCCATTCAGAAAAACGAAATAAAGAATTAAGCAGCACATGACCTTCCAGATAAAATTATTCTTCCCCTTTGTCAAGAATAGATGTGATTTTAATCAAAATTTTAGGCAGTCAGAGAGAGGCTCCACCCACCTTCAAGGAGTAGAATGTGTGTCTTTCTGGTAGACAGGTACACCTATTGCTGGGTTTTTTTTTTTCCATCCAAATAGCAACATATTGTCTCCTGACCATATTTCCAAGTTCTGGAGGTCCATTTTCATCATTTTCTCATCCCAAAAGTATTTTTTAATACTTCCCAATTTAGATGTCTCCCCTATTTCTCACCACGGCACTCTTTCCTCATTCCAGACTGAAGAAAAAAACAGGAAATTAAAAGGGGTCCAGCAGTCCACCTCAGCTAAACCCAACCACATGTTCCCCCCCACAACACATAACACTACTACTTATCAGCACCTTTTTGTTAATGTCTTTTTTAAAATCGGTTTCCAGTTTCTGTAACTATTTTCAGCTATACCAGTTTGAATAAACTCTTGCAAGTAAAATGTCATGAGCAACCACAGCAAAAAATAGAGCTTCATGTTTAGCCAGCCTTTCTTGCAGGGATTGTGGACTTCTTAACAGACATCAGGTCATTCTCCCAATCACTCTTGACTATCAGCACATAATAATACTAATAGCTGGCATTTCTATTGTATGTTAGGGTTTGCAAATGTGTTTTGCTAATATTATCTAATTTTATTCTCACAACAACTCTAGAAAGTAGGTGCTATCATTATCCCTATTTTAAGAAGAGGAAGCTGAGGCTTAGAGAGGCTAAATGATTCGTCCAGGGTCATATACTAGTGTCTGAGGTCAGATTTGAACTTGGGTCTTCACTGTGCTACCTCGCTGCCCAACAAGTAGTGAGGTCCTTGTTGTACAGATAAGGAGACTGAGGCACAGGCCAGGATTGCTCATGACCTGATAAGAAAATATAAAAGAAGCAACAGTTAAGTTGAATCCCTGCTTAATCCTGCTGAAATACTAGTGACACGTCAATACTGTATTATAATCACTTGCAACATGAAGCCTCACTTCGCATTTTTTTCTTCGGTTCCTCTGTTCATAAGAAAAATTTCACTCACACACAAACCAAATCTCGCTGGCAATCTCCTCTGAGAGATGGAAAGAGAAAGGATAATAGCCCTTTTCAAGTTTGGGTTGAATGGCAGTCAAACAGATCGGAGCTGCTCAGATGACATCCAAATACCAGCACAAATGGAGATGAGGATTGAAGAAAAGAAATAAGATACTTCTTTTTTGGACCAAGAGAAAGTCCATATTTTTAAATGCAGATTTTTCTTTTAATTAGAACACATGGGTTTTGTTTAGAGCAGGCTCTTGGAAAAAGGGAATCATCCGTGTTCATCGCTGTCAAAGAAGGAGCCGTCTAAATTATACAAATGACCTTTCCTGAGCACACGCTGTAGGCAGGAGTTTAGAATATGCCATTTTGAGGGTCACTTATGGTGTTCACAGAAGGTCAGGCTAAGAGGGAAAGATACGTGAAATCTATGAAACAATGAATTGTGAGTGTGTGTATATACACACAGTGAACAATGCTTATCTTGTGGAATTCTTGTCCATGCTGTTTTTAGGTCATTTTTCAGTTGTTTCCAACTCTCCATAACCCCATTTGGGGTTTTCTTGGCAAAGATACTAGAGTGGTTACCGTTCCCTTTTCCAGCTCATTTTATAGATGATGAAACTGAGGCAAACATGGTTAAGTGACTTGCCCAGGGTCACACAGCTAGTAAGTGTCTGAGGCAAGATGTGAACTCAGGAAGATGAGTCTTCCTGAGTCCAGGCCCGGTGCTCTGTGCACTATGGCACCACCTAGCTGGCCCAATGCTTGTTCATGTGCTCCTGTAAATACTCCACAGACCTACCCAACGTGGTGAGGCCTTTGTCTGGGCCTCTGAGGCTAGTACAGCACTTGGACTCTCCATGTGGTGTGCCTAGCTCAGGCTACAAGACCAGCCTGTTCCATTTTCTTTACAATTCTTTGGTAACATGTTTCACTCTGCTTCTATGTGACTGTGGGCTGCAGAACACCACCACCTTGGAATATTTGAAATTACACGTGACCCAGACCTTAGAAACCTTAGAGATCAGATGGTCCAGCCCCTCGTTTCACAAATAAGGAGGCTGAGTCTGAGTTAGGTACGATTTGTTCAGTCATATAAATAGGTGACAAGTGGCAACCAACCCAAGTCTGCTGACTCTGGGTACCAAAGTCTTACGGCATAGATTAATTGAAGAGCATTCAGAGAAGGGCAATCAGGAGACTTAAGGGCTTTAGTCCATGCCATATGAGGATCTGTTGAAAGAACAAGGGATGTTTAGGCTGGAGAAGAGAGCAGAAAGAAGAAGGGGGCATTGCGCTGTCTTCAAGTATTTGAAGGGCTGTCCTGTGGAAGGGGCTTCGATTTGTTCTGTTTGGCCCCAGAAGGCAGAACCAGGAGCAATGAGTGGCAGTGGCAAAGAGGTGGATTTGGGCTTGATGTCAAGAAAAATTTTCCTAATAATTAAAGCTGTCCAAAGTGGAATGGGTCAAGACATATTGGTAAAGATTTAACAACTGGCTCTCCAAGGGGGAAAATAGAAGCTGAAACCTTCCCTGTCTCCTCCATAAGAAGGAGATCTCCTTGAGAAAAAGGACTATCTTCTTTTCTGTTTGTATAGCCAGCACTTAGCATGGTGGTTTGTACACATAGTAAGTACTTTGTTCATTCATTGATTCATCTTCTTTCCATTCATCTTGTCACCACATCCTTTCTCCCTTTCACTGTGGGGATGGCCATTAAATCAGGGCTACTATTGCTTATGGAAAGAGCATGTCAACCACCCACCTTATGTCTCCACTCACTATCTCTAGGCCTTCCCAAACCAAAACACCCCTCCTTGACCACCATCCCCCATGTTAAAATATATGCACCTTGAAGGCAAGGGTCATCTTTAGCACTCAGTACAAAAGCTGACACATGGTAAGGCTTAATAAATGTTTTCCATTCATGCATCCACTCCCTGTTTGTTGGTGACAATGGCCCCTATTTGATGATTTTCCAGTAACAACCCCTATTTCTGAAATAATGGCCCAGTAACAACAGAGAGAATTCAGTGTTGGCCTTTGAACCCCAATGGCTACTGAGGCCAATAAAGTAGCCTCATAGTGGACTAGGAGATCAACAACCATCAGTTTTGGCCATAGTCAAACCCAAAGCCATTTGTCATAATGAAATTGACTTCTCGATTTTCACCAATCAACTGACCACTTTCCCACCCATCAACTTCTCCCAAAAAACTACCCAGACAGAACACTGATTCATGTGGAAGTATTTATAAATGCATATAAGCACAAAATACAAGGGCTATTTTGCAAGCACTTTTAAGCGATTACCTTGTCTCCACTGGTAAGTTAAAGCTACTCAGACTTCTATAACTAAGGATATTAAAATATTCATGAGATTGTGTTAAGTCATTTTCTTGCTGATAATCTTGGCTGATGGTCATCGGTGTGTCTTCTAGTTGGAGACACCTACCATGAGAGTTGGCGCTCAATTCATTTTGTTTAGAGGGACTCCTGAGGCCGTAGTTTGCTGAACTGATCCTGAAGGTTTTTCTCTGCAAAAGAAATCCCAACCCCAAACTGAGTATGTGGAAGATTTGGACCTAGATTTTTCATTATTCTTCAGTTTACATAGTTATAGGTTCTCAATTTTTGGGCTTTTTCCTCCTTCTCTGTGGAAATCTTCTATTTCTTCCTCTTTTCTTTCTCTTCATCTCTCTCATATCTCTTCTTCCTCCTGTCCCTCTATCTCTTCTCTCTCAACTCCCTCCTTCCTTTCCCCCATTTATCCTTGTTTTTTAATTTTCCCTATTTCTTTCACTTTTCCTCCTTCATCTCTATCTTCCTCCTATCTCTTTCTCCGCCTCTCTCTCACTCTTTCTCTATATCTCTTCTCCTTCATCTCTCATTCTCTTTCCTTTTTTCTCCTTTATTTCTATCTTCCCTCTTTTCTCCTCTATTTCTTCTTTTTCTTTCTCCTCTATCTCCCTCCCTGTTTTCTCTTCTATCTCTGTTTGTCTGTTCCCTCTTATCTCTCTTTTTCACTCTGTCTTCTCTCTTTTCTGTTATATATATTACACACACACACACACAATGTCCACGAGTAATTCATACTTAAGAAACTATTGAAGGGGGTTTATCGCAAGCAAGGATGTCAGTGAAAAACACACTTGAAGGACTTCCTGAAGCACATCTTCCATCACTGTGGCCCAGCTGTGGCATAAGCAGCAAATGAAACAGCCTGGTGTGTAGCCATATGGTACAGCGGACATAGTGCTGGATTTCAAGACAGGATTTGGCTTCAGTTCCTGACTCTGCCAGTTACTTATTCTATGGCCTTAGGTAATTCAGTTCAATTCAACAAGCATTATTAAATACTTACTGTGTTCCAGGCACAATGCTAGGCACTGTGAATACAAAACCAGATACAGAATAGTCTCTCCCAGGGGCTAGCTAGGTGGTACAGTGGATAGAGCAATGTCCCTGGAATCAGGAGGACCTGAGTTCAAATCCAGCCTCAGACACTTGACACCTACTAGCTGTGTGACCTTGGGCAAGTCACTTAACCCCAATTGCCTTGCCTTCTTCCCTCAAAAAAAAAATAGTCCCTCCCTCAAGGAAATTACACCTCAGTATAATAACTTACTCCCCTGAAACTCGGGTACTAGATCTCAAGCTCCTTCAAACTCTAAATCGATGAGCCAATGAGCCTTTCAGTTCTAAGTCTTGATTCTAAGTCTGTGTGTGCACATAGG
Organism: Phalanger gymnotis; assembly: GCA_028646595.1. Taxonomy (NCBI): domain Eukaryota; kingdom Metazoa; phylum Chordata; class Mammalia; order Diprotodontia; family Phalangeridae; genus Phalanger; species Phalanger gymnotis. Next base: position 530,633,874 of record CM053622.1, on the reverse strand, counting down.
GAAAGCAGTACAGGAGGGACTCTCATTTGGTTCACAGCTTTAGAGCTGACCACAAATCTGAGCTGGAAACAGCAACAACAGGCTTTGAAACCATCTACTACAACTAACAATAAATTCAAGTGCCCTTGAATTGGCACTGTATTATGATTTGCCCTTTACAGCCATCCCTCACACTCAGATAGTTATCATTGTCTGTTGCATTATCCTCTAATACAAAACAACAGACTGTAAATCCAACAGGTCAAACTCTTAGCCCCTTCAACGAGCTGCCCACAAAACTCCCAAGGGCAACCAGAACTAGATTAAAATGTAATTGAAAAATGTTTAACAAATAATTTAACAATGTGACATAGATAATGTTCATTTGTAGTTTTCTAAGTCAATATGCAGAGGCAGCTACATGGCTCAGTGGATAGAGTGGATAGAGCTGGGCCTGGAGTCATGAAGTCCCGAGTTCAAAATTGGTCTCAAGACACTTACAGCTGTATGACGCTAGGCAAGTCACTTAAATTTTGTTTGTTTTAATCTACTGGAGAAGAAATGGCAAACCACTTCAGTATCTTTGCCAAGAAAACTCTTAAGGACAGCATTGGGATGATATGAACCATAGGGTCATAAAAAGTCAGACACAATGAAATGACTGAATGAACAAATCAATATATGGACCTTTTTCTATTTGAATTTGACACAACCAGTGTAGGTGCTCATCTACATGGTAAATAGCAACTGACTGTCTTCCATTCCACCATTATAAATGAATTTTTTGGAAGAGTTGCAAGTGGTTCTAGATTCCTGGACTGGTTGGTCCTGCTAAGGATTTCAAAAGCTGTCCTTGACATAAACATGGGAAGAAATGCCCTTGTGAATTTTACTGACATTGTGGTTAATGTAATATGTTCCTTGACATTTCATTTATTAGTACCAATTTGATCAGGTATCAGTATTTTGAAAAAAAAAATTTCTAGGACTTTCCAGATGGCACTTGTTAATTTTGGCCATCTTTGTTCAGGCAAGTTGGCTAGCAATGTTGTGCAGTATTGAATCAGGAAATGAGGATTTTAATACTGGCACTAAGTGAGTAAGTCATTCAACCTTGCTGAGTCTCAGCTTTCTCATTCATAAAATGGAAATGATAACAGAATCATAGTATCCCCTTCATAGGGTTGTTAGAAGAAAACTGATTTATAAACCTTAAAATATTGTATGGTTATGACTATAAAGCTACACTAAAACTTTTGGGATACCCTGTATATTTAAAACAGTTTCTCTTCCATTATTCAGCCAATACCCATTTTAGAGATTCAAAAGATGGGTTTAGCTGCACTGAAAACTAGCAGAATTTCAGATTTAGAATCTTCAGGGTAAGGGGTCAAGTCCAGCTGCTCAAAATGCAAATGGATATGCCAAAAAGATATGATGTCATAATTAATTACAGTGGCAGTACTACTATGCAGAATAGACTCCAGCTTAAAAAAATGATAACCCTTCTAACCAAAGGTGCTTGTTAAATATTAGAAGGTACACACTCAGTTTTTACAAAGGTATTTTTTATGAATAAGCATTTCTCTCTAGCCTCCATACAACTCCTGGCTACATGAGGGAAGCATAGAAGCTTCACAAGGTTCAGAGGTAGCATGTGTAAGGGGGAGCAGCCAGCCAGAACTGAAAAAGACTGGAAAGATGAGAGATACATGACGTGGTTCTTTCTAGAGGATGCTCAGAGAGAGGAAAGAGAGACAGCAAAGATGAATCTGACTCTTAACACTTTAAAGGAGAGGTAGAAACTCACTGTTTCCTAGCTAACCTTTGATTTGTTCAGCAATGCTTTCGCAGAATCTCAGAACCCCAGAGTTGGAAAGGATCTCAAAAATTAAGTCAACCCTATATGTGAATAGGATTTCTGTCTATGGGATGTCCAATAGGATTTCTAGTCTACATGTCCCTAACAGTAGTCCCAGTCAATCACCTACTGAAAACCTCCAAGCATAGGAGATTTAGTATTTTCCAAGACAACTCATTACACTTTTGGACAGCTCTGAATGTTAGGAAGCTCATCCTTATATTGTGTCGAAATCTGACTCTGTTCAAGGTCCATCTTTAATTAGTCACCTTAAAGCCCTACACCTAGTTCTGACCTTTGAAGTATGACAGGATTAGTCTCTTCTGTATAACAGCCATTCAAAACACTTGAAGATAGCTATCATTTTCCTCTCCCCTCCTGTGTGCTTAAGGCAAAATGGGCTCCTTAGCCCTTGAGGAATTTGGCTTTTGTTTACCTTGAAAGTACTTTCAGCTGTTAAGTGCTAAGCCCCAGGCCCAAAGCCCTATCAGGTGTGAAACCTGTGTGGGCATAGATTAATGACTTAAGAGGGGCCAACTCGGGAACCAATGGTCTCTGGTCTCTGGTCGTTGAGGTGGGGCTTGAGAACACCAGAGGCTTGGCTGCAAGGAGAGGCAAGAAACTACAGCTGAAGCCAAAGCAGAGCTGACCCGCATGTGGACCCAGGAGTTGGAGCGAGGACTTGAGGCCAGTGAATATGATTTATGCCATCTTATTTTTCTGTGGCCTTCTGGTTACTCTTGTGAGGCGGGCCTACTGGGCCTGGAGGCTTGTGATCACAATATTGGAATGGGGAGAATGGTTCGTGAATCTGTCACAGTGGGCCCTAAATAAATGTTTTGATGCCTTCTTCTTAGAGAATTCTTATACCCAACGATTTCGAACCATTCAGATATATATATATAATCCTTTTTGAGATCATAAATTCAGCCTTCCTACTACACCTCCTCACTTCTCTACAAAATTTTCTCTTTTTATCTCCTCAAAAGGGATTAGTTTAAAGTAAGGCCATGAAGGTCCCATGACTTCCATGGACCTCGTTGAATCTGATCTTTTGGCCCCTTGAGCCTAGGATTGCCCTTTAGTACATTTCAGAACAATCCATGAAGTGTGCGAAGGGTCAGCGTGACTTCCCTCATTGAAATGGAAACATCTCAAAGATATAGAGTTAGGGTTATCACTCCCAGAATTATGGCCCTTGAATCAGGTACATTTACCTTGGCACCCAAGATCACCAACATAATGATGACTGTTGCAGCAATGATTATTATCACTGAGACCACGGCTCCAAAAGAGATCCTTGAATGGGAGCTGTCCGATGCCTCTGCTGCTGAAAGGAGGCAAAAAGGCATGAGTTGGCAGTCCTAGAGAAATGGAGCATGGTATCCACTGCACCACCACCACCCTATGAGCTCATGGGAATAGTGTCAGAAATTAACATCAAGGGAATCTCTCTCTGCACCTACAGGAGCCAGAATCTTTAAGTCAGTTTAAGAAGACAACATGGCCTATAATTGCATGGGATTTCAGGGAGAATGGTGTTCTTGCCAGCCTTGATTCTCTATTATCTTTAGGATTAAATACAAGATTCTTGGTTTGGCATTTAAAGCTCTTCACAACCTTTCCCCTTCCCATCTTTCCAATCTTCTTGCACTTTACACATATTCCATGATCCATCCATACAGGCCTATTTGCTGTTCTTCACATAAAAAAAAAAAACCTACAACTCCCATAGCTGTGCCTTTATGCTGTATATTTCCTATACTTGGGATCTTCTGGGATAATAAAAATTCAAAATTTACTGGATTTATCCATGGATTCCTTCAATACTCAATTCAGATATCTTCTTCAGGAAGCCTTCCACAATCCTCCCCTTGCCCCCAGGTGCTTAGAGGGAAGATGCCCTCTAAGATTACTTTCTATTCTTGTGTATCTGTTAGGTTCCTATTTATATATACATTGTCTCCCTCATTAAAATGCGAACTGCTAGAGTGCAGGGACTGTTCTTTACTTTCTTTGCATCCCCTGTGCTTTGCATGGTTCCTGGCATATACCAAGTGCTTAATAAATGCTTTTTCTTTCAATCTTTATTCATTTTGAAAATTATTTTTCTTGTGAATTTAACCATCATGAACAATGTTCAAAGAACCAAAGAAGATTTCATGCCAAACAAAATAACAATTAGACAGGAGAAAAGAGTAACTTTTAATGATGCTCTTTCCATGGTCAGTTAATTTGAAAATCCCTTGGACATGCTGCATTGAACTATAGTGATCTTCATTGAATTTAGAGGAGATAGATTCATGTTATAATTCCATGTTGCCTCAATAGCTATGGACACTGTGGCATACAAGTTGAGTGTAGAGAAACACCAGGGATGCCAACCATGGTTCATGTAAAAGATGAGTTCCTGAGTAGATGAATGAACTGTATTATAAGAATTCTGCAACTGACAGTAGGGTAACTAAGTCTTCTTGAAGGTAGAAAATATACTACCCAAGATGTTATCCAAATGTCTGTTAGTTTCTGACCATCAGACTAAAAATAATATGCTGTGAGATGATGGATTTTCACCTGGGGGGCCATGAATAGTGCAGTTCTCCCAGACATGGAAGATGAACTGGGAACCCCATTAGACATGAGTTTAGAGGAGAGAATATGGAGCCAGGTCAGATCTTTAAGGATTAGATGACCAGCCTTAATGGTGATGGGTGGGATGTCACAGAGGAGTGAGTGATCCATGTTGATCAAGATGTCTTCTACCACCATAATTGCATCATACCTTTGGGATTGGGGCATGTCTACAATGAAGTCCAATGTAACTACTACAGGAACAGAATAGGGTTAATAGGGGTAGCAATAATTCTGCTGACTTCGCCATGGACTCCTTGGACTCAGCTAGGGGAATACCTTATAAGAGTTATCCCAGCAGGCAGCTTTTTGTAACTGTGGTCATCAAGGCCTACAGGTAATCATATATACGACTTTTAAAATTCATTTTAAAAAAATTAAACCTCTGTGAGTAAGGATTATTTCATTCTTTATTTTTGTATCCCCAGTGCCTAAAACAGTGTTTGGCATATACTATGCACTTTAAAAATGGGTGCTGGTTGACTTTTTTTAAAAAAATACCCACATAGTCAGTAAACATGAAGCACTCCTTATCAAATCATGCCAGGGCCCAGCATAGAGACAAAAGCAGGTGTAGAAAAGATGCTGAAGATTGACTTTCCTTCAGATGCAGTACTCACAATAATTTAGAGGGATACTATCTAGCATAGGTATTGGCATAGAATGCCTACTGCTGATAGGTCATATGTAGGAGAGATGGTTGAGGATAATGTCTGTAAAGGGCAGATAGGTAGAGCAGTGGATAGAGTGCCAGGCCTGAAGTCAGGAAGACTCATCTTCCCAAGTTCAAATCTGATCTCACAAACTTACTAGCTGTGTGGCCCTGGACAAGTCACTTAACCCTGTTTGCCTCATCTGTAAAATGATCTGGAGAAGGAAATAGCAAACTACCCTAGTATCTTTGCCAAGAAAACCCCAAAAGAGCTCACAAAGAGTTGGACATGACTGAAAAATGGCCAAAAACCAAAAATTATCTAAAATTGAATCTTCTTTGCTACTTGTTGAGTCCCTGGTTTGACCCCCATTTTATGAGGTGTCTAGGCCATACTCACTTCACTCTTAGCTTTACTCCTCATTCCCCAGACTTTACTCCTTGACAAGCAGCCTTCTTACCCTGAAGATACCGTTTCCCTGAAGCCCTTCTCCATTCACTGGTAAGTGTCTGACCCACACCACCATCTCATGAGCTGTCCATACCATGCTTCATTATGCTCTCTACTATTCTATTTCCCAGCTCCTCCTCATGTGTTGTCTTTCTCCATTAGTTCGTAGGCTCCTGGGCACAGGGAGTCTTTTTATATGCATTTGTATCCCCAATGCTTACAAAGTAAACACTTAATAAATAAATGTTCTATCTTTCTGTAGGATGTGATCCACCAGTTTTACAAATTCTTTTTTTTTCTTTTTGCAACACTCAATCTGTTTGCAGGTTATGAGCTCCTAGGATCTGGATAATGGTGAAGTCAAATCTAATAAAAGATCACATGTGGAAGATCTGACATTGGTTAAAGTACAACACAGTCTAAAGGTGTTCCAGATTCCTAGGCCTGCATAGGCAATGTGTCACTTCCTGAAAATGATGCCTTCATATCTCAAATTCATTTTTGACTACATAACTCCTTTTCTCATCTCATGCAGGTCCTTTCTCCAGTAGTCAGCTTGTAAGAGCAGATATGGAAGGACCTTAGCAAATTCAGACTATGTAGCTCATACTATGAGAGCATCAACTCCATGGAGTGATCCTGCATTCACTAGTCGCTATGATGACATGTTTTTTTCGCATCCAAATAGGTTAAGATAAGAGATGGAGTAAGCTAATTCTCGATGCCCCATAATTGTAAAATTCATCAACAACTCCTTCTAGCACTAGTACAAAAGCCTTGGAGTATCTCTATAGATTGGTGAGAGGCTCTGTCAAAGCAGAAAACCTGGGGATGAAGTAGCCAAAAGTTAGTGCAAAGGTCTTATCTTGTGGAAAGTATTTGCCAGTGGTCTTATCATGTGCCCTAGAAATCCCATCTCCTTTTGGAGTGGGTACTTCTCCAACTCAGCAGGCATCCAGGATTAAGATAAAGTTGCTTGAATTAACATAAAGTTGCTTGCTCTTGAAGGTTGCTTAAATGACCTTGCCATGCTGAACAGAATCCAGAGAGCAAAAAAGGATACTGTCAAAGTAGGTCCCTCCCCATCCCCAAGACCTTGCCATGCTGAACAGAATCCAGAGAGTAAAAAGGGATATTGTCAAAGTAGATCCCTCCCTATCCCCAAGGCCAGTAAATCCCTTCATGGAAGGAGGTAAAGTGTAAGAAATCTAGTAGGAAAGGTCCAGGTTATTAAGAACTTTAAATATCAAATAGGGGAGTTTATGTTTTATCCTAAAGGTAATAAGTAGACACTAGCACTTACTGAGTGACAGGATGGCATGATTAATGCTATACTCTAGAAAAATCTCCTTGGAAGCTGAGTGGATGATGGATTGGAGAAGGGAGAGCCTTGAGGCAGGCAAACAATTAAAAGGCTATTGCAAGAGTCAGGTGGTGTTGAGAAACTGATAGGGGTTTGTGACTATGTCAATAGGTAAGTCAGTAGACATTTTTAAAGTGTTAATATGTGCCAGGCACTGTGCTAAGGACTGGGCATACAAAAAGAGATAAAAGATAGTCCCTGCCCTCAAGGAGCTTACAATCTAATGGAAATGAGAAATTGGAATCATTTAGCGTAGGAGGTTTTCTCTAGGATTTTAGCCGAAAAGGGAAGAGAAATAAGATGAGAACTAGTGAAAATGGTAAGATCAAGTGAGGAGTTTTGAAGGATGGGGAGAAATAGGCATATATGTAGGCAGCAGGCAAGGAGCCAGTAGATAGGGAGAGATTAAAGATAAGAGGATATGATAGTGGGGGTAATCTGTTAGAGAAGTCCAAAGGGGAGAGGTTCAGGGTAGAGGGTTGGCTTTGGTCAAGAGGAGGGACACCTTTTCATCTAATACTGGAATGAAGGAGGAGATAATGGAGGAAAATGTCTAAATGACATGAGATGAGGAGGAAGAGGAAGGCTACCTCTCAGCAAATAGCCTTGATTTAGGCAGGGGATGAAATAGGAGACAAGGTCCTTCACTGAGGATTGAGGGAGAGATTCCCCTGGAGAAGCTTAGGGAAAAATGAGGATGTTTAGAATGGCTTTTGTGCAGACTGGAATATTTAATGAACTAGGGAGGGGTAGAATGTTTGTCTTACAGCAGTGAGGGTCCAGTGGGGGTTAAAGAGCAGAAATTTGTATTCAACACAATCAGTAGAATTTCATAATTTCTTCTAGCTCCATTCAGCAGTTCATGAATAGGAGAAAAGAAGACAGGTGGCAGGAGTAATCCAAGTTTGAATTGCCATATTGGTCTGAAGACAAGGAGATTCAAGAAAGATTCAAGAACAGGGGATTGAGTAGAGTTGAGTTGGGGTCAAGTTAACATAAAGGGTGGAAGTGATGGAGGGTAGAGGGAGGATAAAGAACTGGGTCATGAATCATAAGGTATAGGGAAAGATGTGATGATAAAAGGTTATGATCAAATTAAAAGAATTTATGACTTCATGAATAAGGAAATGGAGCACTTGTAGATGATTGCAAGATTAAAGCTAAGACTCAGTGTGGAGCTGAGGTGGAGTATAGGAACTGCATAGATTAAGGAAATGGGTAGTTAGATATTTGAGGAAGTATCAGTGGATTTTGTAGTCTTCTTGTTTCAGGACAGGAGATGGCGAAGAGCAAAAGACTATGATGCAGACACTGAATTTATTAAGGAAGGAAGGAAAATGCCTTAGAGGTCAATAGATAGCAACCATCAAGATTTAAATTTGATAATAAATTTAGATCGAATGTGAGAGAAATAATTATTAATAATCAGTTAATATCAGGGGATCCAGGTTTCTTTTCCCCCTTTCCATTTCCTCATTGTTTACTAGGTCAAAGCAGCCTCTAAAGGACAAAGATGATAATGAGATTGAGTTATCTCCTCAATCTTGGGTGAGACCCCACCCAATTGGGACATAAGTAGCTTGGGTGGAGGTAGATCCCTTTATGTAGATTTCCTGAGGTAGGGTAGTCTGGGTAGAGATGAGGAAGAATGACATAATTAAAGTCACAGCCCAGCCCCTCATTAGAATAAGTCCACCTTCCATTTTAATATTCATTCTCTCATTTATTGTTAACTAATCAGAGTTGATTTTTGCCTGTCAGGAACACCCACTTGTCCAAGGGTATTTTAACTCTCAGTGGGGCCCCCAAAGTCCATCTTTGGTTTACAAGAGAAAGCCAATGACCACAATTTTATTAATTATTTGCTGGCTATAATTAATGCATTAATTATGCAAGAAATATGTCTCTCAGACTTTTCATTCGTTACAAATGAACTTCGAAAGGGTTTCTAAGTGAAGGTGGTAGAATCTGGAATTAGCAACAGCAGAAAAGGTGCATCTAAAGTTTTCAACCACAACTAGTAGGTTAAAGGATATGAGGAAAAATTTTGCAAGCGCTGGAAAAGGTGGTTGGAGATACCATGCCATAAGGAGGGAGCCATATTTCAGGGAAGGCCAGAACATAAAAGAGTTAAGAAGGAAGAGGTTTAAGATGAAATGAAGTTTGTTAATTATTGCACGGACATTCTAGAGGGTGCAGGGACAGGTAGCTTTACCTGGGTAAAGAAATTGAGGGTGAGAAATTGAGGAGGGGAGTGGTATCTTGGTTGAGGTAGATGAGCAAGGCATAATAAATTGACAATAGGGAACAAGATTTGTACATCATCATCTGAGGGTTTGGAATCACTGGAATAAGCCGAGTATGAGGGGATGAAAGTATGCTAGCCATTTTTAAGTGAGTCAAGGCAGCACACCAGTTAGAGAGAGGTCTATTGAGAGAAACAAAATAAGACTGAAATCCTTCCTTGAATTTCAGCTTCCTGGCAGATGGTTTTGTGTCCTGTGAAACCCAAGGAAGCCTACCTCACAGCAAGCAAGAGGCTGTGGAAGCATGAGGCCCAGCCAGGTGGCAGGAGTTGGAGAAATCCCCGGGAGGCAAGAGATCCAAGTGGTATTATTCCCAGAAGACAACCTGGCCCTAGAAATAGTCCTGGGACAGGACCCCACTGAAGTGAGAGGCAGGAAGTAATCCTGAGCACTGGAAATAATCTTGTCCCAGGTGAGTAACCCAGCCTTGAGCAGATGCCTTCCCAGAGTTTCTCAATCTGTACCAAGTGTTTGGCTGGCTCTCCATTCTTTTTTATTATGGAAACTTCTTCAGCCCTATTAAAACAAGAGTTCATCCCCTGTGGTCCCACAGGTCAACCAAAGAGTCCACAGATGGACTTCAGGGGATGAGAAAACTTGGATGAGAAAAAAAAATCCACCTTTAATTTCACTAACTTTTGGTTTCCTTTGCAAACATCTATATTTTACTTTATGCATTTAAAAACATTATTCTGAGAAAGCCTTCACCAGACTGCCAAAGGGGTCCATGACACAACCATGTTATCTCAAGAGAGATCTGATAGGTGCCTGCTGGCTACAGCATATTACTAGTGATGAAGTGATTAGGAAATGCTCAAAGCAAGTACATGCCCAACCAGCAAAGGTAGTGGGATTGGTTGTGTGTCATAAATGAGAGACAATGGGTGGATAGCCAGGGTGCTACATGGATTCCCTCAAGAATCAGACTTAGGCCTCCACCATGTCAGACACACTGTATCTTGACCCCAAAGTAGCGATATCATTTTGATTCTCTTTGAGCATGAAGGACAACAACCAACCATGTACTAGTCACTGGGGGTACAAAGAAAGGCTGACAACAACAACAATAATACTGAAGTATATTATCGTTTTGACTTTGCCTTCAGCTTGATTTCTTTTAGACACTCTTTAGGCATCTATAAATCTAATTTGCTTTTTAGATATGTGATTAAATTATATATCATTAGATATGTGACCCCATTGATATAACTAGTCCCTCCACTCATGTGGATAGTTATTCCACCACGTCTTCCATCCTGAATGATTCTCGTCCATGTCTTTCTATAAATCCTTCAGAGGAGAGACACTAAACACAGTGGAGGCCTAAGTCTGATTCTCCAGGGAATCTATGTGGCACCCTGGCTATCCATCCATTGTCTCTCATTTATGACGCACAAACAATCCCACTACCTTTGCTGGTTGGGCATGTACTTATGATCTGAGCATTTCCTAATCACATCATCACTAGTAATATGCTATAGCCAGCCGGCACATGCCAGATCTCTCTCTCTTGAGGTAACATGTTTGTGAGTTTTTATAAACTTTAACCTACCACGGAAATAGCACTGAACTGGGATTTAGGGGATGTATGTTCAACTTTTGGCTTTATCAAATGTCATACTATTTGTACAAGTGCTTAGCGCAGTGCCTGGCACATAGTAGGCACTATATAAATGGTTATTCCTTTCCCTCTCTGCCCACCCCTTACCACAAATTAGCTGTGCACCCCTAGGAAAATCACTTCGTATCTCTTGGTCATTATTTTCTCGCCTGTAAAATAAAAGGATTTGGACTTGATGGTCTCCAGGCTTCTTTCTAGTCCTTTCAGCTGTAAGATTTATTCATTCTTTTTGCTTTAGAGTGCCCTTTGGTGAGGGATGGGGAAGAGAAGGTGGAAAGGATGCTTTATCTGCATGGAATAAGGATCATTAGGATGTCTTGCATTTTAATTACAATAAGGATAGTTCATTGCCTTACCTGAATCTCCTGGAAGGCTTAGTTCTGTGACTTCCAGGAAAATGTTGCCTTTGTAAATCCCATCTGGAAAGGTGTGAAAGTCACAATGGTACTCGCCAGTGTCATTAGCTGTTAAGGACAGGAGAGTGATGCCATACCCCAGGGCCAAGATTACCTTCTTTCTGAAGACTGGGTTGATAAAAGATCCATAAACAGAGTCAAGAGTAGCAAGCAGTTGGTCATTCCTCTTCCAGGTGACCTGTGTGACCTTAGCTGTAGTATATAAAAGGTTACACTGAAAAGTAGCTGAGGTGCCTTCAACTGCAGACATTTTCTCAACAGCTGAAATTCTCCCAGTCACAGCTCCTGAAGGAGTAAAGAAAGGACAATAGTTCCTGTGAGAGCCTGGATGGTAGATACTTGCCTTATGTAATAAGCACTCTGTTGCCTTTCCTGTAGAAATTTAACTCAAAGAAGAAAAGAAATGAGAAAGAGGGTAAAATCACAATTGTAAAGGAAATAAAGAAAATAAAAAGATACTATTATGTATAGCTACATGCTAACAAACCTGAGACTATAAAAAAAATGGAAGGAGATTCCTGGGAAGATAGAGGAGTCAATGGTCATAAGGGAATCTATTTCCTTAATATCCTTCCAAAATAACAATGGAAATGCAAAGGAAAAAAAGTTGGACTCACTAAACCCCCAAGATAAAATTGATTTTCATAAAAGGGATAATCAAAGAAATGAGCAAACAAAAGTTCCAACATGAGGAATAAATATCGTGGATTAAAAGAAACTGAAACCAAAATGCCAGAAGGAAAAAATAATGAATTAACACCCCAGAAACAAAGCTGGAATGATTGCAAGACATATTAATGTGGAAAATAAAAACACAGAAGGAAATAGAGGAAGAAATGAAAATAGTAAAATTAACACAAGATGAAATAAAAATCAAGACAAGATGATGATGAATTTCAACAGCTTGGAAATATCGATGGAGAATATGAAAGAAAAAAAATGGATTCACTGTGACAAATAATTTACTTGGGGAAAGAATGGTTTACAAAGTGGGGAGGAGAGGGAGGAAACAGCAAAAAAAAAAAAAAAATCCAGATGGAAAAAACGCTTACAAACTTCACAAACAAAGGTGACAGACCAGTAGGACAGAGCTTGGAAAATTATCAGGATTACCCCTAAATGTGAAGAAATGCATAATCTGTATTTCAGTGTATTTCAGAAAACCAAATAAGTATTTCCAGAAATACTGGGAAAATTGGGCCATTTTCATGTTGACAGAATTCACAGACTACCTATAAGGATGATCCACAAATTCAACTCACTCAGACACATAATAATCAAACTTCACAATTACAATGAGAAGGAAAGGATTTTTTTCATGCAGACAAGAGGAATATTAGTACATATCACAAAATATCTTTTTAAATTATACAAGATTTATTTGCTCAAGATAAGCAATAACAGAATGAGCTGGAATACAATATACTGAAAAAAATTTTTTGAGAGGGCAGGACAGGGTAATAGGGGTTAAGTGACTTGCCAAAGTCACACAGCTGGTAAGTATCAAGTGTCTGAGGCAGGATTTGAACTCAGGTCCTCTTGACTCCAGGGCCTGTGCTCTATTCACTGCACCGCCTCGCTGCCCCTTTACTGAAAATTAATGGAAATAGCACTTCATCTCAAAATCAGCCACCAAACCAGGCTAAACATAATTTCGAAGAAAAAAAGATTTGAGGATATATAGTAATTCCAAGAATATATGGTGAGCAAAGTTATCCTTATTATTTGAGTAGAAATTTGTGGGGGGAGGGAGATAGTGTTGAGCTTATAATTGTTTTGAGCTGGAGGATCAAGGAGGTGCAGTGGGTCTGGAGTCAGGAAGACCTGAGTTCAAATTTGACCTCAGACACATACTAACTGTGTGACCCTGGGCAAGTTCTTTAAACTCTGTTTACCTCAGTTTCCTCAACTGCAAGATGGCGATAACAGCACCTACCTCACGGAGGATGAAGTGAGATAATGTATGTAAAGTGCTTAGGACCAATGCCTGGTATATAATAGATTCTAAATAAATGCTTATTCTTTTCCTGATTTTCTACCCCTGCCCCCCCCATCAAACCAAATAACCAAAATTATTTTTGGACCAGACTTGTGATGTTATTGGTAGAGGGAGCTCCCAGTAAGGAAGCTACCCCTACTAATGAAAAATGTAACAAGGTGCAACTCTGAAACTTAGAATCTTCAAGAGTTGCCTAATGAGCTAAGAGGTTAAGTGACTTACCCAGGGTCACATAGTCAGTATGTATCAGTGGCAGGACTTGAACCCAGGTCTGTCTTACTTAATGGCCAGCTCACTATCTGATATGCAGAAATGATCAAGTCAAAATTTAAAATTTAAAAATGATTTTAAAAAGATAAAAATCTTACATGAAGCTTTTTTTACATCATAGGATCCAACGTATTAAGAGAAAATTAAAATTATATTTTCTTCTCTTTCCAAGTCTACCTGGGGTTCAGTAACATTTGCCTTGGTTTTCTTTCTTTATTAGATAGCTATTGTCAATATGTTTACAATTCTGATTTTACTAACTATGCTTTTCATCACTTCCTATAGATCTTTTAGCATTTCCTTATATTCAAATTTGTCTCTTTTGGGGGGGGGGGTGCAGTACAGCAAAATGTAGACGCAAAGACTTTCAACAATGTGTCTTCAGTGAGCACATGAAAATCATACAAGATTTCATGACACACATTAGAAAGGGATTACTCTGATCGAGGACCCTTTTCATATCAAGTGATGGATGAAAACAAGTTGTATGCCCACCCAAAGTGTTTGATGGTATGATGGAGGATATCCAAGGCAGTCCAAATGAAAGAAAGATTTCCTTTAGATGGTTAGGTCCTCTAGCTGCTCATGTTTGTGGATGAACTTGTGCTGGTTGCATCAAATCCTGAAACGTTGCAGAACTTCCTAAATGAAATTCACAATTTTTCCATAGACTTCAGCCCATCTTCATAGGAATAACCAAGTGAGTAAAACCTTCCAGGTATAGACTATGATATGCAGTTGGATGGACAGGGCATAGAATTGGTCCATCATTACATGTGTCTTGGACTGACACTGCAGATTGACTATGATCTGGAACCAAAATTGAATTGAATGAGGAGAGCACAATTATGCTTGGGAAATCATACAACACTTTCAATGACCCAAGCTTCTCACTGGTTTGGCATCTTTTTACATAATAATAATAATGACAAAGATGGTAAATTACATATTGGACAAACAAGCATATCACTTGGATGAAAAATAATATATCTTTAAAAATCAAGACCTTAAATAACATCAATAAAATTAGTCAATTAAAGGTATCCTTGTGAACTGTAGGAAAAAAGGATTGTAAATTATGAAAAATATTATTAAAAATGAAAGATTCATTTTGCTTATCCATAAAAAACAAGAAATGGGAGCAGCTAGGTGGCGCAGTGAGTAGAGCACCAGCCCTGGAGTCAGGTGGACCTGAGTTCAAATCCTGCCTCAGACACTTGACACACTTACTGTGTGACTTTGGGCAAGTCACTTAAGCCCAATTGCCCTGCCTTCCCCCTCAAAAAAAAACAAAAACAAGACATGTATGTACAAGGAAACATGGAAAAATCTATAGGAAGTGATAGAAAGCAAAGTTAGCAGAAAGAAAACTTAAAAAAAATTGATGAAAATTGTACATAAAGAAGAAATTCAAGCCAAAGGTAATACAATGGTGGGGAACCTGCAGCCTCGAGGACACATGTGCCTCTCTAAGCCTGCAAATCCCTCTTTGACCATCAAAGGGCCACACTTGAGGACCTAGAGGGCCACATGTGACCTCAAGGCTGTAGCTTCCCCACCCTTGTAACAGACTCTCAGAGGGATATGGAAAGAGACAGAAAGAAACACAATTTTTGTTTTCCCTTAATAAGTTAGATTTTTATACTGCTATGTGATAAGGAATTTATGTAAGATAACCTGACCTAATGTTACGGTCCCAACACAAAATAAGTTTTTGTAAATGTAATAGAAAGAAAATAAACTATGGTTTTAGTTTAAAATGTGCGTTCTGATTAAAGCAAAAGAGAAAGAAGGCAAAATATAACCATTTTAAGTGACTTAGTCATTTCTAAATGGTGATTTTTCAAAGAAAGTGGGGAAGGAAAGTGTCTGACAAGCTCAAAAGCAAAACTCCTATCACTATAATAAAAAGGGAATAAGCTTCAGGAAATCAAGAATTAGTAGACTTTAAATTGGATATTTATTTGGTTTGTTAAATAAATGGCTTTAGTAGAAATTCTTACAGAAAACGAATGGAATTTTCACTGAAACAATATCAGAAACAAAAATGGAAGAGGGAAATGCCAGGAGAGAAATAAAAAGAACATTCATAACAATAAATGCGGGTGGTCTGAATTGCACAATACAGTGGAAAGACTACTAGATTTGGGATTGAAGGACCTTGGTTCAAGCCCCAACCCTTTCACTTGATACCTGCCTGACCCTGGACAAGTAAATCATTTACTTCTCAAGGCTTCAATTTGCTATTCTCTATGAGTGGTTAGACTAGATGCCTGGAAAGTCCCTTCCAGCTCTTGATCAAGGATTTTGTGACCTCTTGAGGTTTTAAAAAATTCAATCTTATTTTATTTTAACATTCATATTCTCTCCTTGCCCCTCATGTCCTTCCTGACTCGATGAAACAAGAAAAATAAAACTCATTAAAAATGTGTATATTCAAATAAGACAAATTTCTACCTTATCAATAAATATATATGTGTGAGCGTGTATGTATGTATATGTGTGTATGTATGTATGTATACATGTATATATGTGTGTGTATGTGTATGTGTATGTATATGTGATATAGATTGTAGATATAGATATACTCAGGCTGCACTGAGTCCATCTGGAGGTGGGCAGTATGTTTCATTTATATCATTGTTGTTCAGTCATTTCAGTCCTGTCTGATTCTTTGTGACTCCATATGTGGTCTTCTTGGCACAGATACTGGAGTGGTCTGCCATTTCCTTCTCCAGCTCATTTTACTGAAGAGGAAACTGAGGCAAACAGGGTTAAATGACTCACCCAGGGTCACACAGCTAGTGTCTGAGTTCAGATTTTAATCAGGTCCTCCTGATTCCAGGCCTGACACTCTATCCATTGCACCACCTACCTGCCTTCTGTATGCCCATTTATGACCTCTCATCAAAAGAAAAAGAGTTGCATTTCAAAATAGATTTTTAAATTTTTTTAATTTTTCAGATCATTAATTTTTAAAAATAGTATGCTGGCTCTAAAACATCAATTTAATGCAAAAAGACATAGATTGACTAAAGTTAAGAGCTTGGTCAAGATTATCATATATTTGATTGATCCGAGATCTCAGAAGTTGATACTCCTTCCAAAAGTGCATACTCCAGGGGTAGGGAACTTACAGCTTTGAGGCCCCATGTGACCTTCTAGGTCCTTGGGTGCAGCCTTTTGACAGAGTCCAAGTTTTACAGAACAGATCTTTTTATTAAAGGGATTTGTTTAGTCAAAGGGCCACACTTGAGGACTTAGAGGGCCACATGTGGCTTTGAGGTCGCAAGTTCCCCGCCCCTGCAGCCCATCCACTCCTTCCCATCCAGTGCTGCTCTTATCTGTATCCCTTCACTGGGGTCTTACATGCTGGACTCTTGCTCTAGAATTCTTGACATAGCATATGTAACAATGGAGCTCTTGGCCTATGCATCAGTTGTATCTTACCACATGGCTGACTGACCTCTTCCAGGCATCCACCTCTATTTGACAACATACTTCACACCACTTCTTCTGTTTAATTCTTCATTAGCAATGTATGGCAGCTTGCTTGTTCCCATCATGCATCTCTCCGTTGCCCTCTAGGTAACCCTCAACTTTAATTCTTCAGAGACTATGGTATTGCATGATTTGCAGCAATTTTTTAAAAAGCAGGAGTGACAGTAATGATAACATCTAAGGTTGAATTCTACCCAGACATCAAAAGAGAGACAGACAAGGGTATTATACAATAGTGAAAAGAAGAATAAATAATGAATATATAACAATTTTTAACTTATATGTGCCAAACAATTCAACAGTTAAATTCATAAAAGAAAGGTTAACAGTAATAGAAGAAGAACTATAGAAAGATATAATAATAGTAGGGGACTTCTACAGTCAATTGTCAGAATGACAATATAGTAAGAAGATTGACACTGAGGAAATGGAAGATCTGACAGGCTTATTAAGTGTTAAGAAAGCTAGAAATAACATGCATATGGAGATAATCAAATGGTAGAAGCAGGGAATACACATGCTTATTGAGTGTACATTGAACTCTAACAAAATCTGATTATGTACTTATGTTCATAGCCCAGTGGTATGAGCAAGAGCAGTATATCTGGAATCAAAAGACTGGGTTTAAATCCTGGCTCTGATGCTTATTTTGTGAGTAATCTTAAGAAAGTCACTTATGCCTGTGCCTCAGTATCCTCATCTGTAAAACAATGGAGTTAGATTATATAGTCTCTGGATCCCTTCTAAATTTAGAATCCAATAATGTTATGTTATGACCTAGTTCTTGTTGTTGTTCAGTCATTTTAGTCGTATCTGACTTTTTGTGACCTCATTTATGGTTTCTTGGCAAAGATACTGGAGTGGTTTTCCGTTTCCTTCTCTGGCTCATTTTACAGATGAGGAAACTGAGGCAAACAGGGTTAAGTGATTTGATCAGATTCAGACAGCTAGTAAGTGTCAGAAACCAGATTTGAACTCAGGTATTCAGAAACTCAGAAATATCACAATATTGCTTGAGTCTCCCTGACTCAAGGCCCAGTATGCTCTCCACTGTGCCCCCAAGCTGCCACCTTGTATGACCTAGATCTTTGATAAATTGAAAAAGGCAAAAATTATACATGCTGTATTTTATACCATAATGCAGTAAAATTAAAAAATAAACAACTTAAGTAACAGAAAGTTGCATGGAAATTTTAAAAACCTATTAAATATTAATTAGATTGTAGAAAAACCAGGAAAAAGATAAATGAGTATTTTAACAATAACAATAATGCCACATATCAAGACCTATGAGATATACCAAAGCTGAACATTATTAGAAGCAATTTCATATCATCAAATGCAAGCATTAGTAAAAGAAAAAAAGAAAAGTTAAATGAATTATCTGAACTTAAAAACCCTAGAAAAGGAATAAAGCAATGAAGTTATAAAAAGAGAGAAAATGTTAACAGAAACAAAACAGAAAATGTAAAACTAATGCTCCAGTAGCTTTGTGATGACACTGCTGTTAGTTCCCTCCATTGGTACAAGCCCAACCATGCCATCTCCGTGTCATTCTTTTTTAAAAATAAATATTTTATTTTCCCTCCATTTAAAAAAAAAATTTGAACTCCAAATTCTATCCCTCCTTCCCTTCCCTCTCCGATCCCTGAGATGGTGAGCAATCAGATATAAGTAATACATGTGCAATCATGTAAAATGTTTCTACATTAGTCATTTTGTACAAGAAAACTAGAATAAACAAAAAAGAATGAAAGAAAGTGAAAAATAGCAAGCTTCAGTCTGCATTCAGATAATATCAGTTCTTTCTCTGGAGGCAGTTGGTATGCTTCATCATTAGTCCTTTAGGATTATTTTGGATTATTGCATTGCTGAGAATAGCTAGGTCATTCACAGGTTTTCATTAAACAATATCGCTACTACTGTGTACAACATTTTCCTGGTTCTTTTCACTTCAGTTCATGTAAATCTTTCCAGGTTTTTCTGAAACCATCTTGCTTGTCATTTCTTATAGCACAGTAATATTCCATTACAATCATATACCACAGCTTGTTTAGCCATTCCCCAATTGATGGGCATCCCTTTGATTTCCAATTCTTAGCCATCCCAAAAGGAGCTTCTATAAATATTTTTGTACAAATAGGTCCTTTCCGCCTATTTAAAAATGTCTTTGGCATATAGACCTAGCTGTGGCATTGCTGGGTCAGATGATATGCACAGTTTTATAGCCTTTTGGGCATAGTTCCAAATTGCTCTCCAGAATGGCTGGATCAGTTCACAACTCCACCAACAGTAAATTAGATCCCAGTTTTCCCACACCCCCTCCAACAATTATCATTTTCTTTTTTTGTCATATTAGCCAACCTGATAGGTGTGAGGTGGTACCTCAGAACTGTTTTAGTTTGCATTTCTCTAATCAATAGTGATTTAGAGCATTTTTTCATATGACTATAGATAGCTTTGGTGTCTTCAAAAATTGCTTGTTCATATCCTTTGACCACTTACCAATTGAGGAATGACTTGTATTTCTATAAATTAGACTCAGTTCTCTATATATTTGAGAAATGAAGCGTTTATCAGAGATACTCATTGCAAAAATTTTCCCTCAATTTTTTGCTTTCCTTATAATTTTAGTTGCATTGGTTTTGTTTGTGCAAAAACGTTTTAATTTTATATAATCAAAATAATCTATTTTACATTTTTTAATGGTCTCTATCTCATGTTTGGTCATAAATTCTTCTGTTATGCAGAGATCTGACAGATAAACTATTCCATACTCTCCTAATTTGCTTGTGGTGTCCCCCTTTATTGTAAATCATGTAACCATTTTGACCTTATCTTGGTACATGGTGTGAGATGTTGGCCTATACCTAGTTTCTGCCATACTGTTTTCCAGTTTTCCCAGCAGTTTTTGTGAAATAATGAGTTTTTGTTCTAAAAGCTTAAATCTTTGGGTTTATCATATACCAGATTACTATAGTCATTTACTATAATGTAATTTGTACCTAATCTATTCCATTGATTCACCACTCTATTTCTTAGCCAGTACCATATTGTTTTGATAATTACCACTTTATAATACAGTTTGAGATCTGGTATGGCTAGACCAACTTCCTTCACATTTTTTTCATTGATTCCCTTGATATCCTTGACCTTTTGTTCTTCCAGATGAATTTATTATTATTTTTTCTAGCTCTATAAAATAATTTTCTGATAGTTTCATTGGTATGACACTGAATAGATTAATCTAGGTAGAATCGTCATTTTTATTATATTGGCTCAGCCTACCCATGAGAGATTAATATTTTTCCAATTGTTTAAAACTTACTTCATTTGTGTGAAAAGTGTTATGTAGTTGTGTTCATACAGTTCTTGGATTTGTCTTGGCAGGTAGATTCCCAAGTATTTTATATTGTTTACAATTATGTTAAAAGGAATTTCTCTATCTCTTGCTCCTGGACTTTGTTGGTCATATAAAGAAATGCTGATGATTTATGTGGGTTTATCTTATATACTGCAACTTTGCTAAAGTTGTTAATAATTTCAAGTAGTTTTTTAGTTGATTCTCTAAGTATAATATCATATAATCATATCATAGAATGATTTTTTCCTCATTTTTTTCCTCATCATCTATTCTAATTTCTTCTATTTCTTTTTCTTCTCTTGTTGCTATAGCCAACATTTCTAGTACTATACTGAATAAAAGAGGTGATAATGGGCATCCTTGCTTCACCCCTGATTGTACTGGGGAGGCTTCTAGCTTATCCCCATTACAGATAACACTTGCTAATGGTTTTAGATAAACATTACTTATCATTTTAAGGTAAGCTCCATTTATTCCTATGGTCTCTAGTGTTTTTAAATAGGAATAGGTGTTGTATTTTGTCAAAGGCTTTTTTGGCATCTATTGAGTTAATCATATAACTTCTTTTGGTTTTGTTATTGGTATGGTCATTTGTGCTGATAGTTTTCCTAACCAGCCCTGCATTGCTGGTATACATCTCACCTGGTATATTGCTGTAATTCAGGGCTGTACAACCTTAGGTTTTTATTGAAACAATAGACAATGTATTTTGATTTGCAATTTTAGTGAGAGCTCTGTGGTAGCTCAGCTTGGCTTACTAAAGCATTTATGTAAATATCTATGCTTGTAGGTGGGCCGCATAAATCACAGTAGAGCCGCATGGGGCCCATGGGCCTCATTTTGGACAGCCCTGCTGTAATCTATTTGCTAGTATTTTATTTAAATTTTTTTTTGCAACAATATTCATTAGGGAAATTGGTCTATAATTTTCTTTCTCTGTTTTGGCCCTTCCTTGTTTAGGGATCAGCGCCATATTTGTGTCATAAAAGGAATTTTGTAGGACTCCTTCTTTGCCTATTTTTCCAAATAATTTATATATTATTGGCATTCATTGTTCTTTAAGTGTTTGGTAGAATTTACTTGTGAATCTATTTGGCCCTGGGGTTTTTTTCTTAGGAAGTTCATTGATGGCTTGTTCAATTTCTCTGAGATTGGGTTATTTAAGCATTTTATTTCTTCTTCTTTTGATCTGGGAAATTTATATTTTTGTAGATATTCATCCATTTCACTTAAATTGTCAGATTTATTGGCTTATAATTGGGCAAAATAGCTCCTAACAATTATCTTAATTTCCTCTTCATTAGTGGT
Organism: Phalanger gymnotis; assembly: GCA_028646595.1. Lineage (NCBI taxonomy): Eukaryota > Metazoa > Chordata > Mammalia > Diprotodontia > Phalangeridae > Phalanger > Phalanger gymnotis. The sequence goes on along the minus strand of CM053622.1, from coordinate 530,612,152 downwards.
AAATTCACTTCTTTCATTTTTGATACTAGTAAATTGGTTTTCTTCTTTCCTTTTTTAAATCAAATTAACCAATGGTTTATCTATTTTATTGATTTTTTTCATAAAACCAACTTCTAGTTTTATTTATTAGTTCAATTGTTTTCTTACTTTCAAATTTATTAATCTCTCCTTTGATTTTCAGGAGTTCCAACTTGGTATTTAATTGAGGGGCTTTAATTTGTTTTTTTTTTCTTAGTTTCTTTTTAGTTGCATGTCCAATTCATTGATGTGCTGGCTCTCTATTTTATTGATGTAGGCAATTAGAGATATAAATTTTCCCCTAAGTACCACTTTGGCTACATCCCATAAATTTTGGTATGTTGTCTCATTGTTGTCATTTTCTTTAATGAAATTATCTGTTGTTTCTATGATTTGCTCTTTGACTCATTTATTTTTTTGGGATTAGATGATTTAGTTCCCAATTACTTTTTAATCTATATTTCTGTTGCCCATTACCGAATGTAATTTTTATTGCATTATGATCTGAAAAGGATGCATGTGCTATTTCTGCTTTTCTGCATTTGGTTACAAGGTATTTATGTCCTAATACAGGGTTGGTTTTTGTGTAGGAGTCATGCACTGCTGTGGGAAAAGTATATTTTTTTCTATTCCCATTCAATTTTCTCCAGAGATCTACCATATCTAACTTTTCCCGAATTTTATTCACCTCCTTAACTTCTTTTCTGTTTATTTTTTTTGTTAGATTTGTCTAGTTCTGAGAGGGGAAAGTTGAGGTCCCCCCTAATATAGTCTTGGTGACTCCAGGCCTAGAGCTCTACCCACTGTGGCACTGAGGTACCTCACATATCCTTTATGAGGGGACCTAAGCCCAAGTATTCTTCACTTTAAGGCTGGTTCTGTTTTCTCTACTCCATAGCGCCTCTCAGCTTTGATATGCTGAGAGAAAGCAAAAACCTAGGGAAGGATGCGTCACTTAACGTTAGTCGTGTTGGAGATTAAGAATACCTCAAAGAATCAAGGATCAATTGATGCACTGACCCTTTTTTTTTAATCTACAAGGCAAAGAAAATAGGGATAGCAGGAGGAAATGTTTAAAGTAAAATTATAATATTTGGGGACCTTTTAGTGTTAATATACTTAAAAATGATTTATCACCAGGGTAAAAAATAAATTTAGATCTGAATTTTGCTTCATATATCACATGAACTTCCAGCTGGATTATAGACAAATAAACATAAAATCTAAAGTAAAAATAAGCATAGATAAGGTAGGAAAAAATAAAATAATATATGTATCTCAACTGTGGAGGGTGTGGGGAGAAGCTTTCTATTAAACAAATAAAATAAGTTGCTCTAATTTGCCTCCAACACTATCTGTATAACTCTAGACAAGTCACTTAACTTCTCTTTGCCTCTGTTTCTTCAGCTATAAAATGAGGATAACAATAGCATCCATCTTACAAGGTTGTTTTTTATCATCAAATGGAATATTATTTGTAAAATCATTCAGCATAGTGCCTGACACACAGTAGGCTCAATATAAATGAACATTCTCTTTTCTTCTATACAACAACAAAAAAAGTAAATAATGAAAATAAAAAGAAATATATGCTACCAGAAAAATATGTATGTCGAATATTGGTAATAAAAACAATATCCAAAATTTTATTCTAAAAATAATATTCAAAAGTGGTCAGCAAATAAGAACAATTTACAAAAGAGGAGACACAAATGACAAATAATTATTCAATAAAATGTTCAACCTGACTAATAATTAAAGAAATCCAAATTAAAACAACTTTTAAAAGCCATCTCATATCCACTGAGGTGGCAAAATATAGTATGAAATTGAACGTGAACTCCAGGTTGCCAGGGCTTTAGAGGAACAAGGACTCTCATGCTGGTGAGATGAAAATTGTGAAATCTTTTTAAAAAGCAATCTTACCATCAACCCCAAGTACTTTGTGGTTTATAAAGTGTGTTCCTCACAACAGCTACAAGATGTAAATGTCTTAAGTATTACCTACATTTTACAGAGAATATAAATGGAAAAACTGAGGCTGTGAGATCTGTGGTTGCAGGCCCATGTTCACCCAATTAGTGTCAGAGCTGAGGCACCATGGGTCTTCTGACTTTAAACTCAATACTCTTTCCATTACCCCATATTGCCTCTCTAAGCATGTCCCCGCATAAACGTAACATTAAGTACAGTCTGAAAGTGCACATGAGATAAAAATAGCCATATTTGAGCTCGCAAAGAAGATGGGAAGAATTATTTCTCTCTGGGGGGAAGCAGAAAAGGCTACATTGAAGAAAGCAGTGGTATCTGGGCTTGGACCAGAAGGTGTTATAGTATCTAAACTGGCTGCCAGGATGAAAGACCTTCACCATTTTCATAATATCATTCCTCCTGTTCAAGATCACTATATTTGATCCCCATTATCTAAAATCCTCTGCCTCTTTAAGGTCCTTCTCTAATCCAATCCCATCTGATTTACCCATGATGACAGGCTTCAGGGCCCTGCTGAAGACCCTGGCTTCCCTAGGATTATAGATTATAGATTATAATTAGAATCATCCCAACTGGTAAAAACTGTCTTGAAACCACACTCCCTTTACCAGTTTGGTGCCCTCAGGTGGCTAAAGCTTAAGGTTCTGCTCTGTACTCTGATCACTAATCCTACAGACACTAACTGCTACCACCATTTAAGCATGAAGTGACTTCACCTCCTCTGATCTATGGGGCACCCTAAAGGTGGCTCCCCCAAGGTTCAAGGTAGTTGCTGGAGCCACAAATATTTAAAGCCTATCTCATGGGCCTCTGTTGGTGTGTTTACCTATAATAGTCAGCCAGAGGACACAATTCAAAGCAAAGGGACTTAATGAAAGGCATATATAGAAGTAGCCAGAAAAACAGCAATTAAACATTTACCCACAAACTTGTGGGAGATATTTTATTATTGTTCAGTCATTTCAGTTGTGTCTAACTCTTCATGACCCCTTGTGGGAATTTCTTGGCAAAGATACTGGAGTGGTTTGCCATTTCCTTCTCCAGATCCTTTTACAGATGAGGAAATTGAGGTAAACAGGGTTAAGTGACTTGCCTAGGGTTACACAGCTAAGAAGTGCCTGAGGCTGGATTTGAACTGAGGAAGATGAGTCTCCCTGACTCCAGGCCTGGTACTCCATCCACTGTGCCACCTAGCTTCCCAAATATGCATACCATTAGTGGGAAAACTGGATACCCAGGAGAAATATGCTTAGAAGGGTATGAACATAAGCAATGTGTTATTGGCAAAGAACAAATGTGGAAGGGCACACACATAAGAAACACATGGAAGCCAGGGAGATGCATGAAAAGGCAACTCATACCTCTGAGGTTGTGCAGCCTCTGAAGTCTTTTAATGATTTCATTATGCTTTGCTCCTACCAGACCTGCTCTTTGCTGGTCTCTGGTGAATGAAATACTGCTAGATACTGTTACAGTAAACATGTAGCTTCTGCTTGGAATGCTGTCTCTACTGGACACTGCTCTCCTGGGCATGTGACTGTGGAGCATTTCTCTGCTTCCAATTTCTGGGTTCCTTGAAGTCCTTGGCTATCTCTTTTTTATGAGAAAGATGGAGGACAACAGTATCCATCTTTCAGTTCAAAAGCCAGAGCCTTTTTTTGTTAATGGCTCTTTTAAAAAAGTAGTCAACCCATCCATGAGTCAACAGTAGCACTGGGGAAAAAGAAACCCCCTTCACTCTTTATTTAGTGGAATGACATATCCTGTTTCCTCCAGCCTGGCCCATGAAGTCTTTCATTTACAACATGAGAGTCTCAGCCCCAACAATCTTTGTTCTTTAGAATGGGAAATTGCAAAGAGATGGAAACTAAGGGGGTGACCATTGATTGGGAAATGGCTGAACAAATTATGGAATGTGATTGTAGGGGAATATAATCACGTTGTAAGAAATGACAAAAGGGACAGTTTCAGAGAAACCTGAGAAGATTTGTATGAACTGATACAGTGAAGTGAGCAGAACCAAGAGAACAATTGATACAATAACAACACTGTAAAGATGAACAATTCTGAAAGAGATAAAAGTACTGGTCAGTGCAATGACCAACCACAAGTCCAAGTTGCTGCTGCTGATTCTATTACTCACCTACTGACAGAGAGGCGATTAACTCAAGAGACAGAATGAGATATGTTTTTGGACATGGCCAAGGAGAAATTCATTTTGCTTGACTATATACATTTGTTACAAGAGTTATGTTTTTCAGCATTGAGACGAATAGGTAGAAAGGAAAGACAATTAGCTTATTTGGAAAAAATACAAATTTTTTTTAAAGAATGTATGTTTTTAAGGTCATGGACTGTCATTGTTTTTGTATTTGTGTCCCCAACACTTAGCACAATGTTTGGCACATAACTATTATTTACTAAATAAAGAAAAAATTATTGGGGGGCAGAGCCAAGATGGTGGCTGGAAAGTAGGGATTTGCCTAAAGCTCTCCCCCAGGACCCTCCAAACACCTATAAAAAATGGCTCTGAACAAATTCTAGAATGGCAGAACCCACAAAATAGCAGAGGAAAGCAGGGCTCTCCAGGACAGCCTGGATGGACACTGAGGAAGGTCTATCGCATGGAGCTGGGAGCAGAGTGGAGCAGAGCCCAGTGTGGGCTGTGCCTGGACCAACCAGACTGGGAGCCAGGCAGAACAGGCCATAGCACCCTGAATCAGTGAGCTGTAGCAGTTACCAGACTTCTCAACCCACAAACACCAAAGACAACAGAGCAGATTAGTGGGAAAAACTGCAGGGATGGAGTGAAAGGAGCTCCCAGTTGGCCACCACCCTGGGGGCAGCGGAGGTGGTGCAGCTCTGAGGCTGCTTACAGAGCTACAGCTGCAGTTGCTTCTGGCCCCAGGCCAACTTGGTGGGAGGAATTAAGTGGTGGATCAGAGCGGGAGTGCAGAGCCTGCTTAGATCTGAGTCACAGTCCTGGTTGGCAGTTCTTGGGGGAGGCAGAGTGCTGCTGTGGCAGAGCTTGCTCTGTAGAAATAGCTCTGAAAACAACAGGAGCCCCTCAAGCTTGGGACACAGTACTCTATACTCTACAAGCAGTCATACCCTGATGAAAAGCTCAAGGGTCAACTAAGTTGGCTGGGAACATGGCCAGGCAGTGAAAACGCACCCAGATTCAGACTCACACTTTGGAATCTTTCTTTGGTGACAAAGAAGACCAAAACATACAGCAAGAAGAAGTCAACAAAGTCAAAGAGCCTACAACAAAAGCCTCCATGAAAAACATGAACTGGTCCCAGGTCATGGAAGAGCTCCAAAAGGATTTGGAAAAGAAAGTTAGAGAAGTAGAGGAAAAATTGGGAAGAGAAAAGAGAGTGATGCAAGAAAACCATGAAAAACAAGTCAATGACTGGCTAAAGGAGACCCAAAAAAATACTGAAGAAAATAACACCTTAAAAAATAGACTAATCCAAATGGCAAAAGAGCTCCAAAAAGCCAATGAGGAGAAGAATGCCTTGAAAGGCAGAATTTGCCAAATGGAAAGGGAGATCCAAAAGACCACTGAAGAAAATACTACCTTAAAAATTAGATTGGAGCAAGTGGAAGCTAGTGACTTTATGAGAA
>CM053622.1:530575000-530606012 GCA_028646595.1 Phalanger gymnotis | reverse complement strand
CAGGGTCAAGGGAGAAAATTGAATGAAGGGGGATAGGATAGGAAGGAACAAAATACAGTTAGTCTTTCACAACTTGAGTATTGTGGAAGGGTTTTGCATAATGATACACATGTGGCCTATGTTGAATTGCCTGCCTTCTTAGGGAGGGTGGGTGGGGAGGGAAGAGGGGAGAGAATTTGGAACTCAAAGTTTTAGAAGCAGATGTCCAAAAAAAAAAAAAAAAGGTGTTTTTGCATGCAACTGGGAAATAAGATACATAGGCAATGGGGCGTAGAAATCTATCTTGCCCCAAGAGAAAGTAAGGGAAAAGGGGATGGGGGGAGTGGGGTGACAGAAGGGAGGGCTGACTGGGGAATAGGAAAATCAGAATATATGCCAATCGGGGGGGGAGGGTAGAAATGGGAAGAAAATTTGTAATTCAAACTCTTGTGGAAATTAATGCTGAAAACGGAAAATATTAAATAAATAAATAATAATTAAAAAAGAAATGAAATGATTATTTAATAAAAGCTTTTTACTTTAAAAAAACAGGAAGCAGAGACACTTCTAGATAAGTAACTAATATACAGTCTCCAATATGTCTTTTCTTTGAACTCCATTTCCTGATTCTCCGAGATTGTGTATTAGTCATGTTGTAAACCAGAATTCTGCACATGCTTACATAAGTGTATACAGGCAGGAACTCTTTTATTTGTGTCTTTGTATCCCTGCCATTTAGAATAATGTTTAGCATATTAGTTGATGCTTAATAAATGCTTATTGATTCATTGGTCCAAAGCCAGGGAGGTCAGCGTGGACTCAAGCAGAATATACTGTTAAGGGAAGCAGCAAGCATCAATGATGTAATGGCTTATCTCGTGCAATTTGGACCCATCTCATGCCTCCCAACCTTTGCATTGGTCAAGGATATGATCTCTAGCTCTTGGAGTCCTTTTCATCTTTTAACATGCAACTCAGGCCCCCAACTGCTAATGTACCCCTCCTAAACTACCTTGTATTTATCTACTTTGTATATATGTGCATTGATTCACTGTATATTTATGCTACATATATACATATGTGGGCAGCTAGGTGGTACAATGGATAGAGTGCTGGGCCTGGAGTCAGGAAGCCTCATCTTCCCAAGTTCAAATCCAACCTCACACACTTACTAGCTGTGTGACCCTGGACAAGTCACTTACCCCTGTTTGCCTCAGTTTCCTCAGCTGTAAAAAAAAGCTGGAGAAGAAAATGACAAACCACTCTAGTGTCTATGCCAAGAAAACCCCAAAAAGGGTCACAAAGAGTTAGACAGGATTGAAAATGACTGAACAGCAACAAAATATACATATACGTATACATTTACATACTTGTTATCTCTCCCTCTTGTCCCACCTTCCCATTAGAATGTAAATTCTTTGGGAGTAAGGATTGGTTTTTGCTTTGTAATCCCTCAGCACCTATTATAGTGCCTGGCACACCTAGAAGCACTTAAAATACTTGTTGACTAAGAGCTACCTCTTAAGGTAAGTTCTAGCTTTACCCCTTCCTTGCCTCACTGTGTTAGGATTGCTATGGCCATGATGTTATCTCCAACCTGGAATGTTCCTCTTTCACCTCACCCCCCCTTCTCTTTACTCATAGACATTGCTTCCCTCGTGGCCCCTATCCTTTTCTGATAACATCAGGTCCTAGCAATCTCTTCCTTCTCTAATTCCTTCCTCTTTTTGTCTACATGCTATTATTGCTTAAGTCCCCCTTAGTTGGCAGGTCTCCTTTCCCCCAGGAAAAAAAAAAATTTAGATGAGAAAAGATCCTCTAGTATAGGAGACCTTAAAGACCCTTCCTCCTTCCCATAGAGATCTTGGGAAGAATAGAACAATGAAGGTGGAATTGTTGGGAATTGCCTTGTTTTAATTTTCTAATTACAAGGAAGAAATGAAACTTGTCTTTTAGGGGGGCAAAGGCAGGATAATTGGGGTTAAGTGACTTGCCCAAGGTCACACAGCTAGTAAATGTGTCAAGTATCTGAGGCTGGATTTGAACTCAGGTCCTCCTGACTCCAGGGCTAGTGCTCTACTCACTGTGCCACCTAGCTGCCCCAAAACTCCAGGGAGCACTGAGTGGTACAGTGAGAACTTCTGTTTCTCCTCAGATCCTTGCCAAATTGCATTCTGACCTCTTAACCACTTTATGATATGATATTATACCATTATGAAAAATTAGTGACTTCCAGAAGTGTCCTCATCTTTGCTGCATCTGATGTTCCTGGTGCATCCGACACTCAGCTGTCAAAGTGATCTTCCTAAAACACAAGTCCCACCATAACATCACCACCTCCTGTTCAATAATCTCTATTGGCTTCTTTTTATCTCCAGGATCAAATATTTTTTTTTGGCCTTTCTTTGGTATGCAGTAGGCACTTAATAAATTCTAAATGACTGACTGGTGCTGCTCCTACTCATTGTCGCAGCCTTCTATCACTGTGAACTGCAAAGATTTAGTATCACCTACCACACAGACCAGTCATTGAGATTTAGTTCTTCCGAAGAGGAGATTTCTAGTCTTCATTTTCTTCTACACTTGATTACTACTTCAGGGACTGTCAAATTCATTTTAGCAGGTTGTTTTTAACAGGTCACTAAAAACATACTTTTAGTTGTTTGTTTTGCTATTGCTATTTTTTAGTTTGGGGTTTTTTCCTCTTCTTTTTCCTCCAGTATTGCCTATGCCAGGCTCCTCACCTCTCTGAGATTAGGCCTGTCCAGTAAACTCCCTAAAGCCATATATGTATTAGAAGATCCTTCGAAGACTCTTAAGACCCTGCCACCAAAGGTTTAATAGGATCAACGTCTATCCCAGCTCTTTCCCCTCTCCATCCCCTAGGTAATTTAGACTTGATTAGCCTGGGGCTGAAGCTGAAGCCAAATTGCGGCTCTTTACTTGACCCTAGCTAGCTAGCTTCCTGTGCCAGTGGCTTCCTATTCAGGTAAGGTCACAAAATGGCCTGCTCACACGGATTCAGGGTCTTTTAGACTGGATGGAGTATAGTGAATCACCACCCTCTGCCCTGACCTGCTGACCTCATCACTTTCTGTAAATGAAGATGAGGGTGGGCTTGCGAAAGCTTCATCTCTCCAAGCTAAGTGTCATATCCCAGTTGACTATCCTTCCCATGCTAGGCTAAATACATGTTTTGTTAACTGTTGAATGGCCTGTGAGTGTTTCATTTCGGTATCAGATCGAAATCCTGGGGAACCAGCCTGAGACACCTGCGGTGTTGAGGCCGGCTCACATCTACCATTCCCCTCTCCATCACCCACTATGTAATATTCATTCCTGATTTTTTCAGAGCTCATTGTGTTCTGTATCTCACAGCCGTACAACACCGCTGGTAGAATACTGGTACTAAAAAGATGGACCTTTGTTTCTGAGGGAAGTTTGGGATAATTAAAGGAGTTTTGCAATTTCCTGAAGGCTACTCAGCACTCTCTCTTCCTGACTAATCCTGAGTCCAATGCTCTTATGAATAATAATTTCTTACTCACTAATTGTTTTGTGTGCTATACTAATTGTTGTATGACTTCTTTCCCCAATGAAACTGAAAACTGCGGATGTTAGGGTCGTAAGATTTAGCATTAGATGGAATCTCAGAGATCAACTGGCCCCAAGGTATCTTAGCCTCTGTGTGCATGTGTGTGTGTGTGTGTGTGTGTGTGTGTGTGTGTGTGTGTGTGGTGGCCTCCTCAGAATGTTTTTAAACGCACATGGCTAAAAACATAGGATTACAAATTGACGATCTTTTCAGATTATTTGAACCCCAGTAATATCCAAAGCATCCAAACTGCTTTTGCTCTATTCTAAAAATGCCCCTTTCTGTGTCAGCAGCTTCAAAGACCAGAGAAGATTGACCAGGGGCATCTTTCCCGTTGGTGACAGGATGCCTGCAACCAGAACAGTGGGATTTCTCTTATTTTGATATTCTAGGGACGTTTGCATCTTGGGATCATAATCTCTAAGTGATGCTACCTTGTCTATTGTCTTGTTCAACTAAGAAACTTCCTTCCTTATGATATGGAGATCATAAACTGAAGTTGGGATTGTTACTTAAACCTTGTCTGTCTTCTTCCGGTCAATCAGAAATTTGCTTCTGATTCCATGATCGTGTATCCGCCAGCTTTAAGGGAACAAACAACATGAATTCTGTATCACCTCGCCTGTTTGCCTCCCTTAACCAAACTTGTAGGTTGACAAAATCAAACTAGTTGTATTAAAATTTATCCCATTTTTTAAAGTTCGTGGATCTCAAGTTAAACCTCTTCAAGTCCAGCCCTTCATTTTGCAGATGAAGAAACTGAGGTTTTAGCAAAAAGGTGAAATCACTTGCCTAGTGTCACACAATAGAAGACTCAAATTTCAGGCCCAGGACCTCCAATTCCAAATTCATTGTTCTTTACTTCACATCTTGCTGTCTCTGGCTCATCATTATTTTGTTGTTCTTTAGTTTCAGTCATATCTGACGCTTCATGTCCTCTTTTGGGGTTTTTTTTTGACAGAGATCCTGGAGTGGTTTACCATTTCCTTCTCCAGCTCATTTTACAGCTGAGGGAACTGAGGCAAACAGGATTAAATGACTTGCCCAGGGTCACACAGCTAATAAGTGTCTGAGCCCTGGATTTGCATTCAGGTCTTCCTGACTCCAGGTCTGGCATTCTATACACTACACTATCTTCCTGTCGTGACCTGATTATAATTCTACCTAATTCAAAGGACCCTAACATTAGATGGATACATAGATATATAGATAGATACATTGATTTATGGATAGATGATAGATACATAGAAAGAAGATAGATAGATAGATATAGATGGATAGATAGATAGATAGATAGATAGATAGATAGATAGATAGATAGATAGATAGATAGATAGCAAATGATTGATTAATCACTGCTGGTGGGTCAATTGAGTGTCATTATTCCCTATCTTCTCCTACAATTAAATCAATAAAAGGCAACCCCTTTCTTCCCTAAGCAAGCTTACTTCTAGAAAACTGTGAAGTAGATTTAGTTTCCAATGATACTCTGCCTCTGCCCTTTCACTCCTGTGCCTATATGTGTCTGGACAGGAAAAAAACAATTTCACACTAAGGTAGTCAGTCTTCATAGGTTACCTCTCTCAGAAATGCTGAGGAGTATAAGAAAGAAAAGAAGTAATTGTGCAAGAACAAGAGAAATTTGGTCTCCATAGACCATCCCCTGCCCCAACTTAGTCCTTCTTAGCTCAGCACCCCTAGACTTAATGGTTTGTGTCTCATGCTCAGCTGCTTAGGAACTTGGCTCAAAGTAAGCAGACCTGAGCATCCTTCACAGTTTTACCCAGTGCCACCCTGACCCAGAACCCAGGAGCCCCCTCAAAAATGAGTACCAAATGTCTTCTTTCATAGAGTTGTTGCATTCTGTAGTTCCTTATCTGGGCTCCTCAGCCTCTAATTATTTTTCAGCAAAGCTCTCCCCCTGATTGCCTTTAGGGATCCCCAAGAACATAAGGGATTCGGAGATGGAAAAGACCTTAGAGATCATGTGACACAATCCTCTGATTTTATAGATGAGGAAACTGAGTCCTAGAGAGGTCAAAGGATTGTAGACATAAAAGACAGCTAGCCTAACCCCTCTGGTTTTACAAATGAGGAAAGAGACCTAAAGAGGTCAAAGGATCATAGGGCTAGAACTAAAAGAGACTCTAGCTTTCATCTACAGATGAGGAAACTGAGGCCCAAGGAGGATAAGTGACTCTTCCAACATCATGCAGGTTGGACAATGCCAGAGATGGTATTCAAAACCCAGGACCCTGGACTTTAAATCCAGAGATCCTTGCACTGCGTGAAATTGCCTCCTTGTGTAGTCTTACCTGAGCTGTGGAGAAGGGCTTGCCATAGGAGAAGGAGCCACCAATTCATTCAGCTGCTGGAAGAGGACCAGAGGAAGCAGAGCTGGGTCAATCAGAAGAGCTGACTAGCTTTCAGATAAATAAGCAAAACCGAACATACCAGGAGATGTCAGACAAAAATCCAAATGTCAATTTAAAGAAAAACATTGTGGGTGGCAGGAGAGTGGGGGTAATAGGTTCTCTTAGCAAGTGTACAGGCAAGGTAAGATAAGCCTCAGCAAAGACCACGACACGTCAACAGAAAAGACCACAAAGGAAAACATCTAACGATATGGTTAAAGCCAGATGGCCTTGAATTGCTATTAGTCAATTCACTGCTACTTCAGACTACGTTTATTTATAAGTTTTCATCTAAAGAATCAAAGGTGTTTGACATGCAATGTCTCTGTATGACACAAGATGGTGAATTCAGCAGCCTTGGCAAATTTTCCATATATTTTCCCCCATCTCATCCAGCTAAAAAAATGGGCAAATTTAAGGAAAACTAAGCTCTGCACAGTTCATGGGAAAGGCTCTGTGGAACGCTAGTAGGCAAATAAATAAGAAACATGTATGATGGGGAGCTGGTGAGGCTTGAAAGGAAAAGCATTTATAGAGAGCCTACTATGTGCCAGGCACTGGGCTAAGCACCTTTTACTTTATTTTATTATTATTTTATTTGAGCCTCACAACAACCCTGCAAGATAAGTGCTACTATAATCATCATTTTACAGTTGAGAAAACTCAAGCAAACAGAAGTTGAGTGACTTGCCCAGGATCACATAGCTAGTATCTGAAAGGTCACATTTGAACTCAGATCTTCCTGACTCCAGACCCAACGCTCTATCCACTGGGCTACCAGATGCCTTCAAGCAGGGCGGTATGAATCTTGGATAACTTTGACATATTTTTTCCCCTTCATTAGAGGTACCCAATTTTCTAACCTTCTTCCAGACTTCTATGCAACCCCTACAGGGAAGAAAACCAAGGAAAGAGGAGAGGGAAAAAAAGGGACGGTGTTTTTAGCATGGTGTAACAACAATGTTGCTACTTGCAGCTGCTGTGGAGGTACAAGGCCAACAGAAGAAGCACAGAGGAGGGCTGCTAGCACAGGCCTTTGATCTGCTTTTCTAAGGAAAGCGACTTTAAGGGGTTTATAATCTCACTTTAATGAAACATATATCATTCACTTAGTTCAGAAGGAAAAGCCAGCACCTTGAACTTCAGAGAAAACACAAATAGCAATTACAAGCATACATTATATAAACAAAGAAAATAACACACACAGATCAACAAACAGGGCTCTTATCTGTCTGACCAAATCGCAGTAGTTACCAGAGAGAGAGGCACCAACATCTGGGTTTTCAATGCCCGGACTTCAACGGCTATGACCCAGAGTCTCTTCTGACCAAATCACACGACACTCTTCCAGTGAGTAAGAGCCCCAAACAAAATGCTAACCTCTGAGTTTATATACCCAGTTCAGGGTCAAAGGGCATCACAACCATGCGACTCAAACCTATGTGAACTAGGCTTTCTTGTTTCCTAAGCAGGTCATCAAAGATTCCCAGATTTAATTAAAGAAACAAAGGCCAGACTCATCAAAGGCACTTGATTACCTCAGTGCTCCAAAAGAGAAAACAGTAAAAAAAAAAAAAAAAGTCCCACCCTAATTACCATAACACCTGGTTTAGTGGAAAGAGCATGAGACTTAAGAATGACAGGATATGGGTTAGACTGGAGCATCAGCTGGGCCACCTTGGAGAGGGAGCATCCTAATCCATCACTGGTATGAGCATATGCTGGCATAGCTTCATCTGTCCTTTCAGCTACCACACAGGCTGGCTTGAACAGAGAGGCTGGCAGACCTCTACCCACATGGAAATGGTCAAGGTGAAGGTTAGAGACTGAGGGACGATGGTGGTCGGTCACTGCAGTGTAGTGCCTGCTCCTGGGCTCTGAGCTTTATTTGCCCTAGGAGCCTTTTAGTGATCTCTTTTCAGTGGAGGGGAGCTTCAGGGGCTAAAAAATAGTAGAGACAGAATAGGGTTCCATGTCTTGGAGCCAGGAATCAGCATCCTGTTTAAACATTTAACTGTGACCATAAGACTCACCCAAAGCCGCCATGGCGCTTTCTATCTGAGATGACCTATAATGAGTATGTTGTCGTTATTATGCTTTGGTCACTTTTCAAATATGTCTAACTCTTCAATATGCCTTTGGAGTCTTTGAACCCCTTTGGAGCTTACTTGGCAAAGATAGTAGAGTGGTTTGCCATTTCCATCTCGAGCTCATTTTATAGATGAGGAGATTTGAGGCAAACAGGATTAAATGACTTGCCCAGGGTCACACAGCTAGTAAGTGTCTGTGGTCAGATTTGAACTCAGAAAGATGAGTCTTCCTGACTCGAGGCATAGCACTCTACCCACTGTGCCACCCAGCTGCCTGATTAATTGATTGACTGGAGGTCTGTTATAAAACACTGAATTTCTGGGGTTTTTCTCCTCCTATTCCTTTACTACTCCTGAAAAGCTAAAGATGGAGGAAATGGACTCCAACCTCAGAGGGAGTTATTGGTTTTTGGGGGGTTTTTTTGCCCTGAAGTATGGAAAAAGTAGTGGGAGGAATTTGGGGGTTTTAAAGTTTATTTTCCTATTATCTAATCTAATTAAATAGCTTGCTTACCTATAGCCTTGCCTGGGAGTTTGTTACTGTGAGGGAAAGGCTGAGCAGGGAATGGAAGGGGCATGGCCAGCAGGTGGGGTGATAGCCTAGCTTTCCTGGCTTCTTCCAAGTGTTAACCTAAAGCCTAATTTTCAAGAAGCCTTTCCCTGTCCTCCTTAATCTTAGTGCTTCCCCGGTTAGATTACTCCTATTTATCCTGTATGTATTTTGTTTGTACTTAGTTGTTTGCATGTTGTCTCTTCCATTAGTTTGTGACCTCTTTGAGAAAAGAGACTGTTTTTTACCTTTCTTTGTATCCCCAGAGCTTAGCACAGTGCCTGATACATGGGAGGAGTTTAACAGATGCTTGTTGACTGACATTGACTGGTATAGAGTCGTCAAAGTCATGGTTGACACATACTCCTTCCCAAGTACCCAGGATATAGATGCCCATCGATTGAGTAATGGATAAACAAATTGTAGTGCATGAATGTAATGGAATAGTACTGTGATAAAGGAATAATGATATGTGAGATGAATAGAAAAGTATGGAAAGATTTACATGAACTGATGCAGAGTGAAGTAAGCAGAACCAAGAAAGCAATATATCCAGTAACTACAACAATGTAAAAGAATAACCATACACCAAAAAGTCAAAAGTGAACATAACAAAGCTATCAAGATCAAGCATGACTCTAAAGACGAGCCATGAGAAGACAGCCTCAACCCAACCTCCTCATGAAGGTGGGAGGTCCACACACTGCCCATATTTTTAGTTTTTTTTCAATGTATCAATCAGTTTCCTATTTTTTTTCCTTTTAAAAAACACCGTTTGTTGTGATGATTCTCTGGGAAGGGAAGAGAAGGATTCTGAGGATAACCACGATGATTTAAGAAACAGAAGACATCGATAAAAACTTTTTTAAAAAATTTAAAGAAAAATAAATACCCAGGGCATAGCAGTGGAAGACAAGGTGCTGAGTGATTCCCAACCACCTCCCTCAGTGCCCTCACTGTTGACAGGATTCAAGAAAACAACAGTTTTATTCACTTGTTAGGCAAGTGACTGTAGGCAAGTTTCTAAACCTCACCAAAACTCAGTTTCCTCCTTTGTAAAGGAAAATAATGCTTGGACTATCCACCTCACCGAGTTATTGGGAGAAAAGTGCTTCTCTCAAGCCATATTGGAAGGTAGCTCTATGATTCGGTAAATGGGAGAAAATTGGTTCCATTTGCATGGAATAGAGTAGAATGATCAAATCCTTGACTTTTAGAGCTAGAGAGTAGCTTAAAAACAATCTAGTCCAATCCCTCATTTTTAAAATAAGGAAACTAATGCTCAGAAGTAGTATGTCTACAGTAACAAAGACGGTGGGAGGGGAGAGGTTTTAGGAGGAAGATAATGATTTCCATTTTAGACATACTGAGTTTCAGATGTCTACTGGATATCCAGTTTGAGATGTCTGAAAAGCTGCTGCAGATGCAAAATTGGAAGTCAGCAGAGAGTTTGGGGCAGGATAGGTATAATTGAGAAGTATGAGCATAGGGATGGCATACTAGTTTGATTTAATCCCTTAACACAAATTAGCTATTACAACGAGATGTTTACTTCAGATATAAAGATGAAGAACAAACATACAAACATTTTCCCCAGTACCTGTAGGGGACGCTCTTCCTTACACAACACCATTCTCTGAGAGAGGAGGCTCAACACTTGGCTCATTCCCTAAATGGTCTGAGTCCCATTAAGCTCATGTCTAGTCACTCTTGGCACATGCCAGGCACCCTTATCTGATGAGTCCTTCAGATGGACAGAGGTCCTGAAGTTCACTCTTGAGGATAGTTCCATGTTCCTTGTGATAGTAAAGCTGAGCTGGCTACAAAACCTGGTCTGCACTCTGACTTCCAGATGCCTATGGCCCACTCTTCCCACTGGTCTTTTCACCTAGAATAGAAATTAATAAATGAAAAGACCAAAGACTAAGGACAGATCCTCAGGGCCTTATGGCCTCAGAAGGAGAAAAGACCCTGCGGCCTCTTCTCTTAGAGACTCAGTCTCTAACAAGATGCTTTTAGTGAAGGAGAAATTGAATGAAGCAGAGCTATCAGAAGCTGCCTGCGGCCTTTTTGAAGGTGCCTATAGTTTTGGTTACTAGTTAGTTGGAAAAAACTCCTTCCAACCATGTGGTTAACCATCCAGAACCAGTCTCTCCAAGGTACTTTCCCCATACATAATCACGATTCTCCTAGAAGCAAGCTCCCTAGCATCCTCCTGGATGCCCCATTCAGCTGGAGAGGTTGCATCAGGCAAGCAGACCGAAGAGGTCTGCGCATGCATCAGAACACTATTGTGGCATGAAGGAGAATAATATGTAATAACGCTGAAAAGGTAGTTTAGAGGTAGGTTATAAAGGGTTTAAATGTCAGACAAAAGCATTTATATATGATCCTAGAGGTAATCGTGAGTCACTGTAATTACTGGGATGGAGAGTGATGTGATGAGACTTTTTACTTTGGGAAAAATCACTTACAGCTGGATTGAGTCTGGATTGGAATGGGAAGAGACTTGAAGCAGAGAGACCAATTAGAAAGCTATTTCAATAGTCTAGGAAAGAGGTCACAAGCACCTGAAATGGAGCAATGGCCCTATGAGTGGAGAGAAAGAGATTCAAGAGATGTTGTAGAGGCAAAGGTGGCAAGATTTGGCAATTGATTAGATAGGTGAACTGAACGAGAGTGGGAGCTTGAGAATGGTGCCAACGTTCTGCAACTCACTGCCTATGAAACCTTGGATAGAGCCACTTTTTCCTCATCTATGGAATGAAGGGATTGGACCAAATGACTTTTAGGGACCTACTCACGCTGATCTCCAACACTCTCCAAGCTCCAAATACCCTTAAATACCCAGGGGCAGTATCTTCCTGTAGAGAGACTAGTAGAAGCTCAGAATTGTGCCATTCAAATATGGCATCTATCAGATGTCTGTCTTCATTGCTCCTACATGCTAAGATGACTCCATGTGGAAGGCTCTAGGAGCATTGCACAATTTCACCAGTTGGATGCGCCGGCTGGGAATATGCCTGCCTCCACGTACCACCCTAAGCCTTATTTCCCCTGTGCTTCCTAGGGGGCAACTCTAAAGCACCTGGAATCAACAACAGAACTTCTGAGGCTATTACCCAACATATGCTCAAATTACCAAAGAATTAACTTTGCAGATGGATGAGAATAGCAGAAAGAGCATCAGAGGATGTGTATTAAAATCTCATCTCTTGGAATACTATTGTGCTGTAAGAAATGAGGAGCAAGATGCTCTCAGAAAAACCTGCAAAGACTTACATGGGCTGATGCAAAGCGAAATGTACAGTATGCAAATTAACAGCAATATTGTAAGATGATCAACTGTGAATGACCTAGCTATTCTCCGCAATACAGCACTCCAAGACAATTCTGAAGGACTTGGGATGAAAAATGCTATCCATCCCCAGACAGAGAACTGTTTGTGTCTGAATACAGATTGAAGCTTTTTTTACTTTATTTTTCTTGAGCGTTTTCTTGGCCTATATTTTCTTTCACAACATGACTATTATGGAATTTTTTTTTGTATTACTACACATGTATAACCTATATGGAATTACTTACCTTCTCAATGCGGTGGGGTGGTACGCTGGGAAGGGAGGAAGGAAGAGAATTTGAAACTCGAAGTTTTGAAAACAAATGTTAAACATTGTTTATGCATGTAAGTAGGGAAAAATAAAATATTAAATAAAAATGTACACGAAGGAAAAAAATAAAATGAAAGCATGCTTAGAAAAATAAATAAAATCTCATCTCTGATGCTTTACTACCTGGATCACCATGGGCAAATCATTTAATTTTGTTGAGTTTTAATTTTCTCATCTGCTAAATGAAGAAATTGTACTAGACCAGGGGTGTGGGGAACCTGTGGCCTCAAGGCTAGGTCCTCAAGTGAGGCCTTTGACTGAATCTAAACCTCTTTGTTCTGTGAGGTTTGAATTCAGTTGAAGGGCTACACTTGAGGACCTAGAGGGCCACATGTGGCCTCAAGGCAGCAAGTTCCCCAACCCTGGACTAGAGGGCTTCTGAGATACTTCTCAGCTCTAGATCTACGAACCCTCCTCCCCACACTCAAATACAGAGACACAGACACTTCCTCGGCTTGGGCAAATGCCACCACAGCTACTCCCTCACTCCCAGAGGCAGAAGGTCCTGATTGATCCTTTATAGCCTGGGTATTAATTACAAGAGTTAGGATCTGCAAACCCTCCTTTGTCTTGCTCTTTCAGACATCAAACCTGTTCTGGCTACAAAATCTTGTCTGAATCCCTACTCCCAGATTCCTGGAGCTCACTCTCTGGACCAAACTCCTTTCACCTGGAATAGACTTGAACAAATGGAATAGGAACTGACATATTTAATAGTGACTTAGCTGCTACCTCTTTAGTCTATCATACTTTACATTCTGTCTTGACTTCACCTGAATTCCCCAGCCTATATTATCTGGGGGTTTTTTGTGGGTTTTTTTTGGAGGGGAGACGGCAGGGCAATTGGGGTTAAGTGACTTGCCTAAGGTCACACATCTAGTAAGTGTGTCAAGTGTCTGAGGCCAGATTTGAACTCAGGTCCTCCTACTTGCTGCACCACCTAGCTGCCCCAGCCTATATTATCTGTTGAAATCCTAACTACCCTTCAAAGCCCAGCTAAAATCTCATTTTCTCATGGAACAACTATCCCCAGTTAGAAATTCTTTCCCTCCCCTGAATTTCTCTAGCACTCGTCTGTACCAGTGGGATTGCCTTCCCTCGTGCAGTAGCCATTTATATAATCTCCCTAGTTTGAATGTAAACTTCTTTAGGTCAGGAAGTGTGTCCCATACTTGTGTCCTCCTCACAGTGCCTAGCTCAATGCCTTACAGATAGGAGGCTAATCCACACAATTCCATTAGAGTCAAGCAAATGAAAATGCTGGTCCATGCTGCCCTGGAAGTCATACAACCAGGCCATAGAGAAGAAGACCGGTCAAATCTGTTGTCTGTGGCTGCCAAGGTTTGCATAAACAGACTCTTTGTTCCTAAGCATACCACCTCCTCATGTTGTTGGCACTTGATAAATGTCAAGTCATGAGATTTTTTTAAAAAACATTAAATTCATTAAAAAAAATGGACAAAATGCTTTCTTTTTTCTGTTTCTTACCAGCCAATCAAATCTGTAACTCAATCCATCTGCTCCACTATGCCTTTAAGATAACCAGAGAGAAAAAGAAAGAAAAGAAACATCCCAAACACCCAGAATTATATAAATCATTTAATCTATATTGCTTAATCTGATCATGTAGATTCAAATCTAAGTCTAGCAGATATTTGTTAAATAGTCACGATACTAGGTTTGTACTGTAAGAAAATAACTTCAATACCCCCTCCCAAGCTGTGATTTCATCAGTGTGAATACTCCACAGATATCACAGTTATACATGTTCATAGGATCAAATCTAACTCCCTTATTTTCCCGATGGGGGAATTGAGGCACAGAGAACGTGACTTTGGCCAAAGTCATATATCCAACTATTACGTGTCAGAAATGGGACCTACTTCCTAGTGACTCCAAGGCCAGTGCCCTATTTACTGCCTTTTGATGTAGTTTAAAAAATTAATAACTTTCTGACCAACCTTTTAATACTGAGCATCAGTGAAGTTAGCTAGACCACTTTCAGCGGAAGATCATAATACATCACCAGACCTGTCCTATAGACTAAGCTTTCCCAGCAGAGGAGGACCTGGTAACACTTATCCTTTGACATCGTCCTCAAGAGGTAATGGTCACTTCCACGTTAGGCTGAGGAAAGTAGGGCTCTGGTGGAGGGATGCAAAGATTCCTTAAAACACGTTTCCTGCCTTCAAAGAGCTTAGAGTCTAGGGGAGGGGAAGGAGAGGCTACAGCAAATATACAAATCAGTATTACGCAAAAAGAATATGGTACATGTATAAGAAAGGTGCAAAGGAAATGCCGTTTGAATTCCAAGGAAGGAAAGATAATTTCCAATTGGGGGATGGGGAGGAAGGGATGAGGTAAGACTTTATGAAGAAGGTAACATTTAAATTAGGTCTCAAAGCAAAGGCAGGCTCTACATATGCCAAAGAAATGTATCTGTCCTGATCTTGAGGGTCTCCTGGCTCCTTATGGGAAGCCCAACTGGTGATTTCAGCAAAGATGCAAGGGCATTCCTATTTGAATCATGTTAAAACTGGAAGGGACTTTTGAAATCATTCAGTCCAACTCCTCTCCCCTCCCCCATTTTACAGATTATCAATTGTAAAGAGAATAAGTGACTTAAGGATCCGAGGGTCCTAGTTTATGGCCCTGAGACTAGGAACTGCCACCCTGACTCTAAGGCCAGCTTTCTCTTCAGTTCATCTCTCTGCCTTCTGCATTTTGTGCTTGAGGATATAGTCTGCGCTCTTTCGGAAAATAAGATCCACGAGCCAGCCAAATCTTGAAGATGCTATGGAGCCAGAGGATGGTAATGACAGAACAGAGTGTCCCCACAGAGCGTCCTCCTGTGAGTCCATCTGGGAAGCCCCCTCCTGAGAGTCCATCTGGAGACATTCTTTCCCCCACAACTACACTTTACAGAAAGTCATGTAATTATGGCTCAGCAGCGGGAGCAGCCTCCAGCTGAGCGGCACATCTGCATTTTTTTTAAGGTAGGCCCCAATCTTGCTGGGGAACCCAGAGCCTTTCGTGACAAGTCAGCAACCTTGCCATCCCTTTTTAAAATGTTTATGGTCTTAGAAAGAACCACAAGGTTTAGATGTGAGTTTTCCCCAACTCTCAAGCTACAGTATCAGGAGTATATCTGCCTTTGCCACAAGGTCAATAAGCTTTGACGAAGGCGTGGGGGTGACGGTAGTGGATAGAACCCTGAACTTGGATCCAGGAAGAACTGAATTTGGGGCTTGAACACTGACACAGATGTTAGCTGTGCAACCTGGGGCAGCTCACTTAACCTCTCTGTGCTTCAGTTTTCTTATCTGTAAAATAAGAAGATTGAACTTGATGGTCTCTGAGGCCTCTTCCAGCTCTGACTCTGGTTCTAGTAAAGCAATACAACACTTGGACAATGCATTGATTCATTTTTCTTAACTATATGTATTTGTTACAAGGGAAGGCTTCTGTTAGGGGATAGGGGATGAGTTAGTGTGAAGTGGTGAAGGAAGGATGGAAAAAAGGAAGGAAAGAAGGAAGGAAGGAGAGAGGGAGGAAAGGAAAGAAGGAGGGAGGAAGGTAGGAGAGAGGGAGGGAAGGAAGGAAGGGACAGAGAGAGAGAGGGAGGAAAAGAAGATGGAAGGAGGGAAAGAAGAAGGAAGGAAGAGGGAAAGGAGAAAGAAATCAATAAAATATTAAAAATACATAGTAGAAAAAGACAAAAAATAAGTTAAGAAGGGAACATAAACAGGATAATGTTTTCCTGGTTTAATTAAAGACATAGCTCAAATGCCTTTCCCCTCTAAAGTTACCTCCACCAGCTCTGCATGTATCGTATATGCATCTAATTAATGTTGTCTCTCCCATTAGAATGTAAGCTCCTTGAGGACAGGGACAATATTTTTTTTCTTTTCTTTGTAATCTCACACTCCCCACACTGCCTGGCTTGTGGCACGTGCTCAAAAAACATACTGAATGACCAGTTGCTGGACTGCTGTTACTACTTGATTAGATTCGGCATAGCTATACTCTTTTAAAGCTGTGCATTAACGGTAACTCACAGTTTCATACACAATCCTCTTTTTGCTCCTTGTATATTGGAATGCTTGTATTTGTTGATGATAAAGTTCATAATAAAAACAAAGTATTAGAAAAGAGAAAGCAATGTGCCACCAGGAAGAATGCAGACAAAAGTCTGATCCACCAAGAATTTGGAAAAGGAGAACGCATGAAATTTTTGAGGCCTCTGAAGAGCAAGGGCCTCCCTGAGGTCTAGAAGAAAGGCCTAGAATTGTAGTCTCCCAGGGCAGAGCCAGGGTTGGGTACAAAGTGAACTATGAAGGAATGAAATAAGCAGATACCAGGAGAACAGCGAGTTGGATGCTTCAGAACTGAGGGATGCTGGGGGATAAGGACTTGGCTCAGGAAAGAGATGCCTGCCAATGCGACCAAGCTTTCTTGGCAATCAGTGCTTGGGGATCTTCTTGCTCCCTTAGCCACTGCAAGATGCCTTAATGGAAGAGTAGAGCCAGCCAGTGGAGTAATAAGATAACTGCTCTGAAGCCTCTTGCAGAGAAAGCAACCTCAGGAAATAAAATGCTCACCATGAAAGGAATGTTTATGTTGCAAGGCTTATTAATAAATCAGCAGGGCTACAGGGCAGTTAGCTGAAGCTGTTCCCTGGAACAAGGCTATAGGAGAAGGCAAGAGGGAAGGACTGGGACAGGAAGCCCCTGACTCTTATTTGTCCAAGTTCCCCAAGGTCAGGAGACTCGGATCGTGCCTGGAAAAGACTGCCAAGGGTCTCAGTGGACTGTGGGAAAAGCTTTCTGGTCTTCCCAGCTGTGAAAACAGGGAACAGAGTCCCAGGGGAAATCAGAATGCAGAATCAGAAGGAGTCAGGCTTGGCTTAGCCCCTCCCACTGTGCACCTTCTTTCTGTGCATCTCGGATCTCCTAGTCTCTGGGAATTAATACAGCTCCTGTTTATGTCCCTGCTTCCTCTCTTCTTTCCCCTTATTCTCTCACTTTCTCTGCTGTATCCCCCTGCCTGATGCTCTTAAGGTTTTTGTTTTAGGGTCAGATCCAAATTTAAAGTATACCTCATGTGGCCTGTTTGTCTCCTTCTTAATGTAAGGGGAACGGGTCAAACCCAGCCATTGTGAGCATGCATACTGTGCTCAGATGGTGTGATCTCCAGGTGAGCTCCCACACCTGTACGGCTATGAGTATTTCTGATCTGTAAACCAGATGGTGAAGAAACAGGCTTTTTGATTGGCTTCAAAGCTGGACATGAGTATGCGTATGAAAGTTTCCAGTGACTGAACATCTTTCTTGCCTGGATGGCTCAAGGAAGGAAGACATGCTGTAAGCCTTAGGATAGGGAGATGCCTCAGGCCTTCCTTAATAGCCATGGTCTCAGGACTCTTCATTCACTCGACATTTATTAAAGTACCTACTCTGTTAGTCAACAAGCATTTACTAATCACCTACTGTGTGCCAGGCACTGTGCTAAGCACCAGGGAAACAGACAAAAATTAAGCAGTTCTTGACTTCAAGGAATTTGTACTCTATTGGGAAGATAGGAGATCTTGGACATTTGGGAATCAGAGGCATAGATTCTAAGCTCAGTTATCACAAGACTTCAGGAATTGAGTACCACCTTATCACCCAAACATTCCCACATCTAATGTTAGGAAAATTCCCAATTCCTACCTATTTTATTTCTGTTCTTCAGAATCAATGTCTGCTGAAGGAAAAATCCTTTCCTCCTTCTATCTCTTTCCATATTCTCATCTTTTTTCTCCTTCTAGTGATAACAGAAACCTGGCTCTTCCCAGGTTTCTGGTCACCTCCTCCTTTACTAGCAGCTCCTCTCATGCCTTCCAAAGCACTGGGCCAGGAGGAGAAGAAGGCACACTCCCTGCTCCTTACTCCCACTTGCAGACTACCCACCCATCTTTATTACCCAGTCATCCACCAATCTCCAAGTCATCCTCGGTCTTTCTCAAGTTCAGCATCTCAGTTACAGTATTTCTTTCACCAAAGGCCTTGCCCTAATTCTTAGTATCTTTAATATACTGTAACAACAATACAGCTAGCAGCTACTGTAGGGGTGTAAGACTGTAATATTAATTAAATTTGGACTTTTTTTTTACTGTTTTAGAATGCTAAATTAATTGTCTTTGATTGAGTCTTACTAGGTGCTAAGCCCTAGGCCCTCACCCTTTTACTACTAGGTGCAAAGCCCCCAGGGCCCCAAGGGGTATTGCAAAGAAGAGAGCCAATGGTAGGCCCCTAAGTTCCAATCACTCAGATGATGTTTGATGATGTCTAAAGACTGTACAAAAAGAGAGAACAGAGTTGTTTGCTTGGGGCTCTGAGCCACAGGAGGAATGGCATGTGACTCTGGGCCAGCCGTTGTTAAGAGCTCCCCAACTCGTCAACCCAGATGTTGATGGTTTCTTGGTAACTATGAATTGTGATCTGGTCTGTTTATATTGTGTATGTTTGTAACTTGTTTGTATTTGCTCTGAAGTTCAAGTTTCTCGCTTTTCCTCCTGAACTAAGTGAGTTTATATGTTTATGTTGGATTAAATTAAGATTGTTAACCCCTTAACGTTGCTTTCCTTAGTAAAGCAGATCAAAAGAACTTGCTCTGGCAGCATTCTTGTTGTTGGGCTTGTGTTGGTCTTTCATCCCCATAGCAGCTGCTAGCCCAATTGTTACTACCAAACGGCATAGTCAGCAGGATCTGCAGATTAAAAGGCTATGTAAAGGCAATCAGTAGGTGAGAAGGTCTTTCCTCACCCATTTGAAAAGGCTTCAGGCGGGGCTCCAGGTGGAGCCAATGAAGGGAGATCTGATTAGATCTTGGCTCCTAAGTAGGCCCCAAACCCCTAGTTACTAGATGCTAAACCAATGTGGGCATGAAGCCCTCAGGGCCCTAAGGGGAGTTGCTAAGAACAGAGTCAATAGTATGTGCCTAAATCCTGTTGGTTCAGACAACATTCTAGTCGATTGGATGATGTCTAAGGACTGCATAAAAAGAGAGAACAGAGATTGGAGAGACAGATGTGGTAGAAGCAAGAGAAGGAGGAGCAGTGGAAGCAGAACCAGCAGAAGCCGGAGGAGCAGAAGCTGAGGAGAAGAAGAAGCTGAAGCAGCAGGCGCTACTGAGAGCAGGACTGACCTGACAACCAGCTTCCAGAAGTACAGACCGAAGAATGCTGAGCAGGGGCTTGAGACCAGTGAGTGATCTTCTTACAGGAGGGCCCTGGCACTGGGGGGAAGCACAAGTATGGTTTGGCTTGCTACCATAATATTTTTCTGTAACCTCCTGGTTACTATTGTGAGGCAAGTTTATTGGATCTGGAAGGTTTTGGCCATGATATCCAATTGGGGACATTGGTCCATGGGTCTGCTACTTTGGAGCTTGAATAAATGCTTTAATTCCTCTGCCTTCTACTTAGAGAATTCCTTATATCCTGCAACTCCAAACCATTCAGGCACACCCATGACTTTCTTCAAAGTCATGAATTCTGCCTTAATGCTATAAAGACCCAACAAGAGCAGCAATAGGAGCTGCCAGCACAGGTTCTTTGATCTGCTTTTCTAAGGAAAGCAACTTTAAGGGGTTTACAATCTCACTTTAATCAAACATACATATATCATTCATTTAGTTCAGGAGGAAAAGCCAGCACCCTGAACTTCAGAGCAAATACAAACAGAAATTACAAACAGACACAATATAAACAGAGCAAACAACACAAACCAGTCTATCTACAGCAAAACATAGTTACCAGAGAAGCACCAACATCTGGGTTTCTTCAAAGTGGGGCTGGCCTGCCCCCACCCCACGTGGAGGAAGTGGGGGGGGTCCTCTTAACAATGCCCAGAGTCTCCTCTAGGCAAATCACTGGACACTCTTATAGTGAGTGACAGCCCCAAACAAAATGCTAACCTCTGAGTTTATACACCCTTCTTAGGGCCAGAAGGCTTCACATCTAATCAGCAAAAGGGCGTGGGCCTGGGGCTTAGCCCCTAGCAAGACTTAATCAAAGGCACTTGATTACTTAAGCAGTAAAAAAAAAGTCTCACCTTGCTTAACATTACATATACATGTCAATGTCCTCTTAAATACCTTAACATGAGACCCTCCCCCCTTTCATAATCTCACAGATTCCATCTTTGGACTACATCAGCCACATACAGAGATGGTAGTATTCTTGATCATAACCCATAATTATGCCACCTTGATGACCTAAAACGCTCCCCAACCGCAATCTACCCTTCTGGTTTACTTTCCTTAAATCTATTCTTTGTTGTCTCTGAGACCTTCAGATCTTCTACCCCTGCCTGTTCTTGCAGCTTATTTTTTCCTTCCCAGTCTTGACTGCAGGGTTGATCAGTCCATCCATATGCTACCAGCCCCTCTTAAATCCCTTGTCTCTTTCTATTTCCTATCACACTCTGACAAACAAATCCAAACCTAAGTTATCCCCATACATTCTTTCTCCATTACTATTCACATATTGTTGAATGCTCCCAGAAAATGTAATACGGTCATGACGATTCATTATAAATTTAAGTTATCTAATTTTGTTGTAAGAGTAGCACATTTTATGGAGGCCAGGTTGGTTTCCCTTTAAGGGAATAGACAGGTCATCCTTGGATCTGGATGGCTTAGGGGACCAGGAATTGAATTATTGATTTGGCTTCCTTTCCCAGTGAGCCATAAAGAATCCAACTTATGGAAGTTGTTGGAAAGCTAGGTGATGCGGTGGATAGGCCTGGAGTCAGGAAGACTCACCTTCTTGAGTTCAAATTTGACTGCAGACACTTACTAGCTGTGTGACCCTGGACAAGTCACTTAACCCTGTTTGCCTCACTTTCTTCATCTATAAAATGAGCTGGAGAAGGAAATGGCAAATCACTTCGGTATCTTTGCCAAGAAAACCCCAAATGGGGTTACAAAGAGTCAGACATTCTGCACAACAAAATGGAAGTTGTTACTGATGACGTTTTAGTGGATGCCTTTCTGACCCAGTTTACCAATTGCAATGGTGACAATGAAGACAGAGAGAAGTAGTGTTTTATTTGTGTTAAGATACTTTCCGGCCTTGGGTATTATGTTTATTTTATCCTTTGTTATCAATAAAGTAATTTCTACTACATTTTATGATCCACAAGCACCTCGTTGAATTCTAACCCTGAGTTTTAAACACAGCACTAGCCTAAGTTAGGCCCATTCCAGGATATTTGAGGGGGGATGGGCAGTTCAGGAGGTTGCATCTAGCCAATGGAGAACAAGGGGGTTAATTCAAATTGGGAACAGCATAAAAAGGCTGGTATTTGTCTGAGCAAGTGTACTCTCCAGTATTTTCCCAATCACTAGGAATGTAGGATAATTGGCTAAAATAAAATGAGAACTTTCCTGGCTTCACAACGAGTATTGGTTTTTTTTTTCTAGACTAAGCACATTTCTCACAGAAATTTGTAGGAAAAGGTCTAACAGCGAGCTAGTAAATCATTAAAACCAGCTAATGACAGAGTCTTATGGGGATGAGTTTTCCTCAAATGCAAGCCTATGGCTTGGAGATCTTATTACCAATTTGCAGACTATGTGTACCTGTGGCTCGTGTAATAACAGCTAGCTTTTATATAGCATTTTAAGATTTGTGAAATACATTGCAAATATTGTCTCAATTGATGCCCACAACAATTCCAGGAGGTAAGTGCTATTCTCATCCCCATTCTACAGAGAGAAAGAAGGAGAGAGAGACAGAGACAGAGACAGAAAAAGAGAGACAGAGACAGAGAGAAAAAGAAAGAGATGAAGACAGACAGTGAGACAGAGAGAAAAAGAGAGAGATAGAGACAGACAGATGGCAAGATAGAGAGACAGAGAAAGACAGGCAGAGAGAGAAAGAGAGATTCTATAGGTGAGAAAATTGAGTCAGACAGAGGCTAAGTGACTTACCCGGGGTCACACAGCTAATAAGTGTCTCAGTCTAGATTTGAATTCAGGTCTTCCTGGTTCCAGTCTCATCGGTCTAGCCTTTGAACCATCTCACAGCCTCATGTAAGAAGAAAAGGAACTAGGTGAAGAAGGCATTTGTTTACCCTCCTCAGGTCTGCAGATTAGAAACAAAGAAAGGAAGACAAAGAGGGAGATTAGTGCCCCTCAGTTCACTGATCCAGGATCCCCAATAGACAGCCTTCTCAGCTGATCTGGGCTTTCTCTCCTCTCCAGTCCTCGTTTCCATCTTTGTCCCAGGATTAGAAACTATCCTGTGAAGCTTTCTTCCTGTTGTCACTCCCAAGGGACTATAGCTTCAGGTTAGTACTAGTCACAGTTCCTATATTTAATAATAGTAATAGCTAGCATTTACATATGTTTACCCTGTGCCAGGCACTATGCTAAAGTCTTTACAAATATTGTTTCTTTTGATCCCCACAACTGATGGAGTATATGCCTGGAAACCATCTCTTCATCCCCCAACTTTCCCCTCAACTCTCCTTGAATTTTCTCCAGTGGTATAATCTCCAGCGTTGGCCTGAAGCATCAACCCTCCCAGTCAACTGGCCTTTCATCTGTAGCCTCCTCATCTCCCAATTCTCTGTTACTCAACCTAGTCCAGTCCTTCATTGTCTGTTACCTCTGGATGCTCCTGGCTACTTTCCACCCTTGATCCTATCTAGACCCACAGTCTTTCCGTATATAAGATCCATCTTGCCTCCATTAAGGTGCTCAGATTCCTTAAGGGTCTAGCCAATTCTTAGATTCCTTAAGAGTCTGGCCAATATGGCAGATTTTTAGAATCATGCCCATCCTCTACAGGTGTTTTAATAAACCTTGTCTTTGGCTGAAAGAAGGCTTGGGTCGAATATATTGGGCAGGACCCGTCTGTCCCTATTTTGGGGTCCCAGCACCCCTGACCGTCAACTACAACCCTGGTGATATTATTATCTTCATTTTACAACTGAGGAAATTGAATCAAACAGAAGTGATTTGATGAATGTTACACAACTAGTAAGTATATGAGGTGGGATTTGAACTTAGGTCTCCCCGACTCAAGACCCAGTGCTTCATACACCACAATACTTCACTACCTTCCTTGTGTGAATCCTTGTTACTAGCCACTCACATCCCTGGAGGCAACAGCCTCAGTCTTAGAGACTCCCAGTTCCCTCATGGCAGCTCAGAAGTTGAAGTCCTAAGATTAAGGAGAGAAACATAGGAAGCAAATATGGTCACTACAAAGTATAATGATGTCCTGGTTTTGGAACTTTTTCTTTCATATAATCAAGAACTCTCTCTCTCTTTCTTCTCTCTCTCGCTCTGTCCATCTGTCTATCCGTTTGTCTGTCTGACTCTCTCTCTCTCTCTCTCTCTCTCTCTCTCTCTCTGTCTCTCTCTTTCTCTGTCTCTCTCTCTCCCTCTGTCCTCTCTTGTCTCTCCCTTCTGTCTATCTCTGATTCTCTCTCCCTCCTTCCTTCTCTCTCACCCCTCTTCCTATCACTCATGCCCCGGGAAAAATGACAATTCAAAGAACTAAGAGGGCCAGCAAGGGCACTTGACTAAGGAAATGGAAGCCATCTGTTACCAGCTCCCTCTTCTTCTCCAATCTGTACCTCCAACCCCTCCTCCTCATCACCTATTCTCTTCTTCCTTACTTGGATCTTGGCGGTAGAGGCAGGCTTCTCTTCACTAAGGCTAAGCTTTCTCGTTTTCTTGGTCCCATCTCCCATCTCCTCTGGCAGAGTCTCCCCTCAACCTTTCCCTCTCGCTCACTCCTTTCAGTCTCTCCTTATCCAATAGCACCTTTCCTTCTACCTACAAACATGCCCAAGTTCCCTCAATCCATAAATAATCTTCATTTGACTCTGTCATTTCCTCAGACTACTATACCTTCTCTCTTCTCCCTTTCAAAGCTGCACCCCTAGAAAGAGGCCTCTACACTCATCGCCTCCATTTCCTTGCTTCTCACTCACTATTCCTTGCAATCTTGGTTCCAACCCCGCAACTAAAATGAAACTTTTCTTAATCCTTGACCTTCTCCACCTAGAGGCAGGACGAGGTAGTGCAGTGGATAGAGACTGGCCTGGAGATAGAAAGACTGGAGTTCAAATATGACCTAAGACACTTACTAACTGTGTTGCCCTGGATGGACTCTGTCAGCCTTAGTTTTCTCACCTATAAAATGGGGATAATAATAGCATCCACCTTTCAGGGTTATTATGAGGATCAAACAAGACAATGTTTGCATGGCATTTAACAAAGTGCCTGGTACACAATAGGTGCTTAATTCTGAAGGCAAAGGGAAATAATTCCAATGAGGAAGAAAAGCAGGATTTATCCGAAAAGAGCAATATGGGTACAGAGGGAACTCAAGGAAATTAATTTAAAAAAAATATACAGAAGATGGAACGAAAGTCAAGTAACACAGATGAATATAAGAGCCTAGCATGCTGGCATAATGATAGGAGATTGGGTCTAGAATCAAGAAGATCTGAGTTTGAATCCTGCCTCACACACTTACTAGTTGTATGACCTTGGACAAGTCACTTAACTTTTGTCTGCCTCAGTTTCCACAAGTAAAATGGGGCTGATATAGCTAGCATTTATATAATGTTTACCATGTGCCAGGTACTATGTTAAATTCTTTACAAATATTGTTTCATTTCATCCTCACAACTGATGAGGTATATGCCCTTCCAAGTTTGCCATGAGATCATATTTGTAAAGAGTCTGGCACATAGTAAGGTTTTTAAAATACTTTCCTGTAAAATGATGTTATGAATGCTAAAGTTAGTGAGGGAAAGCTAACAACAACAAAATAGGTTGGTTGGTTTCAGTTGGTTTTGGGGGGTTTTTGTTTTTTGGGGGTTTTTTAGCTATATTGGGAGAAAATGGACAATCCGAAAAGGGATAGTACGTTTGCCAGAGGCAGAAATTATGATATCTTACAATAGAGAGAAGTCAAAGCTGTTCAATTCATTTCTTTTTTTCTCTGCAAAGAATGATTTTTATGCCAGAAGTGACCATATAAAAATGACTGACAGTGAGTTGATGCCTAAGTTAATTAAGGAGACAATGAGAGAATACCTACACCTGCCTGTAAGGGTCCATTCAAATAAAGGGAACGGCAAGCTGTACGTAATAGAAATTCACACTTTCTTGTATGATCCCATTTTTCTGTTTGATTTTACATATGGAAATATTCATTTTCTTTGACTTTTGTTAAGTTCAGAATAAAAAAATTAAAAAACATAAAACAAAAAAATCAGGATCTAATGAACAATATATAAAAATGTAAATAAAGTTAACTTTTACTGGCAACAAAATTTGACAAATAAAATGGTCAATGTTAGCACCACACTATCAAAGTTCAGGAAGCCATCTCTCATTTTTTTTTGAGGTGGGGGGAGTGAATTGGGGTTAAGCGACTTGCCCAGGGACGAAGCTAGTAAGTATATGAGGTCAAATTTGAACTCAGGTCCTCCTGACTCCAGGGCTGGTGCTCTTTCTACTGTGCCACCTAGCTGCCCCTACAGCTTTTATTTTTGCTAATACTCTCTTAACCTAACTCTTTTGGGCAAACATACTTTGTAAGGGACAGAGCTGATTGAGTATTTGTTAGGGAGTATCTGTGTTATCAAAAAATGTATCAATAAATTATTGGAAAATGTGAATGTGTGATCACATCCTCTTTCCTATAACAATTCCTCTCCTATGGAGGTCAAAGTTGTTCTTCCATTGTTTTTGAAGAGAACCACTAAGATCATGGATGATGTCTTGATTTGCACATGAACTGGATTTAAGTGAGACAGATGCAGGAAGTTGTCAACCTCACTCTCCCTTCCAAAGAATCCAGTGGCAGGACAAGAGTCAGGACAGCTGACGATGGCCTGGGATGCAGAGGATGATGTTGGCAGCTTCGATGTCTACCCAAGCTCTAAGCACTCCACAGCACCTGCTTCAGCCACCTTACGGGGCCATTGGAACAAATTGTTCTCATCTGCCCATCCCTCTGTGAGAAGTGAATCAACATGAAAAGCTCTAGTAGTCTCTGTTCTCCTTACTAGATTATACAAGAGGGCACCAATAATGATAGGAAAGTTGGTTTCCTCACATTCTTTAAGTTAACTAAGCAGAACAGAGCTAGATAAAGGACAATAAAGGTACTCTCCAGCTTCTGGTCAGGTAAGATCCTCTTTGCTGGACACTTGTATCCAGCTGTTATGTCCCAATCATTCCAGAACTAGCCCTTAGTCAGTAAGTCAGTCAGTACATTTGCTAAGCATGTGCCAGGTAGAGCACTTAAGTGGCGAAGTAGATAGAGTGGATAGAAAACTGAAGTCAGGAACACCCATTCTCATGAGTTCAAATCTGGTCTCAGACTTACTAGATGAGTGACCCTGGGCAAGTCACTTAACCCTGTTTGCCTCAGTTTCCTAATCTGTAAAATGAACTGGAGAAGAAAATGGAAAACTGCTCCAGTATCTTTGTCAAGAAAACCTCAAACAGGGTCACAAGTAGTTGAACACAAGTGAAACAACTCAACAACAACAATGTGCCAGGCACTGTACTAAGTTTTGGGTATACAAAAAAAGGCAAAACCCAATCACCACTCTCGAGGAGCTCACTGTGTAAAGGGGGAGACAATATGCAAACAAATATGTAGAAACTACATATAGGACAAATAGGAGATAACAAAGGGAAGGTATTAGCTAGTGTGTGGGAATCAAACTTGTGAAGCCCCTCAGTGGCCTTGGGAAAATGGGCCTTGGGCTCCTTGGAACTTACTCCCTTGCAAAACAACACCTGCAGCTAGCTGACCTTGGGAAAACATACTTTGCAGCTGTACCGAAGCCCCCTGTTCTTGAGCAAGTGGCAGAGAAACTTCCTTGTTCTTTTTCTCTGGGCAAGACTGTGTAATTTTCCACTACCCTGCTTTTTGTTGTGGGAAAAAGGTTCCCAAGAAAACACTGTGTGCTCTGAGGCCCAGCCAATGGGACGAGGAGACAGGGGTTAGGAAGGAAAAATGTTACATTAGGGATAAAAGGCAGGGGCGCTGCTCCCAAGTCATACTTCCTGGCGCTGCTCTGAGCAAGGAGGAGCTATACCCTTTCTCAGGAGAAGGTAATAAACTCCTTTCTGCTTTCAAGGTATCTAAGTTTTTGTCTTGATTAATTTGAGTAGTGGTGTTTTGTCCCACACACTAACATTGAGTGGATAGAGAAAGGCTTCTTGTAAGAAGGTGGGATTTTAGCTGGGACTTGAAGGAAGTCACAGAAGCCAGTAAGTAGAGATGAGGACAAAAATTCCAGGCATGGGGACGGTGAATATGTCTGAAGTCTAATGTGGAAATATGTTTAATATGATTGTACATGTATAACCTATATCAGATTGCATATCATCGTGGGGAGGGGGGAAGGGAGGGAGGGAGGGGGGAAATTTAGATCTCAAAATCTTATAAAAGCAAATGTTGAAAACTAAAAATAAATAATTTTTTTAAAAAAAGAAAATATCTGAAATGAGGAGATAGAATGTAGTGCTAGAAATAGCAAGGGGGCCAATGTTGGATCACTGAGTATGTGGTGGGGTAGAGGTGGAGGGAGAAGGTGAATGAAGTGTGAGAAAATTGAAAAGGTTGGAGTGGACAGGTTTTAAAGGGTTTTGGATGATAAAGGATATTATATTTTATTCTGAAGGTAATAGGGAACTACTTGAGGGGGATTGGGGGAGGGACATTTTCAGTTCAATTCAATTAACATTAAGTGCCTGTGAAATATATTATAAAATATAAAGTTCAGTTTCCACACAGATGACGCCATAGGGCCCCTCTTGTGAAATGTTCCTGACCACCTAAAGGTTGCTGACATAGGGTCTGTGACAATCTTGTGAAGTTTCCACACAGAGGGAGTCATAGGGCCCCTCTTGTGAAACAAGTTTCCACATAGAGGGTCCTGACCTTGTGTCAGCCCAAGGGATGCTGAAATAAGAAAAAAGACCCTAAAAAAAAGAGAACTTGACCGCTCAGCAACGCATGGGAGGGGGGGGGGCTCAGAAACCTTGGTCAGCAACAATTTAGCAACTGTTTAATAACTAACGTGGGCATATAGGGAGTGAAGTAACCAGGGAGGATCAGGACCAATCTTATGACCAATCCTGATCCAGGGGGGAGGGGTTGCTACTAAGCTGATCTAGAGGGGAGGGGTGGCACTAATCCCATAAAAGCTCATTTCTGCTTCTGTACTGGCACACTCTTCCTTTCTGAGTTGTATCTGCTTCTCCAGAACTGAGAGGGGAAACCTTTCAGCCTCTTGCATAAAACGATTGAGACACCAACTTCAGAATTGAGTCTGGGGTCTTCTTTATATCAGTGCCTACTATGTGCTAGGAAGGAAAAGAAAGAAAATCCCTGCCCTCAAAGAGCTTATCTAATGGGGGAAAGCCAACACTCAAAATGAAGTTGAAATGGAGGTGGGGTATACCAAGGGGTACCCAGTGCAGGGAGGTATGACTGAGCTACTGATGGGACATGGAGGGTTACCTGGAAAGTTCTGATCCGAGCCCTCTATAAAGGAAGACCCAAAGGGAGTGTCGAGGTTTGGGGCTGAGGGGTGCTCGAGACCCCAAAATACCAACATGTCGGGTCCTGCTCAAGTGAATTCGACTCAAACCTTCTCAGACAAAGAAAAACAAAGTTTATTAAAGATTCACCATTTGGGTAGACTCTTAGGGAGCCTGAGCATTTGTGCCACTAATGCAAGCTGGCCAGATACATCTGAGCTGAGCTAGATTGAATCTGAGTGTCTTCATGGAGGCAAGATGGAGCTTATATACAGAAAGATTGTGGGAGGGATCTAGGGTAGTCAAGTAGTCTGCAGTGATGGGAGAAAGGGTTTAGGGTGGACTGGGGTGACTGGGGTGAGGTCATACTCCAGGGTGGGAAAAAGCTGAAAGTTACCTGGAAATGGTAGACAATACAGGGCTAGGGTAACAGTTGGGTACAGACACTTTGATATGATCAAGGGCGGGAAACAGCCAGAAGGCAATCCCAAAGTAACCAGACACAGGAAAGCTAGGCTAGGTTCTTTGGACATGAAAAGCCAGATCAGTGGGAAGATTCAGGGCGGGGTTCAAGGGAGTTCCCACCATCTAAACCCCCATCTGGAGGACTTTACTGCTCCACCCTCCAGCCCTCCAATCCAAGGGCAGAGATGACTGAAGAAGATGAGAAAGTGTTGACTATCAAAAACTGAGTCAATCGTTTGGAGGTTAGCTGATCAGCTTATCCTCAGGGAGGCAGACTGTTCCTTGGAGTCAAAACCAAGCAATTCTGAGGATGGGAAACAGAGATTTGTGTGGTCACACTCTGCCTGCAGGAAGATCACTCTGACAGCTGGATGGAGGATGGATGGGAGTGGGGAGAGATGCGGAGCACAGAAGCTGAGATCACTCATCACTGAATACAAACTGTGCTTGTCTTCTGTGAAACTCAAGCTCTTCCCTGAGGACCAGTGTCACCATGGAAACTAAAGAAGGGCATCGTCTTTGCCTCAATCTCCTCTCTTCTCTCACCCCCAGCTGAAAAGCCAGGGGGAAAAAATCTCCATGAACATCTCGGAGGCCTCACTTTATGCCACTGGTCACACACAGGGCTGCTGCCTCCAGTAACTCACCTTGCCCCAGCAGAATTCAGGAAATGGATTCTCCCAGGAGGGAGAAGCATGGAAATGTAAAGAGTAGACTGTGTCTAAGGTAGCAAGATCTGAATTCAAGTCCAAGCTCTGACCCTTACTGCTGGTGTGACCTGGGCCTCGGTATCCTCATCTTTAAAACAGGGAGAGGGAGGTGGACTAAATTATCTCTGTGATCCCTTCCAAGTTTATAATTCTGTGAGTGCCAGGTCTTCTTAGAGTCTCAGTGAGGACCAGTGCCAGTGTGAGGAGAGAAAGCAGCCCCCCCCCAAGGACTTCCCAAGGTTCCTCTGGAGCTTTCCCAATGATTGGCAGCCCCAACCATGCTCAGGAGTCCCCCTCGACAGACTGGTTCTCATGACTTGAGGAAAAGCCGAAAAATATCTCTGAGGCCATTACTGGCCCCAGAGGGATGAAAAAGGAAGCCCCAGCTCTAGCTTCCCTACTGCTTCCATCACGGGCGTATCTCACACGAATTGAAGCTGAGGGTCCCAAAAAGTCATGCATGAATCACTCTTGTAGCAATTAAACTGTATTCTTAAATATCCAAAGAACATTCACCATGAAACAATAAGCCTGTAGTGAATCCTCTTATGTGTATCTCACCCCCTGACTTCGGCTCAGATTTCCAAACTGTATTAATGTGTAGGTAAGCAATTTAATCTTTACAAAGTCCATTATATATATTCCATCTCATGAAACTCACAACAGTCCTGTGAGATGGATACATCAGGATTATTATCCCCATTTGACAAATGACGCTCTTAAGAGGATCATAGCTTTGGAGCTGTAAGGGATCTCAGAGGACACATAATCCATCCCCCCCTCCTCATTTTAAGCTGTTGTTGTTCAGTCGTGCCTGACTCTTGGTGACCCCATTTGGGGTTTTCTTAGCAAAGATACTGGAGTGATTTGCCATTTCCTTCTCCAGGTCATTTTACAGATGAGAAAACTGAGGCAAATAGGGTTAAGTGACTTGCCCAGGGTCACACAGCTAGTAAGCGTCTG
>CM053622.1:530554112-530574500 GCA_028646595.1 Phalanger gymnotis | reverse complement strand
TCAGTAAGTCACTCTGATGAAAGCCCCTGACGGTGTGTGCTTACCCAGGAGTGTGCTCTCTACCTTTCCTTCCACAGGGCTGACATCAAGTTTTCCATCATCAGAACTACCTTAAATGTGAACAGAGAGTCTGTGCTGCTGGCATTCACACAAATCTAGAGAAGAATCCAGAGGGAGAGCAGAGGTGTCTCCTCTACTGTCAGCACCTGACTGGTGGTACCAGGGCCCCAAAGGGAGGATTGGTCCCAAAACATTCAATTCACAGTAAACTTTGAGGGAAAGGAGAGAAAGGAAGTCATGCCTTAGGATTGGAAGAATTAAATTCAAAAAATAAACCTACCGAACCCCTCCTCTGATCCTGTACAAGGTTCTGGGTATACGAAGGCAAAACAAAACAAAACAAACTCTAGCTTGACCCCTAAAGAGTTCCCCTGTGTAGATAATAATCAGAATGGAGAACTTCCTAGACTGATTAAGATTGCCAGGGCCTCCATACCCCTCATTCTTAGCATGTTAAGTGATTTCCCCAAGGTCACGCAGCTGGAACCCATCAGAGTCAAGGGTTCCTGACTCCACACTCTGCTTGCTCTCCATCCACTATCTTTAGATAAACTAGATAGTTTAACCAAAGATAAACTAGAATTTCCAGAATACGTAACATAAAGCTTTTAAAAATTAAGAGCCTAAATTCTAGAAACCACATCTAAGTACAGGCTCTCTGATAACTTATCCAGTGGTCATAGGCATAGACCTACCTTCTCTGGGGCCCATTTAAACACAACAAAACAGCTCATGTCAGCCCATCAAGAACCACTTATTAAGTACCTGAGGCCTATGGGTTAGTTTGGGGCAGGGCATCTACCCCAACCAAGCATGTGAAGATGTGCAGATGAGAACTATTTGTCCCAACAGCCACAAAGGCAGCTGAAGCAGGCAGTGTGGAGTGCTTGAGAAGGCACTGAAGACACCAAGGTCATCCATTGCATCCTGGGCCATGGTCAGTCATCTTGACTTTTGTCTTGTCACTGGACTTCGATAACTCTGGAAGAGAGAGAGGCTGCCAACTTTGTGCAACTCCGCCTCACTTAAATCCAATTCACAGGCAACTCAAGACATCACCTATGGTCATCACTGGTCCTCTGAAAACGAAGGATGAACATTAAGCACCTATTATGTGTCAAGTCCTGTGTTAAGCACTAGGATGCAAAAAAAAAAAAAGGCCAAAAAATAGTCCCTTCACTGAAAGAGGGGAGGGGGCAGGGAAGAGGAGAAGCAAACAAACAGGCAAAAACAAGTTTACACCAGATAAACAGGAACTAATCAACAGAGGGAAAGCGCTAGAATTTAGACAGGTTGGGAAAGGCTTCCTGAAGAGGGTGAGATTTTAACTGGTACTTGAAGAAAGCCAGAATGGGAATGTGAGGAGGAAAAGCATTTCAGACATGGGGGACAGCCAAGGAAAATGCTGGGAGCTGAGAATTGGGGTCTATTACTCATATGGAAAGCAAGACTAGGAAAGCTTTCTGCATATCTGTTCCTTGTGGTACATGCCTAAGGAAGGCAGGAGGATTTAAATTCAAGGTGGCCTCTCTGACACGGTCACTTGGCTCTGCTTCTAAATCAAACCTAATGGGAAATTCGATGCAGGAGGCAGCAGACCCAGGTTTCGATTCTACCGTGATCCTTGGATGACGTCAGGTCAGGAAAGACAACTTTCCCGGCCATTGTTTCCTCAGATAGAAACAGAAGGCTTGAAATTCAGTGACTTCTGAGGTCCCTCCTAATTCCAAATCTATGATCCTTAAATGCAGGAATTATTTTATAGATGTATTTGTAGCGCCTGCCTGCCACAGTCACCGGAACAATATAACATAACAAACTCCTTTCCTGGACCTTCCTGCTTTTCCACTCTTCTCACATTTTCCCTCGCCTCTACCCACCCTCTTCATTCCTGGAAAATTGGCCCATGGACAGTTCCATTGCCACCAAACTCCACCACCAAACTCTATTCCTTTGCATTTAATGAACGTTTGGTGACTTGACAAAAGCTTAATCGATGCTTTTACAAACTGAATTAAGGATAGCAAATAATAATAACAATGATCGTGATTGTGACTGCATCGATTTTTAAGGTTCGCAAAGCATCTTACAAACTTTTTCTCATTTGATCAACCCCTAGAGGTGGACGCAATTATACTCAGTTAATAAATGAGGAAATAATAATGAGGAAACTGAAGTAGGCAAAGGTTAAGTGACTTGCCCAGGTTCACACAGCAAGTAATTGTCTAAGGCTGAATTTGAACTCAGATCTTCCTGACTCTAGGTCCAGCATTCTGTCCACTTTACCACCTAGGTTGTACGCTATTTAAATCTTAGCAAACGGAAGATTAAAGACCAGTTGATCTAATTTCTTAGACAGTAATGCCACAATGGAAAAGGCACTGGGCAGAGAGCTAGGTTTTCCTGGAGTTCTCCCTCTGGGTCTCAGTCATTTCATCTGTCAAATGGGGGTATTAAAGACTGTTCTACCACAAATAATGTAGTGAGATTCAAATGAGATAAGGTGGGTGAATATGTTTCGAAAATAGTAAAAGTTCTCTGTAGAAACGAGCTATCTTAAATGACTATCATCCCAGTTCAGTTGTTTACTACCTATATGACTTTGGGAAAATCACTTAACCTCTCTGGGTTTCAGCTTCTTCATCTCCAAAATAAGGGGTTTAGACTCAATGGCCTCTAAGGAACCTTCTAGCTCTGATTCTTTGATCCTATATAAGGTACCTTAATAACCAATTGAGATAATGACAGTCCAATAGATGCAAAAAATAAACATTAAAACAATTCAATTCCATAGGTTATAGGTATAGCCACCAAAAATCTACTAATAGGGTGACCAGGTATTGATCAATAAATAAGTATTTATAGAGCACCTATTCTGTGTCCAGAATTATGCTATAGAAAGAAGAGTGGAAGGGGGAAAGAAAGACCTGTGGCATCCTCATTTTTCTTAAAGTCTTTGTCTCCCACCATCTCCATGGTGTTCTTTGAGCTTAATGTCCTCTATTTGGAGTTGGGGGGAGGGAGATGGAGGAGAGAGCAAATGTAAGGAAGAAAGCTCTTTTGAAAAGTCTCTAACTAAAGTAGATTCCATTCCCACTACAGACTGAAGCCTTTTCACCCAAGAAGCATTGACTGGAGCATATCAATCAAAAGACCTCTCTCCTTGGCATTACAGGCTATTCTCACCTTCATGTCTTTAAGAACATTTTAACAGTTTTCTTCAATTGGGCTTGATTTTCTTTCCCTTCCGAGAACTGCAATCGTAACAGAGTTGAAATTTGTACATTTAGTCATTGCGAGTTGAGGATAAAAAAAAAAAACACAACCAGAAAAAAAAACTCTAAGATGTTTTTCATTCTCTCTCTCCCTGTGCATTTCAATAGAAGCTATTACCAGAGTACCTAGCTACCTGCCTTTCCTCTCTCACAACTGTCACTATAAAGCAAACTTCTTCAACGTAGCCAAGACCATAGCCTAATCACGCAAGCACTTAAGGGGTCAGGGCACTTCTCTTCTTCAGTGGAAGGAAAGAAAGTCTGACATATGACATCTCCAGCAAGCATATTGGGAACTGGGAATAGAAGAGAAAATGTGTGGAGTAAGGGATCATCAGGACTTGTACATAGAGAAAATACAACCTTAATAAAAGTTGGAGGGGAGTAGATAGAAGCTCTGATCTTCTCCATAATGTGTCTTTTTTGTCTATTAATTGCCTACTTTTCAAAATACAAATTGAGTTCATTCCAAAACAGCAAATGTAACCTCTGATGTGACAGAGTCATTTCAGTTTCAGAAAGTCTGTCTCTAATACTAATCTTGATGGTTGGGGCCTCCCAAAGGGCCCTCACCTCCCCTGCAAGCACTCAGACTAACCAAGGAATTAACAAAGAATAAGTTTATTTAATAAAGTAGGAAAGTTCCATGGATCTGAGCCCTTAGGGAAATTGTGGAGAGTCCTTTTCAGTAAGCTCCATTGCCCTTCCTAGAGGGTTGGTTCCATTTCTGCAAACTCAGAAAGGCCCTTAGTGAAATTTCTGCCTCATAAGAGAGCTCTAGGCTACACAGCCAGTACAATGCTCTGTCTTACACCTCTCTTCAGCCTTTATTGGATCTGTATTTAATCCAGTGGTCAGTCAGCTCTAGCTCCTAAGGCAAGTCCAGCTTCACTGCCACACTCTGTTGGCATGGGTCTCTGGCTGATAGTGGGTACCCTGTCTCTATTGCATAATATCCCAAGTTACTCTCCTCCTATGTGGTCACCAACTGGAAAGCCCAGTTCTCCATGCTTTCTACCTAACACAGGTGAGAAGGGATTGCCTTTCCATTTGATGCTCATTACACAATCCTCAGGCCCCACAAAATGGAGATCGTCTAGATTTGTGTAGATTTGATGTTTGTTTGCTTGGGTACATTTTATCACACACACACAAACACTTGCCTGAGGTCAGAGACTTTTTCATTTTTACCTTTGCACCCCCAGCACCCAAAACGTAGGAGGCATTTAATAAAAGATTGCTGAATTGAATTAAACAGAAAGACTGAAATATTCAGAAGACCTGGGGTCTAATTCTGGGTCTGCCTCTTGATACCTGTGTGTGACCCTGGGCAAGGTGCTTAATCCCTTTGGGCCTCAGTTTCTTTATCTGTAAAACAAGGAAGTCATACTAGATGGGTTTCTAGCTCTAAATCTATGATGCTAGGATCAAAAGGGAGCAGCAATGCAGAATATTTCATCTTGGACACTTGCCAAGCCACATTCTCACCCTTTGTAAGGTGCTGTTTCAGAAATTTCTCTGTAGACCTTTCTGGGAGGCAAAATACACTCTTTGAAAGGAGCAGTCAAAGCTGAGTCAAACATTCTAGGAGGGACCCATCATGTGATAACACGAATATTTTGAATCTAAGATTATATTGTAATGGTCAAGTGGAGGTTTGAGGTTCCCATGTGAGTTACTTTGGGCAGGGAGGAAATCAGCAAATATTCACTTAATTGGGGCAAAACCATTTTTGGCTGATCTGTCTCATGTTTTGAGTTCAGTTTGCCGGTGAAAAGTTGACCACGGATTGCAGCAAATGTAACTTAGAACAAGGGATTCCCATCAACTCAAAGCTGTTTAGAAGTGATGTCTTAAGATACAGGTGAATTTTTAACTATTAACCTTATTTTCTTTGCTTATTCTTTTGGTTATGAACAGAATACAAGCAAATGTAACGTTAGATTCAGAATTGGGCCCTGGAAGAAATGCAAATGATTTCCTCAGAGATGTGAGTTCCAATTCACAGACCCCTTTGCCTCAGATCCTGAAATAACACAACATTCAATACCCCCAAGAAAAGCAGTAACCTGACCAGCCTAAGGCTTTCCCTCGAGGAGTGCGATAGACCCAGCTCTAATATCAAGACTTGAATAAGCTGAAAAAATAAAGAACCCCATCATAATGAGCCATTATGGTGGCAGGGATGCTCAAGACACAAATGCAGAAGGATATTCCAAAACAGTTACAAGCAATTTCTCAGAGAAAAACCCCTTGGTCACAAATTCAACAAGGATTCCTGGAAGAGACAAAGCAAGAGTTTAGTGTCTTTATAAATGAAATCGGAGTGCTTAAGGAGGGAAAACTGGAAAAGAAATGAAAGCTATGGAAGAAAGAATAGGAAAAGAAATTAACAGATCGGCACAAAAGGTTCCAAACCTTGCCCAAGCAACACACTCCCTGAAAACTAGAATGAGCCACATAGAAGCCAATGACCTCGTAATAAAACAAGAAATATTGAAAACAAAGTCAAAAGGCTGAAAAAATAGGATAAAATGTAAGGTATCCAATAGCAAAAACAATAGACCTGGAAATAGATCAAGGGGAAAAAAATTAAGAACCATTGGACTATCTAAATGCCATGACCAAAAAAAAAGGCCTAGCCTTCCTATTTCAAGAAATCTTAAAAGAAAACTGTCCAGGTCTCTTAGAACAGAGGACAAAGTGTCAGGAAGACTTAAGTTCAAAAATCCTACCTCAGACGTAATAGCTATGTGACCCAGGGCAAATCACTAACCTACTTCTGCCTCAGGTTCCTCAGCTGTGAAATGGGGATAATAGTAGCACTCGTCTTGCAAGGTTGTTGTGAGGATGAAATGAGATAATATTTGTAAGGGGTTTAATGTAAGTTGAATTGAACTGAATAGTCCATATACACTTGTTGAATGAGTCTCTAGAGACCTGAGTTCCACTACAGTCCCTTGGCAGTATTAAATCACTCTTATAAACCTACCAAGTAAACTGCTCTCCAGTCATAGATTTCTACAGAATTAAACAGCATCCTTGACTAGCTCGATCATGCTAGAATATGAATTGGTCACTATGGCAGCTCAGCACACCAGACAGGCTAGTTGGTGATTTATCTGAAAAGGAGATAAACTCCCAGCCATGAGTCATATTTTGTGGTGGAAGCTTTGAAGCCAAACAGTAAATTCTGAAAAACTAATTTCCACTGTAGGTGGTACCCGGCTTCTTGCTGTTTGATCATTTGTCTGAGCCAGGTAACAAAGAAAGAAAAAAAAAAGACCAGTGTCAATACCAACTAGGTTAGCCCAGGGGAAAATTGACCTCCCTTGTGAAAAATAATACGATCTCTTTCAACCCTGCCCAACCCTGCCTCTCAATGTCAGAGGAGGATAAATTTGCTTTCTCCCTCTCCTCTTCCCCTCCCACCATCATTACTCAGCCACTGAACTACTGTCTTCCCTATACTTTCCATTTGAAGTAGGGAGCCGGGTGGCATCATATCTATAAGGACCCGCGTTCAGGGAGACCTGAGTTTGAATCCTTCCTTAGACACGCGAAACCTGAGTTTGAAACCTTCCTTAGACACTTGAGACATAGTGAGGCATAGCATTCAAATCCTGCCTCTGATATGTAATGTCTATGAAACCTTGGGCAAGATACAACGTCTCTGTGTTTACACAACTCTTTATGACTATAAGTAGAAGAGATGGTGCTGAATTGCATTAGTAAAGAAAGTTCCTCATTTGGTGGTCCTCTTGTAGCAATGAAATCCCAGATCCAAGCCTCATTCTATCTCAGACATTTATTGGCTTTGTACTAATGGGCAAGTTACTCAACCCCTCAGCCTCATCTTCCTCATCTTTAAAATGGGGATGATAATATATGTACAGTAGGGCTATGAGGATCAATGGGGTAATCATGCATACGTATAAGTGCTTTCCCAAACTTAAAGTGCTATGTTGATGTTAGCTGTATAATGTGAGTGGAAGGAACACCTAAAAATGTCACTTGATTATCTCTTGTTTCGCTATCATAACTTCATTCCTTGGGGACTTTGATAGCTTTGCAAATGGCTTTGGGGAATGTATTGGTGATCAGCCAGCTGAGAACAATAATACCTGGCATTTATGTATAGTACTTTAAGGTTTGCAAAAGGCTTTGGACACATTCTCCCATGAAATGGAAGGGAGAGCTTTGATAGGGGATGAGTATGGGAGGGAGCAAAGAGGGGCGAGCTGGCAGGATAGAACCAAAGACAAACTATCTGCTTCAGTATTTTCCATGGAGCTGCCAAAATTCAAAACTCGACCTCCACTACCTTTACTGTCATGCGCCTGAAGCCCTTCCTCACCTATGGTGGCAACCCCAAAATAAATCTACCCTAGGTCCATGGTACTCTGTGAGTTCATATCTACTCAAAGCTACTGTTCACAAGCCCCCCACTGATGTGTTGACTTTTACTAATCAGCCAGAGAACACAGTTAGGTTCAAGCAAAAGCAAAGAAAAGTAGCAATAAAATTTCCCCCCATAAACGTAGACTAGACTGTCCCTACACATGCTATCTGTGGGAAGAGTGGTCTTTCATAGAGATCATGCTTAGGATGCACAAGTAGGAAGCACAACGGGTATAAGTAGAAAGCAATAAGATCAAATTAATTTAATTCAATCCAATATTGATTAACCATCTACTCTGCAGAAAGAATTGAGACAGCATAGTGGACAGACAGACAGAGAGCTGGCCTCTCTAGGCTGTGGAAGCCCCAGTTCACATTTTGCCTCCAATACTAATCAGTTCTGGGAAAGTCATTTAACTTGGAATTCTCTTTAAAAAACAAATTCTGTCATTTACCTCTTCCCCTTCTTTCCTTCTTCCCTTACTGTTTTCATTCATAATCTTATAATGTTTTCAAAGGCCAAGGTTAAGAGGATGAGGTTTGGTTGTGACAGTTCAATATTG
Organism: Phalanger gymnotis; assembly: GCA_028646595.1. Taxonomy (NCBI): domain Eukaryota; kingdom Metazoa; phylum Chordata; class Mammalia; order Diprotodontia; family Phalangeridae; genus Phalanger; species Phalanger gymnotis. Next base: position 530,566,201 of record CM053622.1, on the reverse strand, counting down.
TCAGGACTGTCCCTTGAGAGTCAAGCTGGAATAACCTCTCCCAGGTTCTTCAAGGAGGGACCATCAGGTGCTCCTTGCCTGACACGTTTCTTGAGATAGAATCCTTGGTGTGTATTAAAGGTAGATACCTGGGAGGTGAGGTTCCTGTGTTCTGTGGACAGACCCAAGATGTGGCAAGTTCAAGAAAGAAATCCTTCATACCTATGTCCTCCACAAAGGAGAAAGACCATGGGACCTCTAGGGGTAGGTGACAAGGATACAGGCAAGATGGGACATTTTTTAGTAATTCTAGCATAACAAGGGGAAAACTATCGAGGTAGACAAGCCAATGAGGTCCCCATCCTGAGAGCATGGGCTTGGCCAGTTAACAAAAACATGTGGTGGGTTGGTGAGCCTTTCTGGAAACATGCGATGACATGGAATGGTGGGGCACTGACTCCAATTCAGAGCTTCTTGCTGCATTGTGTGGCTGTTTCTGTCTGCTTACTAAGTGGCTAATCAAAGCATTTTAATTGACTTCTGAGCCAGAACTAAGTGCATACATCTTAGTAATGATCAAGGGAAGCCATACTGTAAGCCTCTGGATGGAGATTCCACAAGCTCACCTGTGCCACCTTGTGGCCGTAAACACATGGCTCTGTTGTTTCTTTGCTTTTTTGTTGTTTTTATTGTTCTTTCTGCTTTGGGATAAATAAGTCGAAGCTGAAACGAAGAAGGCTATGACCTAGTGAGCTTCACAAGGTCAGAAGAGCCACCAGGTCCAGGAATTGGAGTCCATAACAGAGGCTGCTTCCAGCTAAGCCCAGGGAGGATTGCCTTGAGCAGCAACCTGTAGGATCCAACCTACTAGTAAATCAACCTGGTAGCCAAGATACCATGCTCTACAGGTAAAAAAAAAAAAATGACTTGCCCAGAGGCTAAGCCACACCCAGTGTGAACTTGGTAATAAGAATGTTTGTAGCAGCCACTTTAAGTTTGAGGCTACTCTTTCCAGGGTCTAGGGTAGTAAAGGAAAAAGTATGCCCCAATCCAGGATGATCTTTTTGATACTTTGGTTCTTGCCATATTTTTACAGTAAACATCCCTTGGTAAAAACCAATTTTATTTTAATTGGTTATGTGATATTGTGGCAATAATCATTGGCAATTGGTAGAGGTGAGAAAACAACAGAAAAACCACCAAACTCTCAGGGTCACCCTTAGAACCCTGAGGGAAGGATGCTCTGGTACCATGCTCTGGTCACCTGACTTACTAACACACATGTAGGTTTAGAGAAGAAGCCCAGAGTCTTGCATTTCAGGTGCCTAAGGAGATGCTATATTACTGTTCTGTGCTTCCAATCTATAAGAAGATTAGGGGCATCTAGGTGGCACAGTAAATAGAGCACTGGCCCTGGAGTCAGGAGGACCTGAGTTCAAATCCAGCCTCAGATACTTGACACTTAACTAGCTGTGTGACATTAGGCAAGTCACTTAACCTCAATTGCCTTGCCTTCCCCTCTCCAAAAAAAAAGTTTAACATCCACTGGTTAATCAATATCCATCAACCAGAAAGTATTTATTTGTAGAACAAAACAAAGGCAGTTACTAAGATGACATAGTAAGAAATGTAGCTATAAAAATGTCTCCTCCATAAACCTAGGGTGATTTTTCCATAAATATGCACAGATCCAGCAGGAAGAATGGGTACAGACTTAGAGTACATTGGAAGTGAGGTACATATGTAGGGAACACATGTGGCCAAGCCAATACATACCCCCAAAACTGCAGAGTCCCGATGCCCTCTCTCTTCTCAATGTCCTCACGCTGCTCCTCCCCAAGTACAGGGTCTCTTCTAGGTAGCTCACTCGGCTAAGATGACTGGGCCTGCTCCTCTCTACAACTCAACTCCCTTTGAATTCTCCTTTGAATCCATACCTGTCTCTCTTCTCTGCTGCCAGAGGGTCGTTCTCCTTGAAGTGTCTTCCTGTTGTGACTTTCTCTGACTTCTTGCTGGATCCAGTGTCACCTACTGGTTGGGGAACTCCACTGCAAGACACCATGCTTGACTGGGAAAGACTCAGTCAGGTAGTAGGAGAGATAAATCCCCTCTTCTTATCTCCTCCACTTCCTTCTGATGGAGGTGAAGGGGTCAGATTTTACAAAACTGATTCCTTCCTCAAATAATTCTAAAGGTCAGCAAGCACATGACCAATCTTCAGCCAGCCAACAGCAAGCTTCCTCTTTAATTCCATTAGGAAAAACTCCTTGTTTTCTAAAAGTTTTTGCACACATTATTATTTCATATCTCAGTTATTTGTATCCTTCCGTGATTTCATAAGCTGAGTTGAGGATTAGAGGATCAGTTGGTCAGGGACTAATTCTTTGCTTACATATCAATCACTCACCAAGGCCTCATTCTTTGCTTGAAGAAGGAGGATATGGAAAAAAAAATGACCTCCTCTAAAGATTCTCTTCCCTCAAGAGGCCTGTTCAACTTACTAGCCGTGCAACTGTGGGCAAGTCCCTTAATTTCTCAGTCTCAGCTACCTCATCTCTAAAATGGAGGTAACAATGTGCTATTTACCTCACAGAATTGTTGTGAGGAAAATAGGTCGGGGCTATAGAAATATCATTTATTATTATTATTACACAGAAAGATAGGCTACAGAAAGGCTACAAAAGCCCTCCCCTAGGAGCCAAAGTCTCTTGATGCATCAGCTTTTGAGCATCTTCTCAGTTTTAAATTTCCTGTTAGTTTTGAGTCAAAAGACTGACTTCTTCTTGGCTTCCTTGAGGTTGACATCCTATTCTGGGCTTCAGGACTCCCCCAGGCCCCTGGAGGTCCCAACGGCACCGTGCTAGGAACAAGGGGATGCTGCTTGCTGGTGCATAGGGAAATAGCCCAAGTGGAGCAAAAGGGGGGATTTATCTTCAGCCATTGTCAGAGATAAATTCAGGCATTGTCATTACAGTAATAGCCTCTGTGACTAAGAGGACTAAACAGAAAATCATGAATGTCAAATATCTTGAAAAATTGGTTCACCATAAAGTCACCTTCTAATGCCTCCTCAGAAAACAGTAACATCCATTTTCACCCCAGACACTCCTCTCAATGGTAAATAATATCATGAGGTGACTCTACCCCATAAGCCCCAGAAATTGTTTCTAATTATTGTCAGAAGCACATCAATTACTAACAAAGCCTCTAGGCTACCCTCATCCGGCGCTGATTAGAAACATGTTTTACTTCCATTTCTTCTGTCAAATCGCCTCAGCTCCATCTCTATTTAATTGCTCTGTCTTGGCCTCGCCCTCCTCTCTGAGCCTCTTCCATCACCCTTGAGACAGCTTCATCTGCCTCAGCTCTGCCGGGAGCCTCACCTGCCTTGTTAAGCTTCCTCTACCATTGTGAAGGTCTCAGCCCTGTTCTTTATACTTAAAAACAGGTATTATTCTCAGGAAAAATTCCTTCAATCTCTGTTCCCAAAGGTCTCCAATTAGCTCCTTCACTGTTTCACCACCCCTTAACCCCACCAAACATTCATACGCACCCTGATTTCTTCTTTGTTGGCCCTTAGCTGCCCTTGCTTCTCTGCTTCATGCTCCCAGGAGAATGTAAGCCCCTTGAAGGCAAGGACTGGTTCCCTTTTTGTCTTAGGACTCATCACCCAACAGAGGGCTTTGCACACAGTAGATATTTAATGAGTGCTTGCTGAGCCGAATTATGTGTAAACCTGTTATTTACTCCCTTCCCCTCCCCCCACCCAACAGTAGAACGGATGCTACTTGAGGGCAGGCAGGGGCTGTATCCCCTGTGCCTTGCACTTCTTTTCCCTCCCTTATTCCAGGCCCGTGAATTTATTACTCTAGGGGATTTCTGAGGAAGTTCCCTCTACCAATACAGATGAGCACCTGCTCTAAAATTCATAGTCTTAGAAGTAGCCCATTTGTGTCAGGGGCAGAAGCAGAACTCAGACTTTTTAATTCTGAGGCCATTTCTATGTTTATTACACAAGTTCCTCTTATCTTCTACATTTGTTGTTGAATCATTTCAGTAGTATCTGATTTAGTAGTATCTGACCTCATTTGGGGTTTTCTTGGTAAAGATCCTGCAGTGGTTTGCCATTTCCTTCTCCAGCTCTTTTTACAGATGAGGAAATTGGGGCAAACCGGTTAAGTGGCTTGTCCAGAACCACACAGCTAGAAAGTATCTGAGGTTGGATTTGAACTCAGGTGCTCCTGACTCTAGGCCCAGTGCTCTATCCACTATGCCACCTAGCTGTTCATACCTTCTACATAGTAGGGGCTTAATAAACATTTGTCTAATTGAATTGTATCGATCCTTTTCTACCTACACCTAACTTACCCTGTGGTGACCTCATTCTTTTCACTGTCTCATCATGAATGTTTGATTTATTACCAACTCCATCCTTCAAAGGGACCCCTTTATGGCCTCTCCTTCTTTTGAAATGGATCATTTAATTCATATCTAATTCTTCTATCATTCCCCAGGTAAAATTCCATTCTGTCCTCTTTCATTCCTCCTACATTTTGGGAGCACTTTCCTGCCATCCTATCTGTGATAGAATAGTGATAACCTTAAATAATAGCTTTCTTTTTTTCAAGCTACTTCACAGAGACTAAAGAGCAAGTCCATTAATAAACCAATATAACAGTTAGTTATTTTTATTGGTAAACGCTGGGCATGGTGGTATATGCCTGTAACCACTGCCACTAAGGAGGCAGAGTAGTGGATCACTTGAGCTCAGGAGTTCTGAGCTGCAGTGGAGACTACAGCCAGTCAGGTGTCCTCACCAAGTCTGGCACCAAGTCAAAGCCTGCATGCTGCTCAACAGTCAGAGCCACCTGTGAGTGACCACCATTGACAAGATAATGAGACCCAGTCTGAAAAAAAAAACAAACAAAAACCATATAAATTGGTCAAGAAAAAAATATATATTGCCCCCAAATCTAAACAAATCCCTTATAAGGAAGTAGAATTTTAAACACTCACCACAATAAAAAAATCATCAATAGTCTTCACTTAGGCCTAGTCTTACCTCTAGCAACTCAGCTAGTCATTCAACGACTAATCTAACCAAAGGACCAAAAATTAAAATGTTCCATTCCAAATTTAACATTAAGCCCAATCCCCAGAGTAGATAGAATAAAGAAAAATCTTTTTAGCTTTAATTTTCTTTTTTATTAGAAACTCTAACATCAACAAACATGAACATTTCAATATACAAAGCGCAGAAAAAGAGAATTACATATGAAACTGTGAACTATTCTGTCGAGTTTGGTTTTTTAAGTATATATTAAATTTAACACAGTAGTAACAAAATTGCCCTGTTTGTTTATATTCCCTTCTGAACTTCCTTCTGCTCCCTTCTGTGTATATTTTAAAAATATTTCTTTCTCACTCTTTTCTTACTTTTTTTTTCTTGCATCACTATCAGTACTCACAAACTCCTCCCCATCCCATTCCTGAAAATAGAAGCCCTGCATGATAAGAAGCCAAGCAAAAAAAAAAAAAATTCCACACATCGGTCATATCTGGAAAACATGCTTCATTCTTTCTGTATGCAGGCTATCACTTCTCTGCCAAAAGTAGGAAATATATTTCCCCACCAGTCTTCTGAAGTTTGGATTGAACCCTTATTGATCATAGTTCTTAAATCTTTCAAAATTTTTTTTTTCCTTTGTATTATCATAGTCACTGTTCTTCGATTTTGTTCACTTCACTCTGAAACAGTTCAAACAAATCTCCTCAAGTTTGTCTGAATTTTTGTCTTTCCTTATGGTGCCATTATACTCCATTCCATTCCTATACCATAACTTACTCAGCAACTCCCCAGTTGATGGATATCAGTTTTGTTTCTAGTTCATTGCCATAACTTTGGGCTGCTATAAATATTTTTATACATATGGGTCTTTCTAGGGAAATATCTTCCAGCTGAGCACACCCAGTCTTTGCTTGCCTTTGTGTCTTTCCCCAGCCCTCGCCCCTCTTAGAATGTGTCATCCTGGAGAGGTAAGAAGTGGGGGGTGGGGATGGAAAGAATGCTGGAGTTGATGTCAGAGAATCAGGGTCTGAATCCTAGCTCTGTTCCTTAATTTAGGCAGCTGAATGTGGTCATAGCTTCTCTAACCTATTTCCTTATCAGTAACAAGAGGAATTTAGATTAGACAGTCTCTAAGGATCTTTCCAGCTCTGTCTATGATGCTAAAAGTAGTTATTATCCACCATTTTCTTCCTTTTTATTATAGTATTTTATTTTTTCTAATTACATGTAAAGACAAATTTTATCATTCATTTAAAAATTTTGAGTTCCAAATTTTCTCCTTCCCTCCTTTACTTTCTCCCTCCCTAAGCAATTTGATATAGGTTATATATGCACAATCATGTAAAAAAAATCCCATTAGTCATGTTGCGAAAGAAGAAACAGACCAAAAGAAAAAAAACAAAAAAGCAAGGTGAAAATAGTATGCTTCGATCTGCATTCAGACTCCATCAGTTCTTTGTCTGGATGTGAATAGCAATTTTCCTTGTGAGTCCTTTGGAATTGTCTTGGATCATTGTATTGCTGGGAAAAGCTAAGTCATTCATAGTCGATCGTCATACAATGTTGCTGTTACTGTGAACAATGTTCTCCTCCACCATACTTTAATAAACTCCTACCTCCCACTATCTTATACCTCCACTCCAACATATTCATTCAGGAAATCTTTATGGAGCACACTCAATGTCCCAAAGTGCTATGCTACAGGTTATGGAGAATGCAGAGGGTGATAAGGCAATTGAAAGTTAAGTGACTTGCCCAAGGTGATACACCTTCTTACTCTGTAGCTAGGACAGGAATTCAGACATTACTCCTCAGGGGGAAAGGGAGAACAAAAAAGAGGCAAATACAGACTCCCCTTTCTCCTAGGCAGCTAGGTGGCAAAGTGGATGGACTGCTGAGCCTGGAGCCAGGAAGCCCTGCATTCAGATGTGACCTCACTAGCTGTGGGACCCTGGGTAAGTCATTTAACCACTGCCTCAGTTTCCTCAACTGTAAAATAGGAATCCTAACAGCACCCACCTCCCAGGGTTGCTTTGAGGATCAATGAGATTATATTTTTAAAATGCTCAGAGCAGCCCTGGTACAGTAGGTATTTAATCAATGTTTGTTTCCTTCCTTCTCCTAGTTCCTTAGCTTCTGGATCTTTATAATATCCACATCTAAGTAAAAAGCAACAGAGGACACGGGACACAGAGCTGACAAGGCGGATTGTGCCCAGGATACTGTTGTGATGAGCTGGTATCAACACCACTCTGTCCCTCTGAAGCTAACTCCCACCTCCCACCATCTCCTACCTCCACTCCAACATATTCATTCAAGAAATCTTTATGGAGCACACCCAATGTCCCAAAGTGCAATGCTACAGGTTATGGAGGATGCAGAGGGCAATAAGACATTATTCCTGCCCTTTTCAAACTTATAGCCTAATAGGAGAGAAGGAAATGGGCATTTATTAAGCACCTACTCTGTGCCAGGCATGGGGCTAAATGCTTCACAAATGTTCTCATTTGGTCCTTATCACCAGAGAGGCAGGTGCTATTATTATCCCCATTTTACAGTTGGGGAAACTGTGGCAGACAGGTTAAGTGACTGCCTGGGGTCTTACAGCTAGTAAGTGTCTGAGGCAGGATTTGAATTCAGGTCTTCCTAACTGCAGGCCCAGTGCTTTATCTAGTGCTGCCTGGCTGCTCAGTAGGTAGAAATAAGACATGTGCAAAGTAACTGCATCACAAGTTAGCCTTCAGTAACAACCATAAGTGATCTACTAATGATATTTCATAGGAGTTCAGAAGAGGGGGAGATCATTTCTTGATAGGGTAATCAGGGAAGACTTTTTAAGTTGGTGGTAGAGCTGGGCTCTGGCTATGGTTTGGAGGGAGGGAGGGAGGGAGATGCAGTGGACTGGATTCAGAGAAAATCTGGGATCAAATCCTAGCATTACCGCTTACTAGTTGCACGACCTTAAGCGATTCTCTGGGTCTCAGATTCCTCATCAGTAAAATGAGAGGGGGGGCAGCTAGGTGGCACAGTGAATAGAGCACCGGCCCTGGAGTCAGGAGGACCTGAGTTCAAATCCAGCCTCAGACACTTGATATGCTTCCTAGCTACGTGACCTTGGGCAAGTCTCTTAACCCCAATTGCCCTGCCTTCACCCCTCCAAAAAACTGTAAAATGAGAGGATTAGATTAGGTGATTTATAAGGTCTCTTCTAGCTTCAAATCTATGAAACTATGATTGCAAATAGCAGAGGTGATAGGGGAGAAGGTTGAACAAAGGGATGAAGGCAGAAAAGGACTAGGAATTTTCAGGGAATAATGAGTATTTCGGTCAGACATGTCATATTAAATCGCAGACCCAGAGCTTCAAGGGATCCCAGAGGGCAGATAACTCCAACTCCTTCATTTTATAGAAGCAGCAGCCTGGCAGGTAGTAGCCATCTAAAGTGGGATTTGATTCCAGACCTCCTGATTCCAAAGTCAGTCTTCTTTCTACTATCCCAGGTCAATGCGGTACGTGGAAAGGAGATAGACTTATAAAAGGTAAACTGAGACTAGATTGTGTAAGGCCTTGAAGGTCATGCTAATGAGTTTGAACTTATTAGTCAAGAAGGAAGAAAACTATTAAACCTATTAAAACTCTGAAAGGGGACAAAACCAACACCTATGTTACAGTGACAAATACATTATTCTACCTCCCGATGTCCCTGAGGCATGAATTAATCCAAAGCATAACTGCCTCTACTTTATCAGGAAGCACTTGATGAGAGATTTCTTTTTTTTCCCCCTTTGTATTCACCAATTCCCAATCCTTCGGTGAAGGGGCTCCAGGAACAATGCTTCCCTGATCCGAGGGCCACTACTTTACAGCAAAGAAAACCCAGCACACGGTCTATTCGTCCATCAATATCTGCCCACCAATATCTCTCCCCATGCAAAGAAGGCCATCTCACACTTCTTAGGTGGTAAATGCGTTCATGGAGCCTCTCTGATCCCAGCCACCATTGGAGCGTGGGAACACAGACACAGCTGGACTCAATCAAAACATCCATTGGCCCTATTGAAGCCTCAGCCTCCCCACGGTGGCTTGCCTGAGATCATTGAGACAGAGGTGAGCAATCTTCTCTGATGTGCCTCACCAATTGTGCCCTGTCCTGCGTGAGCGAAGCACTCCTTCTGGACTCCCGTGGGGACTAGCTCATGCCTTGAAGCAGCAAATTTGATTACCCTGATCTTTTCCTGGGCTTCTGTTATTGCCGGCTACCAAAAGACTCGAGCCCCCTTTTACTATCCAGCTGTGGCTCTTGACTCCCTCGACCTCCCTTGGCATTGAATTTAGCTTAAAAAAAATAACACCTCGAATGTCACCGAGGCAATTATGCTTTTCTTCTCCACTCTTTGGGAAAGGTGAAAGGGAGGCAGTGGCAGGAGCTGGGGAATTGATGGTCCCCGTTATCCTCGCTGTAAAACATCTTATGTCTGGTCCCTGTGCCCACGGTTTCTCATCTATAAAGCTTTGCTCCCTGCTGTTCCCCATCAGTCCGGGCAGCGCCCCAACGCAGTCTGCTGAGCAGCACTATAACTTATCGAGTGTATCCTTTCTGCCTCTCACCTCCCAGCCTGACATCCCCTTGTTGTCTTACTGTTCTTATTCACTCAACCACTGACAGCTCTGACTCAGATCTCGAAATTGATCAAAGTAAGCCCCCACCCCTGACTCACCACCTCGCACTTAGGGATTGGTCAAGCGTATGTATGTGTTAAATATGAAGGGCTTCTAATCAATTCTTTTCACCTCCTTTTCTTCCTTCTCCTTCTCATCACCACCCCCCCCTCCTTCTCCCAGAAAATAAATAAATGAATCCTGGGTTGGCTTTAGATTTCAGCAATATGACTGCTGTACAGATGGATTCTGATGAAGCTGCTGCTGGCTCTCTGGGGAGCAGCATGAAATGCTGGCTTTCAAAACCTGAGCAGCGTGTAAATGGCAGCTAAAAAGGAAATGCAGATTGGAACTGAGTGTTAATTGTCTCTTTCTCTCTTCCTCACACACTTCAGAGACTGTGCAGCGGCAGAAGACAGGAAAGCAGCCATGCCCCCTCGTGGGGTAGGGGTTTTCTTTTTCTTTTTTTTTTTTTTTCTTTCAAGCCGGACTGAGAGAATAACACCGAGAGTGTCCAAGTTGAAAAAGGGTTTGTGGCTTCTTTTTTTTTTAAAGTTCGAGAGCACATCTGATGAAAGCAAGAGAGGTAGCATTGAGCTCATAATGAAAGCAAGTCTGCTGAGAAGGAGTCGATGAGATGCGACACTGAAAGGAGAAGCAGGATGTCTTTGTTTGGGAATGACAGGCGATAAGCTACGGGGGCGCGTGGAGAGATTTTAGTCCATAACTAGGTAGCAACCTGTCAAAAGCAGGCCCCTTAAATGCAGTACAACAATTCTCACTTGAGATGATTTCGTTTCTAACTCAATGCCTGTGTGCAGCAATACATAATTGGATGCCAAAAAAAAAAAATGTTCTGTCCTGTTCAGTCTGCAATTGTCATCACCCTCCAGCCGAACTACAGTCCATACAGAATGCTTGCACTTCTGCCCAGGGTAAGGTCAGCCTTATGACCACACCCAAGGCTCAAGACCATTAATTCCTTTTTCTTAAACGCTCTTGTTATCCTGCTCCCAGGACTTTAATAGAACAAGACCTTGACATAATTAATATCTTTTTTGTTGTTGTTGGTAGGCAATAAAAAAAAAACAGCTGGAAAACCTGTGCCATCATTGGCATGGGGCACAGAAGCTTCAAGCATCTTTTTTTATTTACCATGAAATACCTGCCCCCTGCCTAAGGCTTTTTCACCAATGCACCTACTGATGCTTCATCTCTCAGTGCTTCTGGAAAATAGGCGATGACTCCCTGCTGTCCCTGCTGGAGTCCCAACTTAATTCCAGCTGGCCAGCTGGAAACAGAAGCAACAGCCATGTGGGAGGGCAATAACCAATTAAACCAGACTGCTTATGATCAGGTCATTCCTTTATGCCCACTAAGGTGAAGGTGGGCTTTGGGATTGGGAGCAACAGGCAAAACCATTCCCTCTCTCTCTCCAATACCCCATAGTTTAACCAGGGTGGGGAGCACAGGGCAACTTCCTCAGGGGCAAAGGGAATTGACATCATGGATGGATAGAGTTGGAAGTGACCTTATAGTCCAAATCGAGTCTTCATTTCAGAGATGATGGGGAAAAAATAAGACCAAAAAGATTCAGTGACTTGCCCAGGGTCACTTAGCTCGTAAGAATTCTGAATTGGGATTCAAACCCAGATCTTTCTGAATCTGCCTGCGTACCTGCTGATTCAAGGGCACACTTCAAGTGTTTGCAACAGTACTACTCCCCAGATCCTAGGTCCTGGGCACAGACCGCAGAGGGGTTACGAGCACAACAAGAGGCAGGGGCTTAGGGCTAAGAGTAGTAATACAAAAGCATAGTTCTCAGAAATTAATCCAAGTATAAAATCACTGTTTGCTATGCCTCTGCTCATCATTTCTTTGCCAGGGGTAGGGGGAAGTATATAAGAACAAACCTAAACATAGTCAGGCACAGCCCAGAGAATACCAAGGAAACTCCCCTACTGATTGCACTCCCTTTGAAATTCCCTAGAAAGGAATTCCCTTTCAGGGCCCTATGGCTGAAAGTCATACTAATATCTAATAATCCACACGGGCTCATTGCTTTCAAGCTGAGAAGGACCCCTCTTTAAGAAAGTCATTTACCCACTGTTTGCCTCAATTTCCTCAGCTGTAAAATGGGGCTAATAATCATAGCACCTATCTCTCAGGGTTGTTGAGAGTATCGAATGAGATAATATTTATTAAGCGCTTAGCACAGTGCCTGACACAGAGTAGGTGCTATATAAATGTTAGCTTTAATAATAATTACTACTCTTGCTGCCATGCCTACTGCCACTACTACTATAACTACTACTATTATTACCACTACTAATAAAATACTATTATTATTGCTAATAATAATAATACTATTACTACTACTACT
>CM053622.1:530481475-530553612 GCA_028646595.1 Phalanger gymnotis | reverse complement strand
CTATTACTCCTACTCCTACTCCGACTACTACTACTACTACTACTACTATACTACTACTATACTACTACTACTATACTACTACTATACTACTACTATACTACTACTACTACTACTACTACTACACGACTACTACTCCTCCTACTATGGAAACTGATGCTTGGAGAGTTCAAATGATTTGACAGGCAAAGCTAGGGTTTGAGCCCAGGTTCTTACTTGAAATCCAGTGTTCTTTCCAGTGTACCAAGATGACAAACAGGACTCTTCTTGGATGGAGATGGTGGAACTGTTCACTTGTTATCACAACAATGTTGCTAGCCGCTACCGTGGTTGTGTGAGACCAAGAACAACTAGCACACAGAAGGGCTGCTAACACAGGTTCTTTTGATCTGCTTTGCTAAGGAAAGTAACTTTAAGGCATTAACAATCTCACTTTAATCACACATACAAATATAACTCACTTAGTTCAGGAGGAAAAGCCAGCACCCTGAGCTTCAGAGCGAATACAAATAGAAATTACAAACATCCACACACAGACCTTGTCTGATTCAAATCACAATTCATAGTTACCAGGGAAGCATCAGCATCTGGGTTTACAAGTCAGGGGGGGTGGGTGGGGAGTCTCTTAACAACAGCTGCCCAGAGGATACTCTTTCAGTGAGTAAGAGCCCCCAAAGGAAAAATGCCAACCTCTCAGTTTATATACCCAGTTCAGGGTCAAAAGGCATCACAACATGCAACTCAAACCCATGTAAACTAGGCTTTCCCTTGAGGTAAGGAGGTCATCAGAGACTCCTGGTTTAATCAAAGAAACAAAGCCTAGACTCATCAAGGGCACTTGGCTAAATAAGTGCTCCAAAATTGAAAACATTAAAAAAAAGTCCCACCTTAATTACTGATACACTTGTGCAAGTGTCATCCCAAGTATTCTCCCTCTAGGAAGGGCACAATTGAGAAGATTTCTATTGTTTTTATATCCATTAGAGAGGAAGTGTCTTGTGGAAGAATGAATACTGAATAAGTCTTTTTTAAAAAAGATAATTGGGGTTAAGTGGCCTGTCCAGGGTCATACAGGTAGTAAGTGTGTGAGGCCAAGTTTGAACTCAGGACCTCCTGCCTCCAGGGCCAGAGCTCCATCCATTGTACCATCTAGCTGTCCCTGAATATGTCTTGATTCTCCAGAGCCTAGCATGTAATAGGAGTTTAATAATGCTTGTGACTGAAGTCAGAAGACATGAATTTGAGTCCTGACACCACCATTTCGTATCCTACAGTCAAGAGAGCTGGAAAAGGGAAAGGAGAAAGAAATAGGTATTTATAGAGCACCACTTCACTCTATGTTCAGGCAGATGGTCCCCCACCGCTTCCTGGGCCATCTCCAGTCCTCCTGATCTGTGTCTTGCCATTGGACCCAGATGGCTCTGGAGGAGGAGGTGGGGCTGATGACCTTGCCCAGCCCTCCCTCACTTAAATCTAATTCACTTGCCCATGATGGTATCACCTCCCTGATGTCATGGTCCTTTTCGAGAATGAAGGACAAACAAAAACAACAAATAATGTGCCTAGCAGAAGCAGCAAGATGGCTCAGCAGATAAAGTACTGGGCCCAGAATCAGGAAGACCTGAGTTCAAATCCTGCCTCAGATACTAGCTGTGTGACCCTGAGAAGTCACTTAACCTCATTTGCCTCACTTTCTTCATCTATAAAATGAGCTGGAGAAGGAAATGGCAAACCTCTCCAGTCTCTTTGCCAAGAAAACCACATGGACGGTATTGGCATTCCATGGTCACAAAGAGTTCAACAAGACTGAATGACGATGTGCTAAGCACTTTACAAGCATTTTCTCATTGGATCCAGCCCCTTAGTGAATGACAAACCGAGGCTCACAGCGGCTATGTGACGCGGCCAAGGTGCTAAGTGAGAGAGTCAAGATTCAAACCCAGGTCCTCCAGCTCCAAGCTCAGCTGTCTCTCTGCTGACTATGCTTCCTCACTTACCACCCTGGTGACTTTAGACAAGTAACTTAGATGGTTGATCCTCAATTTCCTCAACTGTACAAATACTTGTATTACCTACCTCACAGTGTCATGAGGACCAAGCAAGACAATATATGAGAAAATATTTTGTCACTATAAAGTACTGTGTAAAGTTAACTTATGAGTATTACTGATTTACCCCCAATAAGGTACTCTGTGAGAGGCAGTTTGGCAGCTAGATTGCTGGTTTCAGAGTTGGGAAGATGTGTCTCCAGATCCCACCTTTGACATGTACTGGTCATATGATCCTGGCCAAATCCCTTAATTTCTCAGTCCTCAAGGCAGCTCCGTAAGTGTATCATTGCATAGAAAGTAGATTAGAATAGGCATCTACATTGGTAGAGGGAGTTTCCTTACTGGAAATTCCCCATAATAACGAAATCACAGATCTAGTCTGTCTGGGTCCAGTCCGGTGTGTCAGCAAACCATAGAATGAAAAGAAAGTCAACGTGTACTTTAAATAGCAATAAAAAAGATGCAAAGTACTTTACATCTATTATCTCATTTAACCTCAAAATAACCCTGTGAGGAAAGTGCTGTTTTAAATAATATATGCAATATAAAACCTGCCTTACAAAGGTTTCCTCTCCAGGTGGGGGGACTAGTAGCCAAGAGGTTGCTGTGAGACCTGGGCCCGGATTGTTCAGCAATCATGGGGGCTGCTCTTTTCAAGAAAGGGGCTTCTCATTCCCCTATGTCTTTAGGTTTACTGTCAGTATAGTACTTCCGTTCAAACAGAACCTGTTGTGTGATATGATTTTTCAATATGGTCATGGATGGTCAAAGAACGTCATAGAGCATGAGGCACCTGCAGAAAAAGGGCTCAGTTAGCATGAGAAAGAGAAATAGTTTCATCATCATCGCCATTCTCATCATAATATGTCATGGATCACCATGGGATGTTATTATGTTATAAGCATACTACCAGTGATGATTTGTATACAACAAAAATCAGGTAAAAGACATCTAGTGTTATGTAAGCTTCTTGAGGACAGGACTTTTTCTTTTTTGGTCTTTATATTCCCCAATGTCTGGGACAGTTAGGTGGATGGAACACTGGGCTTGGAATCAGAAAGAGTCATCTTGATGTCTCTGAGTGACTTGGAGGCAGCTAGGTGGCTCAGTGAACAGAGTGCTAGGCTCAGAGTCAGGAAGACTTGAGTTCAAATCCAGCCTCAGACACTTACTAGCTGTGTGATCCTGGACATCTTTGCCTCAGTTCCTCATCTGTAAAAATGAGTTGGAGAAAGAGATGGCAAGAACACTCAAGTGTTTTTGCCAAGAAACCCCCAAAATGGGAGACAGACTGAAATGATCCAACAATTGGGACTTGGAATCAGGAAGATCTGAGTTCAAATTTGGCCTCAGACACTTTCTAGCTGTGTAACCCTAGGCTTACCCTCTCTCAGCTTCACTTTCTTCATGTTTAAAATGGGGATAATAATACCACCTACTTCACTAGGTTATTATGAGGTTCAACTGAAATAACAAATATAAAGTGCTTGGCAAACCTTAAGGTTCTATATAAATGCTAACTACTGTTATTATTGTGTCTCTGCATGGCAGGTGCTTTAATATACATGTTTGGTTTTTTTGAGGCAATTGGGGTTAGGTGACTTGCCCAGGGTCACACAACTAATAAGTGTCAAGTATCTGAGGACAGATTTGAACTCAGGTCCTCCTGACCCCAGGGCTGATGCTCTATCCATTACGCCACCCAGCTGCCCCTCTATGAGTGTTTGTTGAGGTTTATTGAATTAACACTATCACCAGAAGATCAAGTAGTCTCATTTGGAGAATGTGGGATGGGATGACAAGTGAACTGTTTGAATATTGAATTGTTATGTATTTGTACCAAACACTGACTTTTCCATGTACCCACCAGCAGCTACGACAGGAGAAACTGATATGGTTTGCAAAGCCTGCGGATTTGTATTTTCAGCATTTTGAAACTGAAAGTGAATAGAATATTGGCCTTGGAGTCAGGAAGACCAGGATTCAAATCTTGTCTCTGACACTTACCAACTGCATGACTCTGAATGAATCACTTAACCCTCTCTCATCCTAAGTTTCTTTATTTGTAAAATGGGGGTGGGTAGGGTAGATAGCTTCTAAGGTCCTTTCCAATGCCAAATCTATGATCCTTTACATTAAAAGACCTAAAGGAAGACCTCCAGCACGTTGGACAGGTCCTCTTTGGAGGAATGTCTGGAAGAAGATGGAAAAGAATCTCATAGGGTGAGGTCTGGATGGGTTATAATCTTAACCAGTGGAGATAGCATCGCATCCATATTAGTGAGATCATGGAACCATTGCAGTATTGAAGCATCGATAACATCTCACATGTATATGACACTTTACAGTTTTAGGGAAATTCCCAAAGAGAGAATCAAGTAGAATATGGTCCATTCCTTTCATTAGAGCCCTGTAAGGTTAATGGGGAATAAGATCTTTCCCGCTCATCAATAAGCCTCATGTGGCACCCATTAAGGGAAGCTTGCTTGCTTGTAGGAAGGCTTACATACCTTTTGTTAATTTCTAATTGGGCACTGAGCCTATTAGCTAAAAGAGTATATATTGTGAGAAGTGAGCTTTTGCTTTGGGGATGTGCTTATGAGAAAGATGCTGTGATTCCCTGGTCTAGACTCTGAGTGGCCATATGTTCAGAGCTCCGCCACTGCTCAGAGATAAAGGCTCTCTCCATTCAGTGGTGGATGCAAAGCTTTGATTCAGGCAGTAGAGCCCTGTCTGTTGGTCTTTATTTCTCTTCTCTGTATTTTTTCTGTTCGATTAAAGAAAATCATTGACCCCTTTTAAGTTGCTTTCCTAGAAAAGCAGACAAAAGAACCTGCACTAGCAGCCATCCTGGGTGTGCCAGTGTGGTCACCATTACAAGCCCCTAAGACAGAGCATTCGACTAGGACCCCCACCTTTCCAGAGCCACATGAACGAAAGAAATCCAAAAGTTCGACCCCAGAACTCAGTACAGTCACATTGGATCTGACTACCCATTCTCTCCAAACCGCATTTCAGACTTTTTTGACCATACCCTTGCCTGGGGACCTTCATCTCTCCCTACCCCCTGCCCCATCTTCAACTTCCCCTTATATACTGTCTTTCCCCAAGAGGGCATAAATTCCTTATGGGCAGGGGCCATCTTTTTTTGTGCTTGTATATTCCCAGACTACATAGCACGCTCCTAATAAATGCCTGCTGACTGACCACAAAAGCTACATTGGGCTGGTTTAGCATACTTGTTTGTTCCTTTGCTTTTTTCCACTAAGATACCCACCACTAGGCCATTTTCCTCAGTGAGGAGAGATTGAACTAAATGTGTCACTCTCAGAATAAACCTATAGCATACTTCATAACCTCTCAGATTCTCTTTTGGGTATATTCTGTGTTCTTATTTCTGAATAGTACAAGACCTGATTGTAGACCACACAAGACACCGGAGAAGCACAGATGTACTACAAGAAGCCATTGTCTCCAGAGGACCACACATGACAACCCTGAGGGAGATGGAAAACAAGATGCCAGACTCTCACAGCCAACTGGACCACAACAAGCTTCTTAGAACCTAATCTGTGCTCAATATGCAGAATGACTCATGTTTTTTGGGCAGGGCCAATATGGGAATTTGTTTTGCTTGATAATGCATATTTGTTACAAGGATTTTGTTTTTCTTTTTCTCTAGTAGGGGAGCGGGAAATTGGAAGGGAGGGGGGAAATGCTTGATAAGTGATTTTGTGTGTGTGTGTGTGTGTGTGTGTGTGTGTGTGTGTGTGTGTGTGTGGTGTTAAAGAACCATACTTCTACTTCACTTTCTCCACTCTCACACACTGTGCTAGAAACTTGAATAGTCAGTCAATTAGTCAGTCAAACAGCATTTATTAAATAGCTATAGTAGGCACTGTGCCAAGTACCTGAATGATAGGCTGGTCTTACCAGAGTACACCAGCATTGAAGGCAGCACAAAGCTGGAGTCAGCACCTCTTCCTTCCCTGTAGGGCAGGGTAGAATGTCATTATTCTGTGGCCCATAAGCACTTCTTCACCCTGGCCCCCATTGCTAACAGCTTTAGACAGAGCATTTGTTATAGGAGAGCAGAGGCCCAATGGGACTATCCGCTGCAAAATACTCATTTAAACAAAATGTCCATCGATGAACAGGCAAACTTTAAACACATCCAGATATTCCAAATACCCATCCTGGAGGCCCCTCCCAATGATGCTGCACAGGAATGGCTGCCAAGTATATGCCACAGACACAGCGGTACAGGCTGCTGGCTCTGCAGGGGGCTGAAAACAAGCCAAATGGGGAGTCAGATAACTGGGAATACAGCACTATGGGGCATTCCAAGTACCAGCCCTTGGGCTGGACAGAGGAAGGACACAAGGGTGAGAGGTCATCCCTCTCTGGCCAAACCCCTCTCCTCCAACAACTGCTTTGGTCACAGCTGTGAGCCTTCCCAGATGGGCAAGGCCAGATCAGTGGCCAAAGCACATGGGTTTGTTGTATCAGCCTTCAAGTCCATCAACAGTCACTGGACCATTAAATAAGAGAGGAAGGGTGGGGATTATAATTTCACAAATGATGTTTCCAAAACAACTTGGAGAAATGGAAGTAACTTCATTCCAAGAAGCAAGTGGTTAGATTATAAGCTTCTTGAGGGTGTCAACCGGACTGAACCAGCCTTTAACCTGTGGTTGGCTGGAGCAGAATAGAGCAGACTAGAAACAGGAATCAAACAGAAGTTTAAGTTCAAAGTGAGAGAAATGGGTTGCAAGGAAGGAGGGGAATTAGACACATGTGCCAAGGCCCTGCCCCTAGTGGGGGTACCCACCTTAGTGTGGCCAGACCTTGATTTATATATTTGTGGCTAGACAAAGAGTCAAGCAGTGTAGAGTAGCACCGGTGGTGAGGCAAGGTTGTCTAGTGACAAAAAGTATGTTCATAGCAGGGCCTCATGTCTGAGCCAAGCTCAGGGACCATCAGTTCTGTGACTTAGCTGCAGCAGCGATCATCCAGAGGGTGAGAGCAAAGGGTGGTTGTTATGCCAAGCTCAGGGCTCAGGTTGCTTTCTGGGCCTTAGCTCTGGATAGCAGGGTGTCTCCTGATATCCTGACAAGGGCAGGAACTGTCTTCTGCTTCTTTTTGTATTAGCAGATCCCAGTGCCTGGCACATAGCAGGTATTTAAATGTTAGCCATAGATCGACTGATCCATTAGAGACTATAATAAGCCATCAGGTGTCACTCTTCTCCTTAGCTGGTGATTTTACCCATTCAGATGCTCCCTCCAACTATGCGTATGTCCATTAAGACACCACCAGTTGTATGACCCTCAGGAAGTTATCCAACTTCTCTTTGCCTCAGTTTCCTTACATGTACAATGAGGGAGTTGGACTCTATGACCTCTAAGGCCCCTTCCAGCTCAAAATCTGTGATTTCATGATTCAACTATGCCTGCCCATTCTCCCTAATTCCAGTTCACGGCCTCCCATAAATCTTCCCCTGGGGGTAATTCAGGGAAAGGATCTACCCAATACGTTTTGGTCCTTCCTCTAGTTCTCTTGGCATTGCCCAGGTACTGATGGAGCAAGGAGGCTGTCAATTAGATATCTCTTAGTTTTTCTGAATAGATGGGTGGCCCATTTTGTTGTTGTTGTTCGGTCGTTTCAGTCATGTCTGATTCTTTGTGACCCCATTCGGGGTTTCCTTGGCAAAGATACTGGAGTGGTTTGCCATTTTACAGCTCATTTTACAGATGAGGAAACCGAGGCAAACAGGATTAAGTGACTTGCCCAGGGTCACACAGCTAGTAAGTGTCAGAGGCCAGATTTGAACTCACAAAGATGAGTCTGCTTGATTCCAGGCCAGGTTCTGTAGCCATTAGACCATCTAGCTGTCCAAGGACTTATTTAGTGTTGTATATAAGAAGTACTTGAAACAGTGGCCCTCACTGCTGAAAGGCCAGGTGTGTTACCTTTCACTTCTCCCTCAGGATTCCTTGGTACCCTCAGGGGATTTGGAGGTGGGGTGTCTCTCTTCTCTGCCATTGGCTCAGGCTCCCACCAATCGTGTTCCCCCAATTTTAAGGAGACCTAAAGCACCTCAGTTCCACTTAACCACTTATAACAGTTTTTATAGAGGAAAAATTACTTCAAAGGCATAGCAAAAACATGAAAACATTTTCCCCAACAACTCAGGGGCATGATCCCTACCCCTTACACCACCCCTCAGTCTCTCAGGATGAGAAAAGGGATTGGGTTCATAGTTTAGCTCAGTTCCTACATAGTGTGAATCCTACCAAGTTCAGGTCCCGAGTCTAAAACCTTTCCCCCATCCAAGATTTGCCTCTGGGACCCTGGCTTCTCAGGCCTCCTTGCTGGACAGATGGCAACATGTGGCTTGTAATCCTGGGCTCCAAGATTGCTATGTCTCAAGGACTCCACTCCATTCACCTAGAACTGAAAAAAAGACAAACCAAACAAGTCCAGAACCCCAAGCCCATTTCTCAGGGCCACAGGGCCTAAGGGAAAGGGAAGGTGGCCCTCAGGCCCTTCCTTCCCCAGCTTACTGCACAGTGCCCATTCTTTTAGTGAATGAATCCTTTACCCCTGGATGCCACAAGACAGAGAGAGACTGTCCAAATCTGGTAGTTTTAAAGATGCAGCTGATTCCGGCTATTTGGTTAATGAGAAGAAGCTGCCCCCAACCACATGGTAAGCAGATGCAGAATGTCCACACCTTTGCCAGTCCTGTCTCCCAGAGAGAGGCCCCAAGTATCTCTCCATATGGGTACCTCGATCTTAGGTGGTCCGGGAATGCGCCAAACCTTAGCTACACACTTAGTACGTACTGCATGCTCACCCACCAGCATTCTAACCTTAATTTGATGTCACAAGTAGGGTTCCTTACTGAAAACAGAAATTTCTTAGTCCATACAACTGGCATGGTGCCTTTCACTTTCTCAACATTCAATAAATGTCGATAATTATGGTCAATTAACCCTCAGGAGGAAAGGAGATTAGACTTGACTGGTTAGGCCCTGGGGCCAGAACCAGAATCAATAGAGTAGAGGTAAACAAAGAGGCAAGTTTATTCACTCATTGACTGAGAGCCTGTTGAATTGAGGGATTTCTGACAAAAACCAACTTTGTGTGGATTTCGCTCCAGTGTTCAGTGCTCTTAACATCTAGATTTTCAATAGACCAGACCCTGAAAGGCAGAGATAACAACCCTGAGGCTCTTCCTTAAATCTATGTCTCTTCCTGTTCATTTCCTCATGTAAACCTCAAGATAGAGTGAAAAAAATAATAATAGCTAACTTTTTAAAAGTGCTTTAAAGTTTACAACCCTATGAAATAGATGCTATTATTATCCACACTTTACAGATAAAGAAACTGAGGCCAAGAAAGATAAAGTGACTTGCCACGGGTCCCACAGTTACTTAGGTTCCTGAGGTAGCATTCAAACTCAGATCTCCCTGACTCGGAGTCAACTGGGTACATCTACTGGTGATAGAGACAAAATTACTCAAACAGCTGACTTCTCTCCCCTTTCGAAGGAAATGAGTTGAGCTCAATAAAGAAGGATTAAGTAGTTGGTTCTGGGATGATTCTGCAGTCAAATGTCATCAGATCTCTTCTTTGATGAGTCTGCATCCAGGCCTGAGAGCAGCACAGGTGTTGGAGCCTGGAGGGGCCCAGATTGAAAGTCCGAAGAGTTGGGCTTCAGAGGCCGCTCTAGGATTCAACTTCAGCCAATTAAGGGACCTACTTAATGAGTATTGAAATATAACCCTGATCCTGGGTAGCCTGGATCATATTCTAACAGCCCGCCATCTTATTCAGTCCCTAGCCCCATTGTGCTGAATCCTCCTCCCTTCACTTTGCCCTTTCCTCAGCTAGTTCTCTCAAAAGGGAAAGCCATGTTAAAAACGAGTTACACTTAACTACTTATGTGACCTCAGGTAAGTCGCTCATCTAGAGGCATTAGGATGCCTCAAGGGATTGTTCAGTTGTTTCAGTTGTATCCAACTCTCCATGACCCCATTTGGGGTTTTCTTGGCAAAGATCTTAGAGTGGTTTGCCATTTCCTTCTCCAGCTTATTTTATAAATGAGGAAACTGAAGTAAACAGGGTTAAGTGACTTGCCCAGGGTCACGCAGCTAATAAGTATTAAAAGCTGGCTTTGAATTCAGGTCTTTCTGACTACGGGCCTGATGTTCTATCCATTGCACCACCTAGCTGCCCAGGAGTCAGGGAGATCTGAGTTCAAATCCAACCGGTTTCTAACACTTGCTAGCTGTGTGACCATGGACAAATTACTTAAAGGTTGTCTGCCTCAATTTCCCCAATTATAAAATGAGGAGGATAAAAATAGCACCTTCCTCCTAGGGTTGTTGTGAGAATCAAATGAGATCATGTTTGCAAAGCACCTTAGCATAGTGCCTGGTATACAGCAGGCATTTAATAAATAAATCCCCTCCCTTATTCCCCTCATCTGTGAAATGATGCAGCTAGACTGGGCACCCTTTGAAGTCTATTTGTATGGTTCTCTATATATAAGATCTTGGCACTGGAAAGAGTTCTTAGGATCACAGGTGTAGAGCTGAAAGGGAATTTTGTGGCTTTCTAGTCCAACCCCCTTGTTTTACAGATGAAGAAGGGGGCTGGTAAAGCAACTTGCCCAGAATGACACAGGTAATAAGTGGAAGACTCAGAAATGAAACCCATGTCCTTTGACTCCAAAGCTAGTCCACTTTCACTTCACCACACTAGCTCCTCTAAGATGCTTTCCCCCTCCTCTAGCTCAGAGCCCCAGATGGGAATGGGTCCTAAGCTCATTGGTTCCTAATAGCTCTTTATGTTACCCTTCTCCCAAAAGGATCATTTTCTTTTATTTTAGAGAGGGGAAGGCAGGGCAATTCGGGGTTAAATGACTTGCCTAAGGTCACACAGCTAGTAAGTGCATCAAGTGTCTGAGGCCAGCTTTGAACTCAGGTCCTCTTGACTCCAGGTCCTCCCAACTGCTCTACTCACTGTACCATCTAACTGCCCCCAAAAGGGATTGTTTTCAGAGAGATCACTTGGGAAAAGTTATTAAATTCTCCAGTCCCTTGGACTCAGTGATCACACTCCTAGGAATGTGAGGACAAGAAGAAAAGACCTACACAAACAAGGAGAAAGGGATTGGGTTTCCTCTTTTCTGCTAGTTGATGCAATCACAGAAAGTAATGGGCAGATAGCAGAGGTATTAATAAAATAATCGAGGGCAAAAATTTATCTAAGCCAGTCATCCCTTTAGAAAACATATCATTATTCTCTTTCTAATTATAAGGGCATCTGGCCATTGATTGGGAAATTAATGCCATGCAGCTAGTTCTGGTTATTCAGTCAATGGAAAGGGGCTGCTCTCAACTGCATGGTAAGCAATTGCAGAATATTCACACCTTTGGTGTTGGTCATGCCCCTGGAGGTCTTTAAAAAGCTAAGCTTGGCATATCTGTGAAGTCTCCACTGTAGCATTCTGACTCTAAGGAAGATTAAATTATGTTTGGTATCACTTTAGTATGAAGTATGTTATGTCTATTGTAATTTCTTTTGAAATGTGTTAACAAATGGTCACTCTTTATTAACCAGAGCATTTTCTTCCCTGACTGTGTTGGATAATGGAATTTACTATGTGTAGTTAAGGATAAACGATTAGCAAATTTGTCATTTAGATCTCCATTTATACTTTGTGTCAACTCTTAATTTTGTTTTTTGTTCTGAACTTAACCGTCAAGTAGAATGAGCATGTCGGTATATAGAGAGGAGCAGAAAGGGATTATTGTGTATGAGACTGCAATCTCTGTTGCATCCAGCTTGCTTTTCCTTTTGAGTGTATAGTGAATTCAAAATATAACTTTCAAAAATAAAAATCTAAGTCAGCCAAGCTTTGGAGACAGTGAAATAAATAGCTGATATCATTGTGCCCTTATCAGAAGGAAGCAGGGATGAGGGACATTTGCCTGTTTTCCCATTGGTCATTATGTCCAGTAGGAGACATTGCATCCAATATGAAACAGTTTGGAGACTCAAGCTATTTGAGTCTAGGAGCAGATACACATACTCTCCAAAGAGACAGAAGCAAAGAAAGAGTCAGGGGCAGGAAACAGCTTCAAGGAGTTGTGACCTTTGACAACAAAAGAGAGCTGACTCTGGTTTCAGATGAACTAGCCTTGTCCATTGAGAGTTGAGCTGCAGAGAGGAGCAAATCCTGGTAGCCCATCTGGGCAACCCACCCAGCAACACTGTCCTAGAGGTAGGGGGTGGGGGCAAGTGACAAGTGGGGAACAGGGGGCATCATGGGGACATTGGCTATCAGTCATGAATTGCCTTGGCCATTTGTATTAGCTACATGCGCCCCTCACTTCTAATGTTCTAGAAATATAATCTTATTCTTCTCAATAACATTGTGTATATTTGTGGGAAAATGCCTCAGCTATAAGTGGGAAAAGTTTGGTATCTGCTGCCATGTTAATGTAAATGCCTTTGCTTTGAACTAGTTATGTGCACTTGCTGCCTCTTAAGGGTAATCTCACTGGTGGGAACACTGGGGCTCTTCTAGTTCTAGGGATACCCTTGAACTCAGGGTAGTAAGCACCCCCACAGGAACCTAACCTGCAAACCTATGAGTGCCAAGTGGAAAGAGAGGTAGCCCCAAGGCAGTACCATGAAAACATGTACAAAAATATTCATAACAGCATTATTTGTAATAACAAAAACCAGGGAACAAAAATGTGTACCTGATGATCGGGTAATGCTTGAACAAATTGTGCCATGTGAATATAATGGAATATTACTGTGCCATTAAGAATGTCAAATACGAAGATTTCAAAACAGACAGACTTGTATGAAATTATTCAAAGAACTGACAGCAGAGCCAAAAGAACAATATACACAATGAGTACAACTTTGGAAATAAAGGCAAAACTAAAAGGCAATGAAATTCAGGTCAAAGATGACAGATTAGTGTTGGTACCAAATAATGAAAATTAAAGTACATATCCTGCCCATTAACAGTTGGTAAACAGCAAAAGTGGAAAGTAACATGTGCTATTGGTTTAATCACCTTCTGATGTGGTTTTGCTTAACTGTTTTCAGGAAATATACTTTGTGGGAGGTTTGTGTGTTTGTTGGTTAGTGACTGTTGAGTCAAAATTTATGGATGAAAATATAAAAATAAAATGCAATTTGGTCAATGTTTTAAAAAAAAGAGCAGCTAGGTTGTGCAGTGAATAGAGTGTCAGGTCTGAAGTCGGGAAGATCCAAGTTCAAATCTGGCCTCAGACACTTACTATGTGACCCTGGGCAAATCACTTAATCCTGTCTGCCTCAGTTTCCTCATGTATAAAATGATCAGGAGAAAGAAATGGCAAACCGCTCCGGTATCTTTGCCAAGAAAATTCCAAATGGGGTCACAAAGAATTGGACACAACAAACAAAAGGTTTCCTAGAGACCGTAAACACCTTACCCAAGGAAATTAATCTACAATGGTGGAATTTAAGACACTGTGACAAGTGGTTGAAAATGGGTGAAAGTACAGAGGCCCTTCTTTCATCATCATCTCGCAACAGAAGTGGTCAACCTATGGTCAGAGTCATAATCTAAGCTCTTGCCCCCATGCAAGCTAGGCTAGCTTTTCCTTAAAAGGCATTAAAACAGTCCAAGACTAAATTTACTCAAGCTTCTAAAGGTTTAGACAATTGCTATAGCTTCCTGGTAACCTAAATACAAAAGGCAGGCCACCAGTAATCATGTCCCTTCCCTCAGGCTTCTAACCAGCACATTAGTGGCATAACCAACAATAGCACACGGTAAATCAATGGTGCATCCTCACTGAGCAAGTTTTCACTGACCTCAATATTCTTCCCCTGCTATGGCTGAGGGAGCTTCCCTTGTTAACTGTCAGATATTCTACAAGAGTCTCCTTTCATCCTGTTCTCTAACCTGAATTCCCAAACTGGCCTGAATCAGACCTGGCCTACTATACTATCTAACCCTAAAAGTAAGGCTAGCCCTGGTTGGCAGTGACAAACTACATGCTTCCAGTCCTGCAGGAGAAAGGTAACAAAACATTAATGTCATCTCTGGTAACAAATGTCCAAAGAGTCACAGAGGTTTTGCAACCACTGTTAACTCCAAAAATACCAAAGAGCTCGCACAGTTTGCAAAAAGCTTTCTTTATTCCATTGGGGGAGAGAAATTAGACATGTGTCAGAGCCTCCTCTAGTAGGAGACCCAAGGCAGTGGGGCTAAACCTTGATTTATATATTTGCAGCTAGACAGAGAATTAACAATGTAGTGTAGCAACGGTGGTAAGGCACAACAGCAACAGCAAGGCAAGGTTGTACGGCCACAAAAAGTCTATTCATAGCAGGGCTTCAAGTCTGTCTGTGCCTGTTGGTGTTTACTATAGCTCAGAGACCATCAATTCTGTGACTTAGTTGCAGCAGCGATCATCCAGAGAGTGAGGCGCAAAGGATTGTTGTTATGTCAAGCTCAGGGCACAGCTTGCTTACTTGCTAGGCCTTAGCTCAGAGTGTCTCCTAACAGTTTAAAATAAAAAAGAAAGGGGTGGTCTTGGCATAGGGATCCTGACATTAACAACAACGATAATAACAGAAATAGCGCTTTTTAAGGTTAGCCAAATATTTTATACATGTTATTTCAACCAAGCTTCACAACAACCCTGTGAGACTGGTATGACAAGCATCATTCTCCCAGTTTTACGTTAAGCGATTTGCCCATGGGCACATGGTAGGTAAATATCAGTTCTGCCTGACTCCTTGGCCAATTGATCCTTTATCTTCCTCACCACATTGATATTTATAGGCATTTTAAGATTTGGTATACTATCTCACTTGATCCTTACAACAACCCCATAAGGTAAGCATTATTATCTGTGACTTACAGATGAGGCCGATTGAGGCTTAAACAGATAAAATGACTTGCTAGTAACTGTCACAGATAGTATTTAAACCTGGGTCTCTTGACTATAGGTACAGTACACTTTCTACTAGGCAATCCTGTCTCTACTATACTATACTGCCTCTGAATCAGGCAATAGCCACATAGTTGTTAACAGAACATGATGGAGTCTGTTGGACAGTTAGAGCTTGGTAATTACCAGTGCCCAATATACCGTACGTTATAAAAGGCTTTTATGTAGTCCAAAGTACTGAGGCCAAGAATATCACAGGGACTCCTCAGAGAGAGGCACGGTCACTCAAAACATATATTTCATGTGTTATTCCGTTCAATTGGATACGCAGCCTGTTAAGTTATGGGCATTCTATGGAGATTGATGGAGAGCTTGGCCCAGAATTGAATATGAGGAAGCAAATGGACTAGATTATATTTGGGAAATTGCAATGCTTTCAAGCTGTTACAGAACCCCACCTTTATAATGGAAATGTTTAGTCATAATCAGTCACTTGTATCAGACACTTTTGCCTCACTGATTTTTCTCTGCTATGAGAGTGAGTTCAACATTGGGGGAGAGAAGTTAGAAGCAGTTCTATCCAAAAATGCCTGAATAACAAAAAAAGATCCCAATAAAATTTATTTTAAAAATAAAGACCAAGTGGAGTTTGGGGTACTGCACCATTTTGGTGACTTCTTCAGGTTTAATATATGTTCTTGAAAGTAACATGCTAATAGAGTTGCCAAAAAATGAAAGGAAGAAAAGAATATCATTGAATCATTTTTCAAAAATTCATAGAAGAGAACAGAAGGGAGGCCAGAAGGAAACACAGACAAGCACGACAGCCCTGAAAGTTACATGTTGAATTTAATATATACTTAAAAGGAAAACCAAGCTGAAAGTAATGGAGATTTGAAGTTTTGTGTACAGTCCTCTTCTGTTCTATTTTGAATATGGAAATACTCATTTTATTTGGCGCTTGATAAGTTCAGAATAAAAAAAATTAAGAACAGAATGTCCTTCCTCCCCCTCTTCCCTCCATCTTGTTCTTCCAAATGAATCATGTTTCACAATGGAAATCTCAATTCTTGTCTTCCAACAACTCTTCAGATATAACTGTGCCCCACCAGTATCCAGAGAGGAGAAACAATCTCCTTTCTTGCTGCTCCTACAAAAGAAAGAAAAAACCCCCACCAAATTCTTCCATATATACTCCTCTACACACAACATTTTAGAGGATACTTCCTTTTGCAGAATGACAGTGGGTCCATTTTTGATTTTTGGAATAGAGAATTTAGCCAATCATCTAAATATTTATTATATTGACATCCCAATTAAATAGCATAGGTGGGCATTGAGAAGTAGCAGGTTGTAGTAAAAAGAACATTGAAAAGGAATAAAAACAAAGTATAAGGTACAGCTAGATGGCATAGCGGATAGAGTGTCAGCCCTGGAGTCAGAAGGACCTAAGTCTAAATTCAATCTGAGACACTTACTAGCTGTGTGACCCTGGGCAAGTCATTTAACCTTGTTTGTCCCAGTTCCCTAATCTGCAAAATGAGCTGGAGAAGAAAATAGCAAATCACTCCATTATCTTTGCCAAGAAAACACCAAATGGGGTCATAGAGAATCGGACGTGATTAATCAACAGAACAACAACGACAAAAAGAAATCTAACATCTATTCTTAGTTCTACCACTATCTGACTACGACAGCTTAACCAACTCACTTACCCTCCCACTACCTCAGTATTCCCAACTGTAAAATGAAGGTAACACCTACCCTGCCTACCTCATAGGGATATGCAAGAATCACATGAGATAACATGTAAGGGGAGAGAAAACAAGCATTTATTAAATGTCCTTTATGTGCCATGCACTGTGCTGAGAACTTTATAAATCTGAGAACTTTATAAATATGATCCCATTGATCTTTCCAACAGCAGTAGGAGGTAGATGCTATTATTATCCCCATTTTATAGTTAAAGAAACTGAGGCAGAGAGAGGTGAAGTGATGTGTCCATAGCTAGTAAGTATCGGGTGTCAGATTTGAACTCACCTGAGTCCTATCCACTCTATTAGGGCTCTATCCACTGCACCACCTAACTGCCTCTGAATGATCCCAAAAATAAAGAATCTCAAAGTTAGAAGGGATTATCCATTGATTGAAGAAATGCTACACAAATTGTGGAATCTGAAAGGAATGGAATATTATTGTGCAGCAAGAAATGATGAATTCAAAGAAACGTGAAAATACTTATGTGGACTGAGAATCTAGTCCAGTCTTCTTCACTGTAAAGAAATCCTTCCTGTAACACCCCTGGCAGCTGGTTATCTAGCTTCTAATTGACTAGTTTCAATGGTAGGGAGCTCATTATTTTGTACGACTGTGTATTCGGTTTTTGGAAAGCTATACTGTTGGAAAGTTCTTCTTTGTATTGAGCAGAATGTTGCATGATAAAGACATCAAAGTTGCAAACTGAAAGGCTGCTACTGAGAAGGGATATCAAGGAATGCATCACGGAAGAAATTGGGTTGTTTTTGAGGCCATCAGGGTTAAGTGACTTACCCAGAGTCATGCAGATAGTAAGTGTCTGAGATCAAATTTGAACTCAGGTCCTCCTGACTCCAGGGCTGGTGTTCTATCCACCTCCACTACCTAGCTGCCCCTCAGTTGGGTTTTAAAGAATGAGGAGGAATTCTGGTGTTAGATTTGAGGAATGCCTCTGTCAATTCCACCCATTGGTCCTCCTCCTGTGCTCTGTAGATGAACAGAAAGAATACAACATGACCACCCTTCCAAGTAAGATTAACATCAAACTTCCCCGTCTTCTCTTGCCTTGTCGTTGTTTGGTTGCGTCCTACTCTTCATGACTCTGTAGAGCATACTGTCCATGGGGTTTTCTTGCAAATATGCTGGAGTGGTTTTCCATTTCCTTCTCTAGTGGATTAAGGCAAACGGAGATTAAAATACCAGGGTCACACAGCTAGTAAGTGTCTGAGGCCACATTTGAACCCTGGTCTTCCTGACTCCAGACCTATCTATCCACTGAGCCATCTAGCTAGCTTCCTCTTCTCTTACTTCTCCTATCCTCTGATCTACTCCTGATGGTCCACTCACCATCTCAGCAATCCTTCCAGAGGCTTGTCTATGAGGCTCTTGAAGTCAAGTGCCCAGGCTGACAGCTATAATCTAACAGGTACAGAATACAGAGGGATGATTACCAGCATTGGCCTGGACATCCTATTAATGTAACCTAAAATTTAATTAGCTTTCTTAGTAGCTGAGGCCTAGCTCATGATAAACTTGTGGTCAACTAAAACTCCAGAACTTATCCACATGAACTGAGGTCTACCTTGTCATGTCATTATATATTGATTTTCTTTTTGTTAAAGCTAAGAACAAGACTTTCACATTTATGCTTGTCACATTTCATTGTGCTGGTATTAGGCTATTTGAATGCTAATTCAGTTATTCAGAATCTTAGCCCTCCCTGCTTTGCATCAACTTTTTAGAGAGTGCCTCCTGCTCTTCATCTAAGCTGCTGATGAATTGATAATAAAAACCTTGACCACAACAAGACAGAGCCAAAAGAGTTCTGTGTCATACTCCTGGAGATTTTCTCCTAAATCAGGGATTCTTCACCTTTTTTGCTTAACCTCTTTTGGCAGTCTTGTGAAGCCTATGGACCGCTTCTCAGAATATTGTTTTTAAATGAACAAAATACACAAGATTACAAAAAAAATTGAAACATAATTGTAAAAAAAACCCATTAAAGTAAAAAGACCAAGTTCATAGGACCCAGATTCAGAACCCTTTGTCCCAGATTAATCGTGATCTGCTAATTCCTTGGGTATAGTTGTTCAAACGGTTAAGAGTCTACCTCACTAGGTTATCCCACAGAGTATCTCAACAAAAATACCATGAGACCGTCAGATGTCAAGCTCAAACGAAGGCATTTCCCTAATCACCCAGCTTCGTAACCATAGCAAAAATGGAAATGAACTTAGTCTGGCACGGGCTCTTTTAGTAAACTTGTACTGCCTATGAATGATGACCTCTAGCATATTGGTGCCCACAAACCATCTGTTTAATAGTCACTTCCAGAATTTTGCAAGGGATTGAGGTTAAACTCACTGTCCTAGAGTTTTCAGGAGCTGTTTTCCCTTTTTTGGAAAATTGGAAGGAAAGAAGGGAGGAGGGGAGCACTTTTTATGTGCCTGGCCCTTTGTTAAGGGCTTTACAAATATTTTCTCATCTGATCTTCACAACCACCTATCTGGGAGGTAGGTGCTCTATTATTATCCCATTTTACAGGCAGGTGAAAGGAGGCAGGCAGCTGCTAAATGACTTGCCCTGGGTCACACAGCTAGCAGGCACCTGAGGCCAAATTTAAACTCAGGTCACCTTGACTCGTGGCCCAGCATTCTAACATGTCTCCTCTAAATTTAAACAAAAGCAGTGTTCCTAAAGATATATGGATTAATTACCTGCATCCTATTTATTCATTATAAACTCCAATATGGCAAGGTCATTTTCTTCTAAACTCCCCATTGTTTCTAGGTCATCACTCAAACCTTTCTTGTGACCTAGAAGAGACTCCAAACTAGCACTTCCCTTTCTTTTTTGTGCAATAATATTGTCAGGAAAACAAGTTTAGAGTTCAGCAGAGTAAGACTTGCAGGAAACGTCAGGAGAGTTGACTGCACTGCCACCTCCAATGCCATCGTTACAAAACTTCCATGCATACAAACTACATAGTCATCTATTTTTATTCGGTTATTTCAGTCATATCTGACTCATTGTGACCCCGTGTGGGGTTTTCTTGACAAAGATACTAGAGGGGGTTGCCATTTCCTTCTCCAGCTCATTTTATAGATGAGGAAGCTGAGGCAAAGAGGGTTAAGTGACTTGCCCAGGGTCACACAGCTGTAAGTATCTGAAGCAGAATTTGAACTCATAAATATGAGTCTTCCTGAGTCCAAGTCTAGGGATCTATCCACTCTACCACCTAGCCGCCCCCCATCTGAGAATCACCAGGTACCTTTCTGTGGTTCTTTCATGTCATACCTTTATTTCCTACCATTAATCCAGTCTTATAGTTTTATCTGAGCATTTTTCAAAATTTGTAAAAGCACTCACCACAGTGTCTATTAAAGCAGGTACTTCATAACTGCTTATTCCCTTCCCTTTCCTTATTTTCTTCCTTTGCCTTCTCCAGTGATCGCTTAAAGCCCTTATGATCGTATCAATGAGTCTTCTGTCTAACTTTCTTTTCCTCCATATTCATGAGACATATTTTGTTCCTTACCAGGAGCCCACCTTTTTTTTTTAAATCATAAGGCACGTTCTAGAATATCAGATCTTGTTCTCAGACGCCATCTATGCAGCCAACCATTCACTTCCCATATTCTCCTTTTTCTGGCAACATCATGACCCTTTTACTTGAATCAGAGATGAAAACAACACTGTACAGCAGCATCCTTCAGTTAACTTTACAGGATATCAAAGTCTTGAGAGATTCATTCCATGTTTTTTATGATTCTACCATTTATTCCCACATGAATCAGCAGAAGTGAGTTGACACAAAGGTATTTTGAAAAATACAAAGTGCCCTACGAATAGAGTATTATTATCTGAAAACACTAAGTGGCTAAGTATCCTGCCTAGGGTCACACAGTCAGGCTTTTTATTGATTTGAAAAGGCCATTATACTCACCATATGTAACAGAATTTATTCAAAAATAAAGGGAAAAATTTCTTTAAGGGACAAAAATCAAAACAGGCAAATGGGGATAGTTTAATCAGTCTGCATGTTAGTGATTGTTATTTCAGGAAAAGTGGCTGGTTTTATTGCTCTCTCTCTAGAGTTTATTTCTGTTTTATATGGTATTAAGAAAATCATTTCATAAGATGAGAGATTTAGAGCTAGAAGGAACCTTAGATATTTTATTACTGTCTTGGTTTCTCAGCTTGTTATAGAGAAGATGGAGTATTCTGGAAGTTGTTATCACTATTGGGGAGGCAGGGCAGAAGGGCTGTGAGATCAGGAAAGCAGCAAATGTTATTGCCTATAGTTCCAACAAGGATTTGCCTGTCTCTCACTCCATAGGCTGCTTAAAAATTAATGAATCAATCAATAAATACACATTTATTAAATGCCTCCTATATTCCAGGCACTGGACTAAGCACTGGGGATACAAAAAGAAGCAAAAACAGTCCCTGCCCTCAAGGAGTTTACAATCTAAGTGGGGGGGGGCTCAACATGCCCACAAATGTATAAAGACAAGTTATATAAAGGATAGATAAGAAATAATTAATAGAGAGAAGGCACTAGAATTAAGAGGGATTGGGAAAGGCTTCCTGTAGAAGAGGGGATTTTAGTTGGGATTTAAAGAAAGCCAGAGAAGTCAGTATTCAGGGCCAAGGAAGGACAGCATTCCAGGTATGGAGTGACGAGGTCATAGGTAGGGGAGCTGGTTCAAATGTGAAAGAATTCACTTAGACCTTCTCTGCAGCCAATGGGAGCTTTATTGATGCAAAAACACACAGACCTGAGATTTAGCAATGAGCTAAATAAAAGGTCCTGATGTCAGAAAAGAACCAGACTTATATAGACAAAAAGCTACAGGCTGTAGGATGATTTTAGGGTTTCTTATGGGTGTTGGAGATTTAGGGACAGAATAAGTCTTAGAAGATAAGGACACAGGTTGAGGACCATGAATGACACAAGATAAGGGAGACAAGGAGATCCCATGACCCAGGATAGGGCAAGGGAGGTCCAGGATAAGGGGAAGTTTGGTGGTATTTCAAGATAAGGGGAGGAGACTTTAGGGTGCCAGGGAGACTACAACTCAATCCTTAGGGTACCTTTGAATCAAGGAACTTTTGGGGGCATCTCCAGTTTAGAGGATAAACCAGGGAAAGGGCAACTCCACCCTTATGGCACCTTATACCACATCAGGGGTATAGTTAGAGAAAATACCCAAAGCGGGGAGATGGAGGGTCTTGTTTGCAGAATGGTCAGGAGACCAGCCCCAAAACAAAAACCTCCAGCCCCAGCCACTGGCCTGGCATTTTGGAAACTTGACTCCAGAGTGGAGTGTTGACAAAAGGGAAGTCAGAAAAAAAAAGTGAACCCTCACTATGACAAGCAGGGCAGTTCTGGGGACTTGCTTTCCCTGAGTGGGTCTCTGAGACTGCTTATGCTCTCCTGTGTTTTGTGTTTCTCAGACAAGTCTGGTGCATTCGATTGTGTTATAAGCTGCCTAAGATCTCAGGCTCAGAATTAACTAAAAAGCATGATGATGATGATGATGAGGAAGAGGAGGAGGAGGAGGAAGATGACGATGACCAACGACCACGATGATAACTTTGTGTCTTAAGGTCATCAAAAGCCAAATCCTTGACAATATGTTCAAAGCTATTCTCTAATCTCTGGGGCAAGACTGTGAGAAATCTTGAGACCCTGGCATTAACTTGACTAGCCAATTTATGAATACTTGGTTAAAAATACTTTAAAATCAACGTATTAGTTTTATTGACTTATAAAACCTCATTCATTCTATTTTCATATTTTGGAAAGGGTGCCCTGCATAGAACATATTGGGTGGTCTTCTTTCAATAATACCCATGCTGCACTATAGGCTCATTGTTTGGAGAAGGTGTCTTACATTCTCCAACACCCACCGCACCTCCCACCCAATCTGCCACAAAATATCCAAAATATTTTGCCTTAGATTCTAAATACTTTGCCTCTGCCTAATGGCTTAGTCAGATTTTCAAAAGGAAGCTTACAAACATCAGCAGCCACCCATCTTCGTTAAACCCTCTTTTTCTCCCCCTTCTGCCCTCCTCTTTCCACCTCCCCACCCGCCCCGCCTCTCAGGCCTCAAATACCTGATGAGGCTTTGGCTCAGCCTCAAGTGAGTACTTTTGAAAGGAAACCACTGATGAGTAGATTAGAGCTGATTGGAGATATCTGCCTAAGGGAATTTCCTGGGAATTGAAAGCAGACTAGACTCCTCCAAGCCATAACAATATTGTTTCTCTTTCTGTATTGATTATAAAAGGTAGATTGATTCTGAAACAAAGGAATAAATATTCTTCCACGAGAGAGTGCTTGTCAGAAGAAAACGACTCCTTTACCTGGTATTCAACGCCCTCTACCCTATCGTACCACCTGTCCTTTCTAGCCTACATCTATTCCTCCATACTTGATATGTTCTAGACAAACTAGAATTGTTCCATGCCCTTTTCTGACTATGTTTGTCCTCACATTCTTCCCTATGTCTACCTATTCCTTAAAATCCAACTTAAATACTACCCCTTTTGTGCCTAGGATGATAGCCCCTCTCACCAGTGACCTTCCTCCTTGGGGAGCACTTTCTTTTCCAACTTTAATGCCCTTAATCATGCACTATTATTCCTGAGTTTTTCCAAAGGCACAAGTTTAAAGCTAAAAGAGGTCTTCATGATTATCCAGTTCAACTTTGTTTTTTACAAATGAGGATACTGAGGCTTAAGAGGTTAGGTAACTTGCCCAAGGTTATACAGGTAATAAATAGCCAAACCAGAATTTGAACCTAGGACCTCAGATTTCCAGTCCAGCATTCTTTCCACTGATCCTCCATTGGACTGTAAGTTCTAGTAGGGCAGGAACGCTGTCCTCAATAGAGGAGAAGTCCTCAATTCCGAACTATGCACACTGTAGGTATTTAGTAAATGTTTGTCGGTATTGTTGAATTTATGTTGATTTTTTGTTTTGTTTTGTTTTAGCGTAAGGGGTCCTGGTGCACACGAAGTCTGTCATACACCAGTTTGGTTAATATTTGTTTTTCTATAATGTTTATTTCCCAGTATATTCTTCTCCCTCATTGTCTCCTTTTAGCATCCGGAGATCCATCTCTTAGAACAAAGAATAAAAAAGATTAAAAAAAACCAATTAAACAAAACTAACCAACACATAAATCAAGTGACAGTTTGTGCTGTGTTCTGCCTCCAACCACCCCTTCTCCTTCTGTAAAATCTTACATCTCTTCTTCAGGGCCAACCTTGGCCATTATAATTGCAGTTTCAATTTTTGTTTATTTAATTACTGTTTCTATGTACGTTGATGTAGAGTCTGTGTACGTGTGGCTTTCCAGATTCTGCCTACTTCATTTTGTGTCAATTCATATACATCTTCCCATTCCTTCCTATATTCTTCATGTTCATCATTATGGCAGTAATAGTTATCTTGCCGTACTTTATTTAACCATTTCCCAGTCGACAGGCATTTAATACATTGTTGAATGAATGGATCTTTACTGTAGCCTATTTCCCACCCCTTCACTATCAAAAGACTAGAAGAAACTTTTTTTTTAGATAGAAAATAATCTTGCCTTCAATACCCCATTACTGATGACCAACCTGTTTCCAGC
Organism: Phalanger gymnotis; assembly: GCA_028646595.1. Classification (NCBI taxonomy): domain Eukaryota; kingdom Metazoa; phylum Chordata; class Mammalia; order Diprotodontia; family Phalangeridae; genus Phalanger; species Phalanger gymnotis. The sequence continues at coordinate 530,529,180 of CM053622.1, read as the reverse complement.
CATTCACAGACAGACAGAAAGCAAAGTAGCTTTGTTAGTCACGATTCATTAAGTCCAAACCATTTGTTTAGAATGATAAAGACTGACAAAGGGAATTTAGAGAAGGAATCTGCCAGAGTAGACCACCTCATACCCCTATTCAATCAACTCCAATGGTTCCCTATTGCCTCCAGAATCGAATATAAAATCCTCTATTTGATATTAAAGCCCTTCCTAACCTGACCCTTTTTTACCTTTCCTGTCTTCTCACACCATGCCCTATGTCTTCTCTCACCCCCCCCCAACCTCCAATCCCACCCCACTACCTCTGTAATCCAGTGACACTGGTCTCTTGGCAGTATCTCTCACAAGGTACTCCTTGTCCCAGCTCTGGGCATTTTCAATGACTGTTCCCTACTCCTGGAACTCTCTCCTTCCTCATCTCCTCTTCTTGGTTTCCTTCAAGCCATAGCTAAAGTCCCACCTTCCATAATAAACATATCCCAGTCCTCCTTATCTTAGTACCTTCCCTCTGAGATTATCTCCAATTCCATAGCTAGATAGATCGATATAGATGTAGATACGTGTATATATGTGTATATGCATATATATTGTGTATATATGTATACATATACATACATATCTTGTTTGTACAGAATTGTTCATATGTCATTATCCCCACCGCCACCCCCAACTTCCCAATTAGATTGTGAATTCCTCAAACACAAGAACTTTTTTTTTTTTTGCCTTCCTTTGTAATAATAATGGGTACTTAATAAAGTGGCTGTTGTTGACTTTTACCAAGTAACTAGGCAGGAAAAGGTCCTAGCAGGGATTCAATCCAATTCAACAAAGACGGTCATTAGAAAACAGAAGGGGGACACTGAATCCAAAGAGCGCTTTTGTAATAGCAGGAAGAGATCTTCCCTAACTTGCTGCTCTTGCATCCCCTGGCTATATAGGCAAGGCAGCTTAGATTTTCACAAGGAGGTAAAAGACAAGGGTAAGAAGGTTCGGATTCAAGGTTCTGCTTCCATCTAGCAGAGCCAATGAGAAATGAAAGGGGGAGATAAAAGCAAGATGAGGGAGCTCAAAATTTGGGCAGGAAAATGGCTGTAGAGCCAGGATCCTGTCGTTCAATGGTGCCTAGCTCCAATGTTTCCCTTCCATCACCTGACAACAGACTTTGGTTGTGTATGGGCCAGTTCATTTCATGACTATACACTTCCCATCAGCTGCAGTTCCTCCTCTGAGGACTCACATTTACTGATGTTCATGCTTCCTGTGAAATGCAATACCTTTTATTAAAAAAAAAAATCAGTTTATTATTTATTTATTTTCAGCATCCTTTTCTTTTTAAATTTTGAGTTCCAAATTTTCTCCCTCCCACCCACCCACTCCCCAATCCCACTAAGATAAGCAATACGATAACCATTATACATGTGAAATCGTGCAAAATATGTTTTCATATTAGCCATATATTTAAAAAAAACAAGAGAAATAAAGTAAGAAAATGATATGTCAATTTACACACAGTTGATCCATTCTTTCTCATTTTTTCATCATGAGTCCTTTGGAATTGTCTTGGATCACTGTATTGATCAAAGTAAACAAGTCTTTCACAGTTGATCATCATTACAACATTGCTGCTACTGTGCACAATGATCTCCTGGTTCTTCTCACTTCGCTTCACATCAGTTCATGTAGGTCTTGCCATGTTTTTCTGAAACCACCCTTCTCATCGTTTCCCACAGCACAATAGTACTCCACCACAATCATGCCATAACTTGCTCAGCCAGCCCCTAATTGATGAGCATCCCCTCAATTTCCAGTTTTTGGCACCACAAAAGGAGCTGCTATAAATATTTTTGTATTTCTCTTTTCCTCTTCTTTGATCTCTTTGGGATACAGACCTAGCAGTGGTATTGCTGGATCAAAGGGTATGCAGTTTTATAGCCTTTGGGGTATAGTTCCAAATTGTTCTCCAGAAAGATTGCAACAGTTCATTACTCCCCAGCAGTTCATTAGTGTACCTATTTTTCCTCATCCCCTCCAGCATTTATCATTTCTGATAGGTATGAGATGGCACCTCAAAGTTATTTTAATTTTCCTTTCTCCAATCAACAGTGATTTAGAGCATTTTTTCATATAACTGTAGATAGTTGTGATATCTTCTGGAAACTGCTTGCTCATATCCATTGACCATTTATTAATAGAGGAAGGGCTCCTATTTTTATAAGTCTGACTCAGTTTTATGCTCAATATATATTTGAGAAATGAAAAAAATGTTTGCTACTACTTCATTGTCTATGGTTCCTTTAACACATTGTAGTTTCCCTGATTATCTTGCAACGTTTTTTAGACACCAAAGGTGCAGTATCTGTCCAACTTGGAGGCTCCATGCTCACAAAGGGAGTAAGAGTCAGAGGTAGGACTTGAGCCCAGGTGACTATAAAGTCAATACTCTTTCCTCTGTGCCATGCCTTCATGGTACTCTTTGGGCCAGGCCAGGGGTGGAATGGGAAGGAGAAAAGGGAAGGGATAGGATCTGGGATATTTTTGCTATGTTAATTATTTCCTGTTTATCCTAGATATAGCTTGCTTTGTATATATTTGTTTGCAAGTTGTCTCTTCCATAAGATTTTAAGTTCCTTGAGGTCAGGGATTGTCTGTTACCTTTTTTTTTTTGTATACCTAGAATTTAGTACAGTGCCTGGTACATAGCAGACACTTAATAAATGTTTATTGATTACTCACAACGGTATTTAAAAGCAAATTTTGGCTGGACACAAGATAAAATCCCTCCTCCCCAAGAAAGCAGTATATTAGGAAATAGGTATCTGTGCAAAAGGTCCTCTCTGCTCTACATGAGCTCCAACAAAGGAAACCAGATACGTACCACCAACCCAGGGCAGGACGACCCTCCACCCCAGGTGCCAAGGGGAATTTCTGTGGTTTGGGAGGCAGTATGCCGCCTCAGTCCTTTTAGTCACATACATCAAAAATGCAAGTAACCATAATGAAAATGGCAACTTATATAGTAACAACATTTTAAGAAACACTTTATGCTCATTAGCTCGTCTGATCTTGGCATAGTGTATAGAGAGCTGGCCCCTGAGCCAGGAACACCTGGTTTCAATTCTCTTCTCTGCCATATATACTCAGTATATGACCCTAGGCAAATTACTAATCTTTCAATGCTCTAGTAAGCTTGCAAAGACTATAACACTGCAGAAGGTGCTGACCTGTGTTGTTAGATGTTCCTGTCCAGAGCTCCCTGAGCCAATGAAATCACAGGTCTGGTTTCTATCCCTCTAACATGCTCTTAAGGTCATTAGGACCTTTACTATTACCATTTTGCAGATGAGGAAACTGACCCTATGACATTGGACACAGGCATATCAGAGATTAAATAGGGAAGGATTCAGAAGATACTGGGGAGGACGGAGCCATCACTAACTTTATGACAGTCATCACCACCATAACTTTGGGGAGCTTGGTGTCCAATGTCTCAGACAATGTCTAGCACGGCCTTCTACACAAGACTCTTTCAAGGACTCTTCCAGCAGAGGGGAACAAAAACACAAGGGAGAGGCTCAAGCAATATTATACATATGCATATTTATGTAATTTACATGTGCATATTTCACATACATTCATATATGTAGAGAGAAAGACAGACAGACAGAGAGAGAGAGAGAGAGAGAGATGGATGTTGTTCAGTCATTTCAATTGTGTCTGACTCTTCATTACTCCATTTAGGGTTTTCTTGGCAAAGATACTGGAGTGGTTTGCCATTTCCTTCTCTAGCTCACTTTACAGATGGGGAAAATGAGGCAAACAGGGTTAAGTGACTTGCCTGGGTCACACAGTATCTGGGGCTAGATTTGAACTCACCTTCCTGACTCCAAGCCCAGAACTCTAACCACTATGCCACTGTATCACTCATTAATTTCTTCCCTGACTGTGGAAAGAATATTGAGATTAAAATAGGAAGACTTGGGTTTAAATCCTAGTCTTCATTTTTCAAATAAGATTTTTTTATTCTAAACTTAAACACCAAAAAAAGTGCATTTCTACCTACACAAAAGAACACCAAAAAAAACCTCAATGAAATTTAATCTCCATTCCACACTGCTTACCTTTTTAAAAAAGTTATATAATAAATTCTGCATATTACTTTCCAGATTTTCATCCCTGTATGTGCTTTTGTTTCTGGTCTCACGTACATTTTTTTAAAAATGTTTTAATGAACCCCTTTTCTTCTTTTGCATCACTCTTGCTAACCTACCCTCCCTCATGAATTGAAAACCAACAGGAAATAAAGAGGGAAAAAAATCTTTTTTTTAAAAAAGCAAGCATATTTAAGCAAGATAAATCAACACAGTAGCCATGTCCAAAAATGTATTTCTCTGCATCTCATATCTCTGTCGATAGATGGGCAATATGCTTCATCATCATTCCTCTGGAGACATGATCGGTCAATACTTTTATCAGAGTTCTTAAGTCTTTCAAAGTTTCTTTTTTCTTTACTGGAAGTGATAAGTTTCCATTTGAATTGTCTTAGGAAGATTCTGAAGATCACCTGGCAGGATAAGGTACCAGACACTGAGGGCCTTACTCGAACTAAACTGCCAAGCATTCAAACCCTGCTTCGGAGAGCACAGCTCCGATGGGCTGGCTATGTTGTTCGAATGCAAAACCTACCTTGCCAAAACGACTATTTTATAGAAAACTCACACAGGGCAAGTGCTCACTTTGTGGTCAGAAGAAGCGATACAAGGATCCTCTCAAGGTCTCTCTTAAGAACTTTGGAATTGATTGTGTGACATGAGAGGCACTGGCACAGGACTGCTCAGCATGGCGTTCCCACATCAGAAGGTGCTGTGCTCTACCAGCAAAGCAGAATTGAAACAGCTCAAAGGAAACGCAGGATGCGCAAATTTGGGCTATCCACCCCAAATGTTCACATGGACTATTTGTGCCAGACCTGTGGTAGAGCATTCCAAACTGATACTGGTCTGATCAGCCACAGTCGAACACGCTGAAACTTGACTCTATCATAGTGATGTCATTTTGGTCCTCTTCAAGAATGAAGGATAACAACCAACCAACCAACCAATCTTCTTTACTACATTTTTTGTACTTATAGAAATTTTTCTTCTGGTTCCACTCACTTCACTACATCAATTCATACTATGTAGAATTCTGTGAAATCATCTTTTGGTTGTCGTTTCTTGTGTCCCAATAGTGTTCTATTATGATCATATGCCCCAATTTGGTCAATTATTCCCCAATTGTCTGTCATACTATTCCTTTCAATTGCTCAAATAAATTTACCTATCTAGGCTTCTCTGGACTCTTGTGTTTGTATTTAAAAGTTCTTGTTTAGCTCTGGTCTTTTCATCAGAATTAGGGCAAAGTCCTCTATTTCATTAAAGATCTGTCTTTTTCCCTGTAGGATTATACTCAGTTTTGCTGGGTAAGATATTCTTGGTAGCAAATCTATATCTCTTGCCTTTTACAATATTGTTTCTCTAAATCTCTGATCCTATAAAAATGAGAAATGCTGATGGACTAAACTAAGTATACACATCAGGAGACATAATTTTGAAGGCATTGAGGAAATTGATTTTTCATGTTGTCTGAATCAGAAGATACAATACCTATTGCCTGGAGGTGGAGAGGAATCACAGTCGGTAAGTACTATTATGAAAAAAGACCTAACTCTACAGACCAGAAAAAAAAATGCCCAGTCCAGACTATTGGTGCACCTATTGTATTTGATACCCTGAGCAGATAATTTTTTTAAATACCTACCTCCTATATGTTGTTGTTGCTTAGTCACTTTTCAGTCATATCTGACTTTTCATGACCCCATTTGAGGTTTTCTTGGCAGAGATACTAGAGTGGTTTGCTATTCCTTTCTCCAACTCATTTTAGAGATGAAGAAACAGAGGCAAACTGGGTTAAGTGACTTGCCCAGGGTTACACAGCTAGTAAGTGTCTGAGACTGGATTTGAACTCATGAAGATGAATCTTCCTGATTCCAAGTTCAGTGTTCTATCCACTGTGCCACCTAACTGTCCCCCTCATCTATACCAGAAAATTATTTTGAGTGATAATCATGAAGTGAAACAAACAATAATGGCAGACAAAATGCAGACAGTAAAAATTTTCTTTTGTTGAACCTACAATTATGCCAGACAACAAAAAATTTAAATAAAATAATTTAAAATTTTAAAATAACAAAAAAGATAACAGAGTAACATTTTTAATTATGTCAATGTATTTTAAAGGGAAAAAACTCGTACCCATGTATTGCTTTCTTAGTAATACATGCTATTATAATTTCTGCTTTTTTTAATTCTGAAAATTTGTCAATTACTTCATCAAAACTGATCTTTTATTCATATTCATGTTCAATAGATAGTATTGCCATATTTGTCCATCTATCTTTGCTCAGAGTTGATCCAAGAATACTTTTTACTGATTTTCATTTCAAAAAGTTTATTTCATATGAAGCAACGTGTTCCAAGTTAGGAAAAGTCTTAAACATAAGGATAAGTTTGGCAGAGATTCATAAAAGTCCCATTTCACAAGTGAATTTTTATAAATCAAAAACATCTGCAAAAGGTACAATTACCTTTAGCAGTTGCAAAAGGCAACTATTCCATTATATCACTGATGTAATGTTTTATTTTCTTAATTTCTTCCTTGGTTTTAAAACAAATTAACAATTTTAAAAGATACATTTCAACTTTAAGGATATTCAAATTCAGTAAAAAGAGTTCATTTATGAACTAAAATTTGCGCTTACCAAACCAAAATATCACACCTCACAGTTCACAGTTTCACTGTTTTAAATTTTAAACCTAAATAAAAACTGCAAGTGATGACACAGAATGACAGAATCAAAGTCACTCTGGTTCTGTTTGTCTTTGCAATCACTGAGCTGCCACTGCTTATTCTGAATCTACTGTTTCAATAGAGGAATATGTAGTGCAAGCAAGGATGGAGAGATGAACTGCCTGCCATGCCCAAAGCAAGTTCAAATGAGCGTAAACTGTAACAAACTTACTCTCCAAAGGAATGAGGGCAACTGAGTCGACCAGTGTCAGGGGCTGAGCTCTCCAAACTAACTTCCATGTCGAATATCATGGGTTTTTTAAAAAAATTCTCTAGGGACAACAAATTTTTGCCTGTGCTTAGGACATACTACTCCCCCTGCCTTGACCTTGCTATACCAGAGGTCCAGATGGGTCCATTGGTACAAACACGCACATATAAACATCCATATGCATACATACACATATATACACCCATGCATGCACATATATGTATATTGCATAAGTGTATATAGCTAGTTATAGCTATAGCTAGCTATATATATTTATATGGACATATTTCCATATAAATATATGGATATATTTCCATATTTCCATGTATTCATATATATTTATATGAATATCTACATATAAAATATATCTATCTCTATGCACATATCTACATAGCTCAATAACTATAGAGATATAGATATCTATATCTATATAGTGTAGCTATAGATACACTGGGTTTTGCATGTACCCAGATCACCTAATATGGAAATAGGTGCTATAACGGAAGATTATGCTCCCTCAGCCAGTGGATAGGTGGTGGGGGGGGGTTATTTGTATGTTTTTCTGTCGTTACCTTTGAAGTAAATATTATTTTTGTAAAAGCTAGTCAGACTGCCAAATGGTTAAATGGGTCTGGGGTACTAGGAACCCCTAAAATTGGAGGAATACAATTGGTAGGGGGTTGAGCCAGTGGCTGAGATGAGAGACACTCCCAAGCCCCGTTAACAGAAGCTTAGAACCTTAGGAGAATGTTATAAATGTAACACACCTTGCCTTTACGTAGTTCCTGTCACATGTGTACATATATATGTGTGTGTGTTTGTGTGTGTATGTGTGTGTGTATGTATATGTGGATATGTGAGCATATATATATATATATATGCATTTACGCATGTTGTTCAGTTGTGTTCAATTATTTATGACCTCATTGACCATGCTGTCCATAGGGTTCTCTTGGCAAAGATACTGGAGGGGTTTGCCATTTCCTTCTCTGGTGGATTAAGACAAACAGAGGTTAAGCGACTTGACCAGGGTCATACAGCTAGTGTCTGAGGCTGGATTTGAACTCAGGTCTTCCTGTGGCCCAGCGATCTATCCACCAAACCACCTAACTCACACCCATATACACATACATATGTGTATTTATATTCACATACATATTCATGTATACATGCACATACATGTACACATATAATGGTCATACAGCTATACAATATATGTATGTACATCTATATGTGTTTATGTGAGAATATGTATATGTGTGCATACATATTTATAAGTACATCTATACATGCATATATTCATTCATTCATTTGTTTATTTGTTTGTTTGCTTGCTTATCCTGAACAGATGCTACCCTCAGATAATGAATTGAGCTCCGTATTTCCTAGAAGGAAGCACATCTTTTGCAGCGCTTTTAATGAACAGAAGTTTCTCCCCAAACAAAAGCTCACCGTTTTAGCATCGATATCCTTCTGATGATGCTACATAACGGCAAGTCGTAGAAGAGCACTGCCACAAAAGATTTAAAGTTGTGGCTTCCTCCAAAAGGAGTGGCAAGGTAAAGTGTAGGCTGTAATAAGCCGCAACGTGTTGACAAGAAAAAAATAGCATAAAGCGTGCCAGCCAGGTGGCACAGTAGATAGAGTGCTGGGCTTGGAGTTAGGAAGACCTCAGTTCAAATCCAGCCTCAGACATTTATTAGCTGTGTGACCCTGGTCGAGTCACTTAACCTCTGTTTCCTTATCTTTAAAAATGGGGATAATAATAGAATCTACTTCCCAGGGTTGTTGTGAGGATCAAACGAGGTAATATTTGCAAAGTGCCTGGCACTTAGTAGGTGCTGTATAAATGCTATCATCAATCAATCGATTGATCGATCAATCAATCAACAAGCCTTAACTTAGTACTTACTATTATGCCAGGCATTGTATTAAGTGCCGAGGGCAAAAATAGTCCCTTCCTGCAGGGAGTTTACATTCTAGCGATCAGGGCTGGAAATGTTAGGGTCATGTTGCAGAAGACCCTGAGTGTATAAGAAGCTTCATCGGAGAGAAAATGAAAATAATACATTTAAAAGTCGACTTTGAAATTGAAATACAACAAAATTTGGTTTTAATTTTTTACAAATACATCTGTGATTGGTCAAAATCATCTCAGCTGAAGATTAATAACCAACATACAGCTACAGTTGGTGACTGAGAAATTAGAGGTAGAAGGTGATTAAGAGAACCATGGAGTGCTAAAGCCAGAAGGAGTCACTAAATCACAGAATGTGAGAACTGCAAGGAACCTCAATAACCATCTGCTCCAATCAAAGGAATCCTACAACATACCTGAGAAGTGGTCATCTAGTCTCTGCCCAAAGACTTCCAAGGAGATAGAACCTACTATCTCTCAAGGCAACTCATTCCACTCCACCCTTGGACAGCTCTGGTTCTGGACATTCTCTGGACCCTCTCCACCATGCCTCAGCTGCCTCCACCCTCAGTCCCCTGAGGGCCTCTATCTAAACAATGAGTTCTCAGAACCTTCCCCTTGGAGAAGGACCCAGATCAGTCAGCCCTCAATCTCTAGTCTTCACTCTCTGCCCAGACCCAAGTACTTTCTCTCCCTCCCCTCTCCTTTTAAGCTTATTGTCTTCTCCCATTAGACTGTAAGCTCCTTGAGGACAGGAACGGTCTTCTTTTTGCTTGTATTTGTCTCCTCAGCTCTTAGCGCAGTGTCTGGCACATAGTTAATATATGTTAACGTGTATTATTTGTATTTATAATGTTTGTGTATATAAATGTTTGTTGGCTTACTAATTAATTTGCCTACTAATTTGTTGGCTTACTAATTTTTAGGAAGATTTTCCTGACCTTAAGCATGAATTTACTTTTTTTGCAGTTTCCAAATTTAGAAATCATCTCGTTTAACGCTCTCGTCATATAATATTTGGGAGCCTGGAGGCCACAGGTTCCCCACCCCAGATAACTGCATGACAATAACAATAATAATAATTAATACAGTGTTTTAAAGTTAGCAACATGCTTAATGTAATATTTCATTCAATCCTCAAGGCAATCCTGTGAAGTAGGTGTTATAATTATCCCCATTTTACAGATAAGGAAGTCTTCCTCATTAGACTGTAAACTCTTTGAGAGCAGAGACAACCTCTCGTTATTCTTTTGATCTTTAGGACTTAACACAATGTCTGGCACATAGCAGGTACTTAAGAAATGCTAGTTTGATTTGTCCAGGGTCACTCAGCTGGTAAGCTTCTGAGGCAGGGTCTGAACTAGATTTTCTGACTGTGTCTGGGCCCTTTGCCACCTGACTGACTAGCTGAAAAAAAACCAAACTAAGGACTAAAGACTAAGAACATATGAAAATTATCTAAAGCCACATGGTTAGTTACAGATCCTAGAACGTTTGACACTCAGCCCTTCACTATTTTACTACAATATAAAATGGGAAGCCAATAAATGGAGTAAGATGCTTGCAAGAGCTTGGAGAAAGAAAAAAAATATAGATATTGAAAACAACTCTAGAAGTAACCAAATGGTGTTCACTTTTAGTGGGAAAGACTAATGCTATGATTAAAACATACCTTTAAAAAAGTTACAGGGAAACTACAAGGCCAAGACTCCTAACAGAATCCTTTTCTTTCATTATTTTAAGAAAAAAAAAATTCTCCCTTTAACTTCTGAGCTTTGGTGTACAATCATCACACTTCCCTACCTGTGGTGGCGTAGTGGACAGAGCTCCAGGCCTGGGATCAGGAAGATTCCTTTTCCTGAGTTCAAATCTGGCCTCAGACACTTACTAGGTGTGTGACCCTGGGAAAGTCACTTAACCCTGTTTGCCTCAGTTTCCTCATCTGTAAAAGGAGCTGGAGAAGGAAATGGCAAACCTCTCCAGTATCTTGGCCAAGAAAACCCCAAATGAGTCACAAAGAGTCAGACACGATTGAAACTACCAAACAACAACAACAGACTACCCCCCTATCCCCACCTCTTTACTGCCAACCCTGTCTAACCATCCTTCAAAACCAAGATAAATTCCCACTTCTTCCATGAAGGAAGACCATTTCTGGACCATTCCAAATCATAGGGTCTTCACTCTCCTCTATAGACCGGCAATGACTATCTACACCATTTATTTGGCAATTAATTTCGTGTGTGTATCAGTGTGTGTGTGTGCGTGTGTATGTGTGTGTGTATATGAAATAGCTAATATTTAGATAGTGCTTGCTATGTACTAGACACAGTGCTAAGCACTTACAATTATTATTTCATTTCATTGTTACAACTACCCTGAGGAATAGGTGCTATTATTATCCCAAGACAAGGAAACTGAGGCAAATAGGGTTTAAGTGACATACCCAGGATCAAATAGCTAGTAAGTGTCTGAGGCCATACATGTTGACCTACATATATATATATAGATATATAAATATACACATATATATTTATATATATATTTCAGTCGTGTCCAACTCTCCTTCACCCCATTTGATGATTTCTTGGCAAAGATGCAAACCATTTCCTTCTCCAGCTCGTTTTACAAATGAGGAAACTGAGGCAAACAGGGTTAAGCGACTTGTCCAGGGTCACACAGCTAGTAAGCATCTGAAGTTAGATTTAAACTCAGCAAGTTGAATCTTGCTGACTCCAAGCCCAGAGTTCTTTCTGCTGTGCCAGCTAGCTGGTATGCATATATCATATGTATACATATATGTGTGTTTTTGTGTATACATGTATAAATACACACATATACATGTACACATACATAGAAGCATACAAACATGTAGATACATGTATATGTGTATCTATAATTAATTTTGTATACATATATTCTTTTACAATGCCTTTTTTAAAACAAAAACTTTTTTTGTATATTTTCTGGTCTCCTTGAAGGCAGGATCTATGAATAATTATTCTGTGTACCCTCTACAGCATCTAAATCAGCGGTAACACTTTAAGTATAGTATAGTATGTGTGTTCGATCAATATTAAATGACACATGCATGAATGAATGAATGAATGTTAAGGACATGTTCTAGAATGACCTGTAACTGTGAGACCAAGTCCACAGTGACTGTGAGCCTGAAGCAGAAACACCAGAGGCCTTTCATGGGTGAGCATGGGTTAGCTACTTTTTGGTAATGATAATGAATGGGGTCCTGTAGACTCATTCATTTGCATGGTCCCAAGGCCATGGTTCTTTCTCTTCCCATTTCCTTCTAGACGCTACCTGTGCTAAAAAGACAGTAACTCTGAGGAGGTTCAAGTGCCATCCATGTAGCATAGCATTAGGCACCTGGTGAGCAGTGAGTAAATGCTTGTTGCTCGAACATTCCCCCTACTTGGCAAAGAAAGAATTGCCTTCCCACCAACTGTGGATAAACAAGCGTCTGCACACTGGTAGGCAAAGCCTTCTTGCTATTTTATGGAAATAACATTCAAGAAAACGCCTCTACTAGCTGCTCCCCTAGAGTTTGGGCTGTGAGGATGACTTTTTTTTTTTAAAGAAAATACATAAAATCAGCTAAAATAATGCTTTAAAAAGTGAAGTTTCCAAAAGGATCAGCGGCTCCACAGGTTATTCAGGCTTTCTTCCCATCTGCTGTGACAGCAGGTGTGATTTCACAAGCCTACTCCCATCAATCATTCCTCTCCAACCTGTCTCTAGTTCCTGACAAGGTGTTTATATGCATTACATGGAAACCATTGCTAGCTTGGGCAGGCCACAAATAAGGCTGCCTTTGAGCAGAGTTTGGAAGGAAAGACCTCAAGGGAAAACCCAAACACTTTGCTCATGGGATAATTCATTCTGTAGGTGGCACTCTCTCCTTCTAGTCTGTATTATCCTAACAAAGACCACTGAGGATTACTTTTGGTGCTGTGGTGTCTCTTCACATTAGCAATAAAATGGGTTCCTTACCAAGTTAACTCAATTTAATTGTAATGAGAGGAGGACCGGCCAGTGGGGGCCCAGTCCTCCAAGCAGGAGCAGTATCAACCTATGTGGAGATTTCAGGAGCCTATTTCCTATTTCCCACTGTCAACCTTGTACAAATATTCTGTGACTCTTCCAAGTTGCCTTATTTTGCGCTGGGAGAAAAGGCTTTTGATTGACTGTTGAGCCAGAAGTGAGTATGTATACAGAAGGCAGGAACAGACCAAAGCTATCTCTCTTCCCTGGTGGCACGTAAGGAAAGAACTGTTGTAGGCCTCCAGGTAGGGAAAGAGGTAGCCCAGTAGGGACTAAAGGTAGCTTGTGGCATAGAGCTACCCTCTATAATAATACATAATAGAACCCTCTATATACATCATTAAGCATTTTCAGATTCCACATGGGTTACTAACCAACAGAACATAACTCACATGCTCAAAGGATTGGGCCAACGTTGGCCAATCTTGCAACCCTTTCCTTGTCTTCAATGGAATTTTAGGTCAGCATGGAAGGGCTTGAAGAAAAATTCCTACATTCCCAGTCATAATACTGACCCTAAATCTATAATTTATATATCAGAAAGATAGCTAAAGTAATGACTTTGTATAGCAAGGAGAACGTGTTGCATCCTTTCCTCTCTGTTTCTTGTCTCCCAGTTCACATAGGCAATGTCATTCTTCATAGTTTCTTCTTTCAGGGAATGGCCCAGTATAAACTAAGGAAGACTCAACCTATTCATTCTACCTGATATTCTCTCAGGTTCATAATAGTGGCCCCCTCTACATCCTCACAAATATTTTCCTTTTATGTACTTAAATATATATATATATACATATACATATATACGTATATATACATATATATATATTTATATGCGTGTATCTACGTATGTGTGTATGTGTGAAGTAGTGTGGAGTAAAGGATAGGGAAAAAAGACCATATCACTAGAGCTCGAAGGGCCATCGGATGTCATTTAGTTCAACTCCTTTTTTTCCGTATGAGGATCCTCAGCCCCCCAGAATTTAGGTGACTTGTCTAAGGTCAACCAGGAGGCATGAGGTGAAATTTGAATCCAGGTCCTCTGACTTCGAAGCCAATCATTCTTTTCACTAATTGCCACATTGACCACTGAGTCAGAAATACCTGATTTCACTCAGTATGTGATCCTGGGCAAGTCGATTAATTTCCTTATTTCCCCAGGTAACTTTCTAATACTATAAGCTGTCAAGAAGGTGCTGACCTGAATTAATAGAAGTTGGTGAAAGCCCAACTATTACGTTTTTAAAAAAATTTTATTAGAGAAAGTGTATGTCTATATATGTATGTAAATATGTGCATATGTGTACATGTGTATGTATATATCTATATTTATGTAGTAATATATCTGCACTTAATTGTAGCCTTGGGGAGTGGGGGCAGGAGGAAGGGTAGAAAAAGAACAAAGTAAAAAGTACACAGCAGAGAACAAAAGAAAACTTACAAGGAAGCAAAGAAAAGAAGGACAGCTCTCAACACAATGTGTAGTATTTATCTTACAGGCTTTCTTGAAATGAAAATTTATCATTACATATTTTGAATCCTCTCCTGTGTTCTGTTATGTTCATGACATGTTTTTTCTTTTCTTACTTTGTATATGTTTTATTTTCTTTTCTCTATTCTGTATTTGTGTTCTGGTGAGTCTAAAATAAAATTAAAAAATTTTAATATAAGCAAATATTCAGAAAAGGTCATTTCTTTTTAATTCTTCTCTCAACAGATCACATCTGGACTGTCATGTACTCTTCCGGGCGTCATAATTTAGAATGAATAAGCTGGACGGCTTCCAGAGAAGGGTGACTAGGATGCTGAAGAGCCTTGTAAGAATCACTTAAAAAACTGGAGAGAACCTGGAGAAGGGAAGCCAGAAGGGAGACGACGTCTCTAGTTAAGTATTTGAGAGACTGTCCGATGAAAGAAAGGTTAGGCTTTCCTCCATTTGACGCCAGAGGGCGAAACCAGAACCAATCTGTGGAAGTGCCAAAGATGTCAACTTACAGATTGATAGAAGGACTTGATATGCAAAGTGACACATACATTTTTGGACCCGGTTAATGAGGCAATTTTATTTGCCTGACGGCATATTTGTTGGAAGGGGGAGAAGGTGCCGCTAGGTGTGGTAGAGGTTAGTGCCCTGGGCTTAGAATAGGAAGACTTCTCTTTATGAATTCAAATTTGGCCTCGGGCACTAGCTATGTGACCCTGGGCAAATCATGTAACTCCGTTCGCCTCAGTTCCTCATCTGCAAAATGGGCTAGAGAAGAAAATGACAAATAACTCCAGTATCTTTGCCCAGAAAACCCCAAATGGGGTCATAAATAGTTGAACACAACTGAAAAATGACTGAACAACAATGATAATATCTATTAGGAGGGCTTCTCTTTTATTATTTTCAACTGGGACAGCAAAGGGAGTGGAAGGGAGAGAAAATAAATGTCAATAAATTTTTTAATTTTTTTAAAAGATTTGATATAAGGACAAACTTTCTAACAACTATAGCTATCCAAAAGTAGAGTGTGCTATCTCATGAGGCAGTGGATTCCCATTCTCTGGAAGATTTCCCATTTCACTGGAAGAAGATTGCTGGAAGAGCTCATGAGGCGGTGGATTCCCATTCTCTGGAAGATTTCCCATTTCACTGGAAGAAGATTGCTAGAAGACCTCATGAGGCAGTGGATTCCCATTCTCTGGAAGATTTCCCATTCTGCTGGAAGAAGATTGCTGAAAGATCTCATGAGGCAATGGATTCCCATTCACTGGAAGATGACTCTTATTCAGCTATGGGCTGGACTAAATGGCCTCTGAGGTTCTTTCAAGCTCTTAGATTCTCTGATCATTAAAGTACAAAGTTCTTACTATAGAGGTGGGACAGTGATAGAGCACTGGACCTGAAGTCAGGAAGACCTGAATTCAAACCCGTCCTCAGACACTTACTGGCTGTGTGACTCTGGACAGGTCGCTTACCCTCTGTCTGCCTCAGTTTCCTCAGATATAAAATGGGGATAATAGCCCCTTCCTCATACATATGGTTATGAAGATAAAATCAGATATTTGTAAAGTACTTTGCAAACCTTAAATCACTATAAAAATGATAACTATTATCATTCTATGTACCTTACCCAAAGAGAATTGTATTTCAGAAAACTAAAGGCTATAACCCACAAAGCCCATTTCAGAAAGATATTACGAATACTAAGAAACTTGTAAGATCTGGTAAGATGGCTGAAACTCCTGTATGCGGCAAGGCCTGGGAAGGATCGAATCATTATTAATTGCACTTATTCAGGTGAGTTATCCTATTGACTAATCACATCACAAATGATGACAAAGATAATTGCTTATTTCCATCTGGAGTTCATTTAAAACACAGCTACTTCTGGGATATAATGCCATCAATCTCTTAGCCAGGAGTTCTTAACTTGAGATCTATCATGGCTAGTTTTTAGGGAGTGTATGAACTTCAGTGGGAAAATTTTTTTCCCTTGATTTTCACTTACCTTTGATTTCTTTTGGAATTTCTATATATTTTATTTTATGCTATGCATTTAAAACCATTATCCTGAGAAGTGGTCCATATGCTTCACCAGACTGACAAAGAGGTGCATAACACACCCAAAAAATGTTAAGAATATTACCCTTTCCTAACCAGTGAATATATATATTTCAAACTTAGCCACGGCTTGATGCCCTACAAATACACTGATCTAATTGACTGTAGCGTACTTCAGCTGATTTTAGTGGACTCCAAGTTCAAAATGAGTCAGTAATCAAATAGGAGTCAGTAATCAGAAAAGTTCATGTAACCTTGGACCACATTTAGAGATACTCAAATTCCATGAATAAGCAGGAAATAATCCTGCTTTACCTTGCCCAGGTGATACTCTATGTGGAGTATTGTGTATAGTTCTGAATACCACAGTTTAAGTAGAACAAGGTGCAGAAAGCTCAGAGAAGAAAAATCAGAACAGTTATGGGATCATAGGTCTAGAGGTGGGAAGGTCTTCAGAGTCCATCTATTCCAACTCTCTAATTTTCCAGACAAGGAAACTGAGGCAAGGGAGGTTAAGTGACTTGTCCAAGCTCTCACAGGTAATAAGCCTCTAAGGCAAGAGGCAAATCCAGGTCCTCCAACTCCATAGCCAGTGATCTTTTCACTGTACTTGAGGTCACGTGACAGTTATGAATATTTAACCTGGAGAAGAAAGCTGTCTTCAGGCTATGTGAAGTGGACCATGTGGAAGAGGGATTAGATTCGTTCTATTTGGTCCTTGAGAGAAGTTGCAAAAAGGCAAATCTAGGCTTTATACACAGACAAAACTTCTCACAATTAGAGCTAGCTAAAAGTGGAATAGTCTCTGGGGAGGGCATGGATTCCTCTTTAGTGGAAGTCCTCCAAAAAAAGGCTGGATGGCCACTTGTCATGTATATTGCAGAGGCATTACTTTTTTTTTTTTTTTTTGCTTCTGCTTTGGACTAGGTAAGTACTGAGGTTCCTTCCAACTCTCAGATTCTGGGATGTTGTAATTCTGCCTTGGAGGAGAAGAGCAGAACAACCATAATATGGCTCTGGAATCCAAGACATATTCTCCCTGTCCATTTATATTCCCCCATGTGTCCACTTTCCAATACATTTCCTACATTAACTCTGGCCTTTGATCACATCTTCCTTCTTTCCTACTATTGTTGTTGTTATGTTCGCCCTTCGTTTTCAAAGAGGACCATGACATCAGGAAATGATGACATGACTTGCAGTTGACTTTGGTTTGAGTGAAGGAGGGCTGTGCAAGGTCACCAGCCTCACTTTCTCCTCCTGAGCCATCTGGGTTCAGTGACAGGATATTCATCAAGATGACTGGAGATGGCCCAGGATGCAATGGGAGATGCTGGCCCTCTTGCCAAAGCTCCACTTAATGACTACATTTTGGGTTCTCCTGGCTCAGAGTGAATGTCTTTCCTAGTAAGTGTTAGAAAGAAAGAAATTATTAATATTAAACTACTGGTCATAATGCACAATATACAAAATTTATTTCAGAATCTAGTGATGCCATTTGCAAGTGTAAGCTACAGGATCTAAATGAAAACAATAAAGCATTAAAAACATAGTTACCTCCAATTAAAATCAGAATATAGAGCTGAGCACCACACTCTTTGACCACTAGTTTTGGTCAAATCCCTCTAGGTGATTTTTCTGATCCCTTCTAGCTAAAAGTAAAAGCACTATCTATCTCAGGGGCATCTAGTTTTGTTTGTTTCCTTTTAATAGAGAGCTGAGTGATTTTTAAAAATCTCTATTGTGTGGGCTATAGGAATATTTTATTGATAAGCATGGTGCTATATATAAGCTGTTGGCTACTGGAATTTTTAAGCGTAATACAAAGCCAGCCTCAAAATCAGCCTGCACAACTTTATTCATACAGAAGTATATTCACTGTCACCAATCAATTTTTATCAATTCAGTGGAAATAGATATTTAACACAACTGTGGGGTACATCAGGGAATATCTCAATTCTGACTCCAGGTTTACACCCCAGATGGTGGATCTCAGCTTCATCTGCAGCAGTTTCAAGAAAAAGAATGTATTTTCACAGATACAGGAGGAATCAAATATTCCACATTGTGACTATGTAAAAAATCCAGGTGGTTTGACCCCATTGACTTGTTAGTTTATGGATGCTACTAGGTTAAAGCAGACAAACGACAGAAAAGTTTTGACAGGTATCTTAGGCAGACATCATCTCTGAGTCAGGAAAGCTGCATTTGGTCAACAGAGCACTTGTTGGAATGCTAGGGATCAAGCCCTACCCTACCTACTTCCTTCTTAAAGTATATTTTAGAAAGAAAGAAATCAGCAGATTAAGGAAAAGAGAGGAATGGAGAAAGGAGAAGAAAAAAAGATAAAAAAGGAAGAAAGAGAAAATGAAGGAGAAAAGAGTGGTATAGATACAAAAGACAGATGGGGGAGGGAGTGAGAAGAAAAAGAAAAAGAGAGAGAGAAAGTAAAGGAGGGAGAGATGGGGAGAAAGAGGGAGGGAGGAAAAAGGACAGAGAGAGAGAGAGAGAGAGAGAGAGAGAGAGAGAGAGAGAGAGAGAGAGAGCACATCAATTAAGTACTTAATATGTGCCAGTCATGATACTAAATTCTAAGGTTTCAAATACAAGCAAATAAAATAGTCCCTAACCTGAAAGACATGACATTCCATTGTGATAGAAGCCAATACATGAAGGGGAACAAGAAGGGGAAGGGAGGGAGAGAAGAAGAGTGAGGTCCCTGGGAAGGGGGCAAGAATGCTGGTGAGGAAATACAGCAATCCAAAGAGCGAATTGAGCTTTGAGTGAAATGAGAATGGCTGGGTCCCTCGTGAATTGGTAGACCAGACCAGAGACTCACCAATCAGGTGATTAACCCTCAAGTAGAGACATCTTCAAGGTGGAGAAATTGCTGACAGAAAAATGAAATCTGGATTGTAAATTGAAGCTGGATTGAAATGAGCATATCTAGGTACCCTCATGAAATAATGGTCTGGCCTTGGGTATCATAGGAAAGCAGACCTCAGGGAGGAGGTATCTAGAAGGTGGGAAAGCTGCTAATGAGGAGAAAGAAAAGTCCTCCAATTACTTTCTTTTCTTGTCTTTTTTTAGAAAAAACTAGGTGGGGGTGGGGCTGAGAAGAGGATGGCAGGACTAGAGAGTATGTTGAGCTGATTGGTTGAACCACCGTCTCCCTCTCTGCCTCTCTTACCCAGAGTGTGCTTGTACTGGCTGGAGAGAAAAGCCCACTATCAGGGCTTGATTTATTGTTTTCTTGATTGTCTAGACTTAAAAAAGTAATGGAAAAATGTTAGTAATGCAAATTAAACTTAAAAGTTTCCTGCTTTGGGGAGAGTTGGTAGTTTAATATTTACCAGCACACTCTTGCTGGGGATTAAATCATGGGCACTACATAACAAATGAAATGGATTCCTCTTCTTCCACCATGATGTTCTATATGAGCAGGAGACTGTGAGTAAAGCCTCAGTCTTTACTGCATCAGGCAGCTCTAGTTTGCAAGACCAAAAGGTTGGCTGCCGGGAGGGGAGAGTTTGGAAAGCAACAAACAACTTTGTCTTTTGAGACACTGTCTACTCCCTACTTTTCATTGGGTAAGTTGCCTTGAGAGGTCTGGATTACAGCATGATACGCTGCAAACCTGAGCCTCTGATGAGATTGGGAGCCATATGGCCGAACGCAATGTTTCCATCATGTTTCCAGGGCCACGATGTGGGAAATAGTGCTTTTCAGCAGAGGCTAGGGAAAAGATGACCTTACATACAGAGCACTACAAATTGGTCCAGACACAGGGTCAGGTTCTGTAGTGCTGTGAGAAGCCCGTATTGCCTTTGAGGCTTTGTGTTTGGTTTTATAGAACTGGGACGGTGGGTCCTGCTAGGCACACAAGGGGCTTTCACTAGGTGGTGCATCAAACAAGGGCAATAGATAAACGGTATACACTAACTGAGACTTCCATGTTTATTGGTAAGTTAAATCTTTAATTGACTTAAGGATGTCAAAGTACATTGTAAAAAAAAGTAGCAGGCTGATCACAAATTGCAATGTGATAATAGAATTTCACACTAAGGACCCTCCCTATAAGAAGAACTGGATCTGACCAAGGATTGAGACAACATGGGCAGGACAGAAGAAAGGATGAGGTAATGCTTGCATATGTTTATGGATAGTGTTTCATATCATACGGATCTTTGCAAGTGGAGGACTGGCCAATGAGAATCCTTTCCTTAGAAATGTACGATATGTCCTGCCTACTGCCAATCTACATGAGGCTTGGTGAGCCTGCTTTTAGAAAGGCAGGATGAAGGGGCCCTTTTCCTATCCAATTTAAAGCACGTGTAGGTATCCTGACTGCTTCCTGTTGGGTTACTGAATGGCAAAGAAAACCTTTATATTTGGGATCTAGGACCAAAATTAGTATGCATATAAAAGGCTCAAAGGAAGAGAAAAACTCTCTCTTCCCTGGCAGCTTTGAAATAAGGAGGAAGAAGAAATGCTTTGGGCCTTAGAGTGAAAAAGAAACTTGGACCCTCTCTCTAATTCGGCTACCATATAGGAAGAATTCTTGATGGTGTTGTTCTTCTGTCTCTGTTGTGTTGATTTTTTTTCTGCTCTTAGATGGTTGAATATCAGAGTAAGAGCGGACTAAGTTATAATCTTGTGAGCTTTTAGAGGTCTGAAGAGTCACCAGAGCTACAATCACTTGTGTCTATAAAAGTCTGCTGCTAATTACAATAGCCAAACCTTGTGAGGAGAAAGCTCTGAGGAATTTCTCCCAACTCATCCCAGCCCAGCAGTGAAGACAGCAAGCTCAGCAAGTGAGACACAGTGTCCCACAAGCAAGGAAACAGCTCGTTCATTGGCTATGATACCCCTAGAAATAAATTTGGGGTGAGGGGATTATTGGATAGCTACCATTTTAATTCTGAGTCTTCTTTCTCCAAAGAGGAATTAAATGTCTAGAGGGGGAAAGTGAATCTTGGTTTAGGTGAAGGGGGTGGTCTTTGGTCCTTGCTATACCTACTCAGGAAATATTCCTCTATAAAAACTAATTGATATTAATCATCCAATTAATATTAAGGAGATATTATTTGGTGATTGACATTAGAAAACTTGTTGATATTAACCTTTCAATTAATATTAAGGGCATATTATTTGGTGATTGACATTAGAAAACTAGTCGATATTAACCTTTTGATTAATATCGAGGAGACATTATTTGGTGATTGACATTAGACAGAACATACTAGATAGGGGTGTATAAGTAGCTAGAAAATCGTCTCTTCCCTCAAGGTTACCCCTAGAATCCTGAGGGGAGATATAATTAGTCAAGCTCTGGGCACCCAACACATCAGTGTAAGCATATGGGTCAAGAGAGTGAACCCCAGAGCCTATAGGTCACACAAGGGCCAACAAAATTGAATCAGGCTTGGCATGCCTACTCACTCTTTTAGTGACTGCATACCAAATGGTGAATGAAGTGGCTCTAAATGCTTACAACACAAAGCATTCAAACTATTGTGTCAGAGAGAACATCACTTCAAGAGACAAGAGCTATTACCTGATAGTAATACACCACTGAAAAACATAGCTACACTGATCTAGCATTTCAGACACCAATAGGAAGTGATTCAGTACAAAACATTAGAGAGCTTCATAGAATCCTAAGATTTAGAACCATCAAGGAATTTAGAAATCATCTGGCCCAGGCCTCTCATTTTACTGATGAAACCGAGGCTTAGAAGGGTCAAGTAACTTTCTCAAGGTCACAGAGGAAGTTGGTGGCAGAGGTGGTATTCAAACTGAAATCCTTTTACCCCAAATCTAGTGCTTTTTCCAATACATTTTGTTCCTAAGAAAAGACAGAGATGCTTCCCCCCACCCTTCCTCTTTGTCTCTCACCACAGACTCAAGAGGTATAGACTTTCCTAGTGAAGTTTTGTTGACTGGCACATGAGACATTACCAGTGGTGCCATTGGAATTGGTTCCTAAATGGAACAGGGTAGAAAAACAATCTGTATTTCTCTTCTTTATTTCTGCCAAGGCATTTCTGTTCTGTACATATTCTGGACTTCTTCCCAAGAAGCAGATCTCACAATATTCTGAACTAGTCATAAATAAGGTCCTCATTCCTCTAAGGGAAGAAAACTTCCTTAGGGCAATTAGTGTAGATGGTTAAGTGCCAGGAAAGGTAAAAGAATTGATGATGTTCACCTAAAGAGCAGGGCCAGGGGTAAGGGGGCAGGGGGACTTTCTTACCCCCCTTCTTACTCAGGCCCCACAATATCCACAGTAGGAGTCAGTGTAGACTACTGCAGACACTCTTGTACAGAAACTCAGGAAAGCTGGGTTGGAGGCTCTGCACTACCATTGCCCAGATATATCAGCTTGGGTAAGTCATTTAAATTTTCTTGGTTTTCCATCTACAAAATGAGAGGAATAGTCCCTAATAATCTCTAGCTGTCTATGATCTCTTCAGAAGAATAGCATGGGAAAGTCATGGGAAAAGCTATAGGCAATAAAAGCTATAGCTCCTAAACTAAAGAAATGTGCAATAGGATTTCATCCTGAAGAGAACTATTAGTTTCTTGTCAGCCATATACAGGTGCATGGGTAAATTACCACTAGACACAATATAAAACAAAGAAAGCTGACTATTGTATACTCAGTGTTTAAACAATTTATAAGACCTATGGTCAAAGAGAAGGGGCACCCTTTTCTCACCAAGGAGTGCCAGTTCTGAGCTCATTTCACATCTTGGAAAACCCTGATTCCTTACGAGTGGGAACATTTTTTTTTCATATTTTCTGTTTCATCACATGCCACCCTTATACCTGAGTAGAACTCTGGGAAAATCTCTAAAGCAAAGCTTATAAACAGCTCATGTCTAGGATACCCCACAAAAGGATTAACAGAGCCCTTTCAAGAAACCTATGCAACGTAACAAAGTAGATCAAATATTAGCCAGTTATTTACTTCTTCTACTACAGCAGAAATGCTTAACGTGTAAAAAACTTGTATGTCCCACTGACAAATATTTAAAACCTGATACAGTAACCCATCCCTTTTCTTTTACCTTCCCATCTGGACTACTGAACAGCTAATTCACTTTCACTTCTGATCTGGCCTTCAGTAAGACTCATAAATCCCAATCTCCTCAAAAACTAGGATGTGTTTTGGACTTTCTCACTCATCTGCAATATCTATTTTGGAAATGTTCATCTTTTCCTCCAAGGAATCGTGGGGCTCATCTCATGCAAGGCAATGAGTAATCTGGACCCAGGAATTCCTAACCTTTGACACTCACCAGATTGACACAAAAGATAGAAACACTCATCCCTGGATTGCCCGTTCTTAGGGAAAGAATCAGAAAGTAGAACATAGAAGGTAGCCAGGGATTTGAGAATCAGTCTTAGGCTCATCTACACAAACACGTGTTTTTGCTGACACCTATGTCCAGTCACCATTGCTGTTAGGTTTGGAGGAAAAGTAGGAGAGAGAGAGAGCTACTCACTCACTGGAAGTCTGAGGGAGAGACTTCCTAAGGCCCAAGTAACATGCTTCAAAGAGAAGAAGAGAGACGGAGAGCAGAATTTATTTATAAGTCTGCTGAGTGGGAGGTTTCTTCTGACTCAGTGTCCAATCCTTGTTGGCACACCTTGTCCCCACCATCCCCCACCATCTCAGTGTCCAAAGGACCAATCAGGAGACTCTTGCCCCATACGCCCTTCATCAAGGAGGCCAGAGCCCATGTGTGACTGTTAATGGCCAAATTACATGCTGATCTCCAGCACTTCCACTACACAAAGGGGTAAAAAAAATCAACAATTGGGCCTGATATTACAATACTGCTTCATTCTTTTCACCCATCATCCTGTAGTAACCCTGTTTTCACACATTAGAAATTTCATCTATTATAAGAGACTTAATTCCCCTTTTTCCTTCCCCTAAGGAAGGGGGAAGGTGGGTGGTCTTTCAGTTAACAAGGCAGGCAGTGACAGTCTTGGGGCATATAAAAAGCTCATTTTACCCTGAGCACTAATCCACTAAACTCTTTCTCTACTCCTCTTAACCTACTAACAGTCTCTCTGGGAAATCTAAATAGTTATCTCCCTTTGGACCATGCTAGTGCTGCCCCTTTCCTAACCAGCAGAGGTCTCCATTATAGAGACACTCCAAGACCCACCTCCTCATCAGAATCTACATTCAGTGCTGGCTAAGGGGGAAAGGGGAAGACTCATCACCATCTCTAAGAAGAAAGGCAATGGATAGTCCTAATTCCATCTTAATGAGTAGTCAAGGAAAGGCACTTTTAAGCTCCAGCACTGATTCCAAAGTGGACTTTGGCTGTCATGACACCAGGCTATCTCTCACCTTGACTATTTCTAAATAAGGGCTGATAATATCACTTTTATATGTCACAGGGGATCAATTGGCAAATAGTTGTAAAGTGCTGCTAAATAAACATTAATATTTTCTCATGTTATTAAGCTTATTTTATCTTTATATCCAATTTACTGTCTGTCTTGGTTTCCCATCATTAATTTTTATATATTTTTAAACCTTCCTTCCCCAGATGTTTTCCCTTAAAGTTCCATTTTCATCTAATCCTATTTTAAACCACTTAATTGCCTTAATTTAACTTGGCTTCTCATAGTATCAATTCACCAATCTTGTCCTTCTTCTAAGCCAATGTTATGAAAACTCACCCAAAATTGGTAAAGCAAATTAAACTGAGTAAAAAGGGAGTTATTAAAGAGAAATTAAA
Organism: Phalanger gymnotis; assembly: GCA_028646595.1. NCBI lineage: Eukaryota > Metazoa > Chordata > Mammalia > Diprotodontia > Phalangeridae > Phalanger > Phalanger gymnotis. Next base: position 530,503,792 of record CM053622.1, on the reverse strand, counting down.
GTTGGAGTATGGAGAAAACCTGAATACAAAGAAGTGAACAAAAATACCGTAGAGGAATAAGTAACAGGGAAAAAAGAAGAGAGGGAGGGAGAAAGCAGCAAACCTGCTTCTGCCTTCTCCACCTCTGTTTTCAGCACCAAGGACAGAGACACAGATCAGTTGGCCCATTGGTTTAGGGTCCCTCTCTAAGCCACCAGGGGAAACTCATGGATCTGAAAGCAGCTCTGAGACATGCAGTAAGGTCTGATGGGGAAGCTGGAGCAGCAGCACACTACTGATTTCACCTTAGAGACAAAAATGGGTGATTTTCCTTCCTTTTCACTTCCACAGTTTCAGTGTCCTAGGAAAGGCAAACTTTGGCATTGCCGAGCTTGTGTGCCAGTAGTGAATGGCTGCAGGAGCTGAGGTGTTAAACTCCATAGTCTACAGAAATCAGAAAGGATTTTCAGGGTAAGTAATTATTTCTTTTTGTTTTCTAAATTTGCACATGACGTTTTCCTGAAAGGCTGTATTACCGATTTGAGGTTTCTGTGGTTCTCTGAAAATATGCATCAAAACTACTTACATACTATTTCTTAAAAACCTGAAATCTTGAAAAAATATCCTCCTTTTCTTTCCTAAGTGGTTTAGATGGCATAAATCTTTCCTTGTTCCTTGTTTCTTTTCCCTAAAATTGGATTCTCACGAGCTCTGAAAGTTATATTAATGTAGAATTAAAAGATGGAAAAGAGAAAGGTGTTATTATTCCAAGGATTTATAAGGGAATTGATTGTATTTCTCTTGAGTGTCTCATTTAATTATGAGAATCTGTTACTTTAGATTCCCTAATTCAGTGTCCCAGTAATCCAGGTTTGAGGGCTTAGAGAGAGAGACACTGTTTTCTATGGTCTATTTAAAGTCAGGCTGTTTCCAATTCCAAATCAAATTATTCCCAGCAGAGATGTATAGTACTTGAGATGATGATTGTGTATGTTTTCTTTAATGATGGCATATGATTTTGAGGGTTATTGTTGTTGTTTTCCTCATGTGTGGAACTGCCATTATTTACCGTAGCATATTGGATCAATGAAACTCATTGCAATTAAGCATTAGTTCCAGTTCATGCATTTGGCTTAATCGAATACCATCAAAAAGCATACATACAAATAATACTGGAGCAATAGCAGTCATGTTTGAACATGGATTCTGACCACATTCTGGGTGCCTGTCCATTGGCCAAGAGATTGCTTCTGTATTCCATAATCAAGAGTCAATAAGCACTGTCTGCCTTTGGTTCCTAGTAGAAGATTTTTGCCTCAGACTATACTGGTGTTTTCTTTTGTTTTGTTTTGTTTTTAAGGCAAAAGGGACTGGGTGAAAAGGGCAGGGTGGATTCTAAATGTTACTATTGCTTCTTTAAGTTAGAACATTTTCTAGGGTCAAATTGGATAGCACAGAGTGTGAGTTTTGAGCAGGGCAAGGCTAATGTCAACTCCTCCGATTCATAGTACCTAGAAACCAAATGAGAGTACAACAGACAACACAAGTGGGATATATATGAGAGTAAACCAAAAATCAATTAGACCAAAGTAGGGGTGATGGGGGTGGGGGACAGCCATTATGTACTCACACCTAGCATGGTACCTGAATATTGTCGGTGCTCAACAAATATTGATAGATCAGTTGATTGACTGAGAGATTGTCCTAGCCTCTCTGTTTCTGAATAATACTGGAATGGCTGTTTCTTCAGGGGTGGTAGAAGGAATGCTTATGGAGAAGGTTTAGTTGTGAAAATATTTCAGGTCTGACCCTAGTAACCAAGTGGAACTGCTGCACATATTTTTGCTCTGTACTATAAATGTAAATATAGGGTGTATTTCTATTCACTTAGGAATTGCTAATTTTGTTAAAGCTGTTTTGCAGCTTAAAGTGCCATAGAAATGCTAAACACTACTGCTAATAACAACAATATAACGCCCACTGACTCCGAAGAGTTGCACACCTGCATTGAAGACCTAGTCAGGTGATGGGTATAAGAGGCTTTTAAGAGACAAAGGTCATGGTAATTTTAAATTACCTCCTAAATCGTGTCTGTCTACATCATGATACCAGACAGGACTATACTGGAAAAGCAGCTGGAGAAATCAGCAACTGGGAAGAAGATGCATTGGCAGAGCTGGCTGGGGGTGGGGGAGGGGTCTGGAATTATGGTGAGTGGGGAGAGGGCAATGGTGCCGACCAAGAACTGAGTATTCATCCGTTAGGTTGTTCTATGTTGGGAGGAGAGAAAGCTACCATGTGATTTCTAAAAGAGTCAGCTACTTTTGTGCTGAGGGAAGGGATGACTCTCCCATCTGCACTTTATGCCCACTCATATGGACCTGTAATCCTTGGTTACCAAATCCCACATGACAAATCCTTAAAGAAAGCTACCAAAGAATCATTGTATCACAGACTTGGAGCTAGAAAGGACCCAGAGGCAATCTAGACCAACTCTGTAATTTCAGAAATGAGTGAGCTGAAGCCCAGAGAAGTTATATGATTTGTATAAGGTCACACAGGCAATAAGTGACAGAGATGGAATTTGAACCTGGAACCTTTGACTCCAAAATCCTTGGTTTTTCCACCATACCATTCAATTTTGAACTTTAACAATGTTCTTTTCTATCTAGCTAAATGGTGACCTAGCTCTGGGGTAGGAAAGCCTGGTTTTCTCATCTGTAAAAGAAGGGGGTTAGATTAACTGGTTTCTATAAAATTTCTTCCAGTTCTAAGTCTGTGGAGTAATTGGAGCCCAGTAGACATTTTATAAATGGTGCTGAATGACACCTCATCAATCAGCATGGAGGAACATTGACAGCCAACTGAATCTTTTCTTAAGTTTGGGGGAACAGGTCAGGAGAGTGACGTTTCAATTGAGCTGAGTGTGGGAGGCTCCTGGTGCACCTGCTGCATTATCTTTCACTATTGCTGCTGGGGCTCTGACTTTTTCAAGCACCTACCAACCCCACCGCCTCTTTTAAAATAGATAAATATTCATGATGCCATCTACAGAAAGGCAAGAAAATTAAAATGAGATAGGTATGACCTTGAATAAGTCACTCCTCTTCACCAGTTCTTAATTTCCCAATTTACAAAATGAGAGTGTTTAATCTAATGTTCCTTTTAATTCCATAGTCTATGACACTGTGACTCTAAAATCGGACACTTGGTAAAGGCCCATCTAAAAGCAAAACAAAACGCTGAGTGGGGTTTCATGGACTGAATTTTAAAATACAATTCAATACAACATACTTAATAAGCACTTTCTATGTGCAAAGAAGAGTCATGGATACAGTGGATCAAACCATCCTCTGAGCCAGGAAGGCCTTAGCCAGAGACCTGTTTTTGACACCTACCGGCTTTGTGACCTTGAGCCAATCATTTAATCTCTAAGTGACTCAAGCAACATTTTCAAGACTATAAATTGCAGAGCAAATGCCAACCTTCACAAGGGTTTCATTAGAATAGCTGACTCCCAATGATGACATGTCCTCTACCAATGAAGATCTACTCCTCTTCTTAGAGTTGCCTAGAGCCACTAAAGTGTTAAATGACTTAGCCAAGATCACACAGCCACTATGTGTCAGAAGAAGCACCCTAGCCCAGGTTTTCTTGACTCAGAAACTGTCAAATACAAAACAAAAAATAGTTCTTGATCTCAAAGAATCTACATTCTAGTGGGGTAGGGGATACAATATTTGCAGAGGTAACTATGATACAAGATAATCCAGTGAAGGGAGGGGCACTAACAGCTGGCAAAGTAGAACAGAGTTTTTGTGGATAACTTTCTATTCCTAAAGTTGATGTTGATTTTATTGAGTTGTTTCAGTCTTGTTTGACTCTCTGTGACCCCATTTGGGGGTTTTCTTGGCAAAGACCCTGGAGTAGTTTTCGATCTCCTTCTCCAGATTTTTACAGATAAGGAAACTGAGGCAAACAGGGTTAAGTGACTTGCCCAGAGTTACACTGCTGTTGTTTGAGGCTGGATTTGAGTTCAAGTCCTCCTGACTCCAGGCCCAGAGCTTTATCCATTATGCTACCTAGCTGCCCTTCCTAAAGCTGAGGCCAATTGCTAAAATAATCAACAATAACCACCCCAGTCTGTTCAATAGAGAAACATAACCACATTACTTCTCATGCAAAGGTTAAAATGCTTCTCATCCAGTGCCCAGGACATCCACGTATTTAGGTTCAGTTTTGGGAAGCAAGTTGTCCTGGTGAGGCTTTATTTCCCCAAATCCTGCAGACTCAGGTAGTCTATATGCATAATCACATCTTTCTTTAAAAAAAAAAAAGATGGAAATTTAAGGGAATCATGGAGCCCAGGGGTTCTTAATCTTTTGTGTTTCATGGAGCTCTTGGGCAGTCTGGTATAGCCTATGGCCTCCTCAGAAGGCTTCTAAAGGCATAAAATAAGATGCATAGGATTATGAAGGAAACCAATTATATTGAATCACAGTCACTAATATATATATACATATATATTTTTTTAAATTCATAGACGTTCTGTTTAAGAATGTCTCATTTAACCCCAGAACTCTATTAGATAGTAAGCTTTTTGAGAGCAGGAACTGTCTTTTAGCTCTTTTTGTATCCCCAGAGCCTAGCACAGGACCTGGTACATAGTAAGCAATTAATAAATCTTGATTGATCGATTGGTCAATTTAACCCCCAAAAGGAGGGAGATCCTCTTTCCGATTTAACCACCTCCCTGTTTGAAAAACCCATATGGGAGACTACTCATGAAGATCTTTCTTTACCCACAAAGACCTGCCTCTTCTAGTCTAAGAGTGTTGCCTGGAGAAGCCCTTTGAGGTTAAATGACTTTAACAGGGTCTCACAGCCGATACGTATGTGTCAGAGTCAGGACTACTTCAGGGGAAACACGAGGTTCTAATCATTGCCCCAGCTTTCCAACCAATGGCCTGGTGCTAGAAGATGAATGTTTTCACCAAGTAAACTCTTCTCTTGAGTCTTAATTCATAGATCTATGTAGCCTCAGATAGCCCTGTCTGCCAACAATATTCAAGGCTGGGTCCTAGGGCTTTTGCATTCAATAGATCTAAATGGAACTCATACCTTCACTCTGGTGGGCTCACACTCAGATTCTCCAGGGTTCCTAACCTTTGGCACCATCCATACTTGACATCATTTCTCAGAGGGAAGAACAGCTGACTCCATGACTAAAGGGAGCCAGCTGAGATTTCCTTGGCACTAGCCAGCCCCCCATTGTTCTTTTCATAGAGGACTCTTAGAACTGTGGCTTAAAAGGATTTGTCCATTTGTATCACAGAAATATTTTGGAGTCTCCAGAATTCCCAGTGCCACCATTCTCTTGTCATCATCCATCTGTTTATCAGGAGTAGCCGGTAAGGAGGTCCCAGTGGCAGATCACGTAGCAGGTCTCTAATCCACTGTTATGAAAGCTGAGAATTGGAAGTGGTAATAGTCCTCTACCAAGGGGTCCCTCATCTGCACAGCACTTTCTTCTGTTACTGGAGACAGTTTGGTTGGAAAGAATAGTGGTTTAGGAGACCTATATTCTAGTTCCATTTCTATGACTAACAAAAGGTGTGACATTGGTCATGTCATTCAACCTCACTATGACTCAATTTCTTTATCCATATAATGGGGACAATAATAGATGCTCTACTTACCACATAGGCTGGCAGTGAAGATCATGTACTCTGTATGTTGAGTGAGGAGACAGACAAGTTTCATTCATGAAGGTTTATCACTAATGATAATAAGCTTGCTTTGCTGCTATCCAGGGTCTTCCCTGACATTCGACTATGGCTTGTGTCTAGCTCTTATTTAGATGTCTTGTTGTTGTTGAGTTGTTTCAGTCATGTCCAACTCTCCATGACCCCATTTGGGGTTTTCTTGGCAAAGATACTAGAGTGGTTTTCCATTTCCTTCTCCAGCTCATTTTACAGATGAGGAACTTAGGCAAACAGGGTTAAGTGACTTGCCCAGGGTCACACAGCAAGTAAGTGTTTGAGGCTGAATTTGAACTTAGGTCTTCTTGACTCCAGGCCTGGAGTTCTATCCCCTATAGTTTTCTTAAAAACATGAGACTGAAAAGACATGAAACAGAGAACAAATTTATTACACACCACAAAGAATACAGAGGGGACACACCTGAATCCATAGATATTCAAGGATACTTTCCCCTTCTTATGAACCCCAATTTCCCCCAGGGACCTATGTAGTTGCTCCAGACTTATGTACTGTGTATGTATGTATATATGTACTACTCTGTACTACTCCAGACTTTATTTACTCTCAGTACTACCCTGGGATTGAGGCCTCCATAAACAGAGAAAAAACTCTTGGGCACTAAAAAAAAATTTTATTTAAAAAAAGGTTTTTTGTAGCACTACAAAGTTAACTCCCCTTCCTGAGACCTACATAATCCATATGACTTACAGTACCAGGAAAAGACAAGGGATAGCTTCCTTCCTTGCAGTTGTGCTCCTATGCCTTGTTACTCCTTTGTTCCAGCTCCCACAGTTTGAAGCACGTGCTTGGCTTGATCTAAGAGCATCTCATATATTTCATTAATGTTGCTTTTCTGCTACCAGTTTATATTCTGAGAGAGATCAGATTAAAAATGGAGGGTGAATACTGAAGTTTAGTAGTCATTAAGTCTAGGATCTTGGAGATATATATGTGCGAAAATTAAAGCAAAAAGCAAAAAAGCAACTTTAGGAAATATGTCATATTCACATATATACTTAATATATGTGCACTTAATGTACTCAAATATCATTTTAGTTCAAAATATAGATTTCCAAAAATAAAGATCCCCCTCCCAATAAAGTATGCATCTCTAAAATAAATTACCTTTGAAAAGAAAAAGTAGATAAGCTCTGGGAAAAAAACATCAAATATGGGCTATGATCAGATTTTAATAATCCAGATCTGGGGGAAGAGTACAGTCTATATTCAAATTAATATGGTACTAATTACTTTGAATTATTTAACCATCAATTGCTCAGTTGGTGGATTCTCTAGGTACTTTGCTTCTCCCTTCTGCACCACATTTACTTGTTAATCGTATCTTAGAGGGAAAACTGGGAAAAGGAACACTCAGATCTATCAACCTTTTAAGCTATTCTAGATTAAAAAAAATTCTTAATAAGGTAAAAATCAGAAACAATAAACTACTATCAGATGTGCCATTTATTTGAGCCTTTTAATATTTTATGGGCTCCTCTTCTTCTTGTTCACCTCTCCCTCCAAAATGAGCCCTCTATCGTACCAAGGAAAAATGATTAAGCAAAATCAGGTGATATAGCACTTGTATCTGATAGTGTATTGCCAATCCAGCACCCATAGTCCCCTTTCTACCAAAAAAGAAAGAGATGCTTCCTCCTCTGTTCTCCAGAGTAAAAATTTGTCATCACAATTATTCAGCATTCAAATTTTTAAATTTTTCTACACTGCCTTGATTCCCCAAGACCACCAATCACCAGGAGCAAACCAAAGAATAAGCTGCTGCTCTTAGAAATGTAAGCAACTAGAGACCAGAGACAGAGTAATGGGAGAAAAATTGATCTGAAGTTAAAACCATCTGGCAGATGATATATAGTTGGGCTTCAGTTTGTTTTTGTTGTGTTTTGTTTTGCTTTTTAAAATGTAATTCACTATTGACATTCAGCTGTACTATTTTTAAATAGCTGTCAAAACTCTTGGTGGTCAGACAATACAATAATAAGCATCCCAAAGTTCTGGGCTTCATTTCTGTTTGACAAGCGAGATGGGTGTAAGCCATCATTACCCTCAAAGAACCATGCCATTTGGAGAGGTGGTCAAACTGTCCCCCTAACTAATAGTCCAAATCATGTCAAGTTCTCTGGACTTGTGCCTTTCTCAAAGATGGAAATATTCATCTCCAGGAAATAATCAGGAAGGCATTGTGTTTTTCCAAAAGCTCTTGGCAATGGCAGCACCATCACCAGGGCAGCAGCTACCCGTCTTGGAATAATGTGCAAATGATTATTATTAGCAACTTATTATTACATTCTAAAATACAGTGAGTACAAATAGTTGACAGGATGAAGTAGGGAGGATCAAAAACCAAAAACAAAACCAATCGGCTCTAAATTTATTCTAAACCTGTGGACTGTTCTCAATTGTCCACTTTAACCCCTTCATCTCCCAAGCCGAGAGGCCTTCATTCTAACAAAATGTGGCGAAATGCACAATGACTACAGAAATTTAAACAAAACGACACTGAGAGGAAGCCTCTGGCTAATTGTAATGGGAACCAACCTTGATCCCCAGAAAAGAGGAAAAAACACATTTTTCTCCTTAGTAGAGAGGTGAGGGCCTACAGATGTGAAATTGTGCATGTATTGTCAGATGTTATTACCATCTTGGTTAGTTTTTACCATTTTTCCTAGGCTACAAGAGTGGGGTCAGTAGGTGATAAGATATATCTGAAAAGAAAAGTAATGTGAAACCAAAAAGCATCCATAAAACATTTTGAAAAGTAAAAGCCATCAAGAATTTAGAAACAATAAAAATAAATGTGGTACAGAGACACCAGGTTAAGGTGAGCCAACCCTCTAAAAATTCAATGGGAACCTCTAGCATCAAGGACAATGATGATCAGAGAGCAAAAGTAATACTTTCTTTTGCTGACATTTGAATTTAGAAGAACTTCAGGTCCAGGCAAAGGCATATTTTTCTGTCTGCTTTTGAAGGAAATAATGCCTTCAGCTGCCTACTGGAATCCCACCCATCTTTAAAGGTCCTATCTAGTATTACTTCTTCCATGCTCCTTTTCTTTGTTGTTGTCCAGTTGTTTCTGTCACGTCCAACTCTTCATGACCCCATTTGGGGTTTTCTTGGCAAAGATTCTGGGGTAGCTTGCCATTTCCTTGCCAGCTGTCCATTTACAGAGGAGGAAACTGAGGCAAACAGGTTTAAGTGACTTGCCCAGGGTCACATAGCTAGTAAGTGTCTGAGGCTGGATTTGAACTCATGAAGATGAGTCTTCCTGACTTCAGGCCCAGCACTCTATGTATTACGTCACCTAACTGCTCTATGATCTCAATCCCCAGCAAAAACATATGGACATACATGTATACATACATACATACATACAACAAAATAAAAAACCAATCAACCAGAAGTCATCTTTTCTACTCCTATAGTTCTTTTTTTTAATACCATTCTCATGGCATGTATCATATTCTACCTTACATGATTAATGTATTACCTGTCACTTTTATACTGGTAAATTTAGGATCCTTGAGAGTAGCAACTGAATCTCATGTATTTTTCCATCCACCAAAGAAGCTAGCGCTATGTCAGGGTACACAGTAAGGACTCAGCCAATGTTTATTAAAATAAATTAGATTCCCTCCAATCAAATTCATGCGACTCTTTGAGATGCTCCCCCAGAGCATTCCATGTGAGGTTAGCACCATTACGACAAGAGATGTTCTTGATCCAAGGTCACCACACTCTCATAGTCACAATAGTGACTTTTCTGGAAAGGCAGTTGCCTCAGTTACTTGTAGGTATTAAGAACCCATAATCAAAAGGATGACATCCAGACTATGTCATTCACTGAAGCTGATCATCATGGCAACATACAGTGTTTCACTTCCAGGGTCTCCCAATATTTCCTAGCATCTTTGGAACTGACTTCTAGGCTGGAATCTCCGAGCCTACATCTTCCTGTGAGAGATGCATGAGAGGATTTTTTTAAAAGGAGGAGGAGGAGAGACAAAGGAAAGAGGCACATAGGCATGTGAAGACAGGATGACCTGTGTTCGAATCCCACTTGCAGTGGTTTGAACTACATCTAGGTGGTGCGATGGAGAGTGTGTTGGAATTAGAGTCAGAAATACCTGAGTTCAAATCCTGCCTCAAACATTAACTGGCTGCAAGACTGAGCAAATCACTTAACCTATCTGCCTCAGTTTCCTCCTCAGTAAAAATGGGGATAATATTAGCATTTACTGCCTAAGGTTGTTATGAGAATCAGATGAGATAAGACACATAAAAGTACTCAGTAAACTTCAAAGAGCTATCTAAATGCCAACTATTATTACACGGAGAGGGAGAGAGATAAAAGTACAAGATTTACTGTACTGATCAATGGGTTTTTTTTTCATCTTGTTCTAGGGAACTCTGTTGGGACGATGTCTTCCCTTCTTACAATGGCTCTTCTCAGTCCACTCAACAGCTCTATCAACTCTACTTGCAGGAAGGAGAACACAACGGGGCCAGGACTGCCCCACCCCCATACTTACTATGCCCTCTCCTACTGTGCCCTCATTCTGGCCATCGTCTTTGGCAACGTCCTGGTCTGTCTGGCTGTGCTGAAAGAACGTTCCTTGCAGACCGCCACCAACTACCTGGTGGTGAGCCTGGCTGTGGCTGACCTGCTTGTGGCCACCTTGGTGATGCCCTGGGTGGTGTACCTGGAGGTGAGTATGCCCGAGTGCCACAGAGCCAGCCTGGGGACCTTTGTTCATGTCTACTGCTGTTCACAACTGTGTGCATAATTACATTCAGCCATGTGTCTTGCTTCCAAGGAGTTCAAAACACACTCCACTCCACAATACACCCCAGTGAGTAAGGAGGACAGATAGTGTCATGCTCATTTTAATGAAGAAACTGAGGCTCCCTGAGATGCAGTGACTGTCTGATGTCACTCAGCAAAATCAGAAGCAGAGAATGGGGAATGATTCTATTCCTGAGTCCCCAGCATGATGACTAGACTGAAGAAATGCTGTCAGGGCTTTCTTTCACTAACCAACAATGTCCCAGGTTTGTGTGAATCATGCACGAGGCAGTCACTTCCTCTGCTGCTCTGTCAGTGAGAGAAATGAGGAAGAATGGGAAATGGACCCACCTTTTTTTTTTTCGATGCACAACAAAAACCTTCATTAGCATTTGGCTCAGCTGTTACTGAACCTGGCAATCTCAAAACTTAATATTAAGACTTCAAAGACTTTAATAAGTGCAAAATGATGCTAGCATTGGCAATTTATGCTTTCATAATAAAGTCAACAGTTAACAGACACCCCTAAGATGCAGGACCAAGTGGAGAGTGGATTCTTTCTGGATGTTGTAGTCAGACAGGATGCAGCCATCCTCCAGCAGCTTGCCTGCGAAGATGAGCCTCTGCTGGTCAGGAGGGATGCTCTCTTTGTCCTGGATCTTGGCCTTGACATTTTCAATAGTGTCACTGGGCTCTACCTCCAGGGTGATGTTCTCGCCTGTCAGGGTCTTCACACAGATCTGCATGCCATGTCTAAGATGCAGGACCAGATGGAGAGTGGGAGAAAAGTGGCAAGAAACCAGAGAGGCAGAGGTCAAGTAGAGATAGCAGGAATCAGGGAACGATAGGGAGGTGGGAAAGGAAGAACAAAGGAATGGGAGAAGAAGAAACAGACATTGAGGGTGAGGAAAGACCAGGAATTAATACATAGCCTGACCAGGGCACCTCCCAGAGACTTAGTTTCTTCCATATCAGTACTCCATAACAGACTTAGGCTGAGCTTAAGACCAACGTTTTAAATGGACCCTGCAGTTACTTAGATTAACAGTGAGAGACATCATAAGTGGATAGAAGATTGTTTTGGGAATCAGGAAGCTGACAAAGGGTTCAGCTCAAGAACAACCTCTTCTTACATGAAGCCTTTCCAGGTCCCCCTCCCCAACTTGCTTTTGTCTTCCCTTCCCTCTGGTGTGTGTGTATGTGTGTGTGTGTGTGTGTGTGTGTGTGTGTGTGTGTGTGTGTGTGTGTGCATAGATCTATGTATATTGTATCTCTTCTATTACAATGGAGGAACTGTTTCTACTTTTAATTTTCGTAAGGTTAAGGACAGGGGTCAAAGTAAATCAGTCAAAACTCCTCGTCCCCTTGAAAAGTGTCAGGAAGCTAAACACTATTCTAGATAGGTAGATAAATAGATAGAAAGATAGAGGTATATGGGTGGGAGAGAGAGAGAGAGAGAGAGAGAGAGAGAGAGAGAGAGAGAGAGAAACATATGGTAACAACACATTTCAGCTGTTTGCTTAAGTTGTTTCAATTGTGTCCAACTCTCCAGGACTCCATTTGGGGTTTTCTTGGCAAAAACACTGGAGTGGTTTGCCATTTCCTTCTTTAGCTCATTTCACAGATGAGGAAACTGAGGTAAACAGGGTTAAGTGACTTACCCAGGGTCACACAGCTAATACCTGTCTGAAGTTGGATTTGAACTCACAAAGGTGAGTCTCCCTGATTCCAAGCCAGTACTCTATCCACTCTGCCACCTGGTGGCCCTAAGTATGAGCAATGCTTTGTCAATCTATCAGTAAACATTTATTAAGCACCTACTATGTGCCAAGCATTGTGCTAAACAGTGAGGATACAAGAAGGGGTAAAAGACAGTTCCCCCTCAAGGAGTTTACAATCTAATAGGGACTGCATGAGGAAGTCAGTTCAGATTGAATGAGAGACTTGGCCTTGAGGACCTTTATAAAAGCAAGAGCTAGTTCAAAACCAAGGAGGGAAAGCTTTCGGGAGTCTGGCAGCTGAGAGGAAGGAATGGGGACCTTGGGAGCTGAGCCAGAATTGACAAGTGGGGGTAAAAGAAAAGGAGAAAGTAAGACTGAGCTGAGGCAGAGGAGAGAAAGACTAAGGAGGGCCATCAGCAGTATAGGCATCTCTGAGTAAAAGACACAGGTTGACACAACCGGCATTGTACCCACATTATCTACCACTGAGGAAAGTTTCAAGAAAAGTCCTCTTTCCCCAACTTCCCCTGCCAGTGCCCCAACATTTCTGGTAACCTGAATTTTGCTTCAACCACAAAGGGTCCAGGGTTAGCTAGAGATAAATATAAATGTAAATTAAGGCAGAGAGCCAAACCACTGCCTAAAGCTGTAGAAGGGAGAAGAGAACCACATGGACCTCAGGGGCCATTATATATGGCCCTGAGGCTTAAAATGGGCTAATTATTGTAATGGAGTGTTACATTTGTATTCCTAGCTCTCAGCACTTTGCTGGGCATGTAGTAATATAGCACAGTGCCAGGTACATAGTAAAACCTTAATAAATACTTGTTGATTCTGTTGTATTTGTGGAGGGAGCCCCCATGTGGGGAGTTCCCTACACCCATGAAATCACAGGGCCAGACCCTCCTCCCTCACCCCCACCCCCAGCACATAAAATGATGCAGGCACTAGGGAATATTTGTTTATTTTCTAAAGTATTTTCACTTGAACGTCTGAAATGAAGTAAGTCCAAAGGTTATCAAGAAAAAACATCCATTCTGTAACAGAGAAATCAGGATGCAGTCACCCATTCAAGGAATAGATACTCTTCCTGGCAAAACATATAATTACTAGACAGATTTTTTTCCCCAAAAACACCATAACATACTATTATTATTTCAGTTTGTGTCCTTCTCATAAAGAAATGTCCAATGGAAGATCAGAATGATGCTATGATTAAGAGAAATTAAGATTCATCAAATTAATATCTCAGCCAATATTAATAGTGAAGGTGACAGTTAATTATGTATGGCATATCACAGGAGAGCAAAAGCCTCAAACATAAAGACTACCTTATGTTAGTACTAATATTAAAGAATGGCTGAGAACTAAAATTAGTCATTTGATCTCAAGAGGACAAAGACAAAAGGAAGAAAAGGAAATGAAAAAAATGGAAGAAAATTAAATAGGCTGGACAAGAGTAGATCTTGTGGTTCCTGGAAGGTAATCATTTGCCTAAATTTAATTTCATTTTACCGTGTTATTTTTAAAAGCTATGTATTCAGAAGGAATTCTGTTGGGGGATGGCTCTTTGGACCTTCTCAGAAATGTATGTAGCAGGTGATCAATCATGGGTTAACAGATTTAGAGCTGGAAAGGATCTTGGAGGTCATCCTCAAATTCCTTTATTTTATAGATCAGGTTCAGAGAGGTTGAGTGATTTGTCCAAGGACACACAGGTAGTAAGTGACAAAGTCAGGATTTGAACCCAAGTCCCACGGATGTAAATCTATCATTTTTCTTCCTTTATACATTTTGAGGCCCCTACTCTTGGTGGCCTATGTTCTATTTATTTCCTGAATCCAGCAATGTTGAGGCAGTATTGCACAGCGAATAGAGAAACAGCATCACACAATAGGTAGAGAGACAGCCTCAAAGCTGGGAGGACCTGGGTTTCAGTTTGCCTCAGGTACATATTGGCTGTGCGACCCTGCGCACATCACTTAAACTCTTAGTGCTCTGGGCTGCTCTCTAAGACTAGAAATTATAGAAAAGTTATTCAATCCATTGATTGGCGGAGTTTCCTTACCAGAGAGTTCCCTATGACAATGAAATCTCAAGTCCAATTTCTACCAATGAGGAGCTTGGCAAAAGGTGAAATTAGGTAAATATGTACAAATGTCTATATGAGATTGAGGGAGCCTTTAGACTATGTAAATTAAAAAAGATGAGTCAACAATTCCAATCGTCCACATCTAACAAACTGTCTCTAGCCATCCTTGAAGATGCCACACATTTCCAAGCAGAGGTTCTTAATCTTTTTCTCTGTGATGGACTCCTTTGGTGAAGGTGGGTGAAGCCTTTGGACTTTTCCTCAGAATATTTTTTAAAATTTCTAATTGGAGAAAATGTTCAATTTCAGTTAGATGTTACTGAAATTAAAATGTAACTTTCTCATCCAAGTTCATAGATGTCTAGAAATCTACCCACGGATCCCCATGGACCCCAACCCTAACCCCTGAGTTCAGAATCCCTATGCCCAAGGCTGAGTAGGGTAGAAAGGTGAGCAGAAAAACTGGTTTCTTAATAGAATGCATTTCAGTCCCCCTTGAAATGAAATTGTGGTTTTGTTTCCTTTGGGGCAAGACATTTAGGCAAACCCTTGGCTCCACCTCCTTCTGATTCTCTTTGGGCTTCTATTACTGATGTACAGCCTTCCATCAGATGCTCACAGGTCGCAAAGCCTTCACAGGTAGGGGCTCAAGCTTGATCTGGAGAGTACCCCACATTAAGAACTTAGGATTTCACTTTATAGGACGCATTGTATTTCTTTTCCTTTTCATTCCACAGAGTACCAGTACAAGCTTATAGATGGCTGCTTCTTTTGAAAGAATGTGAAATTTTGTTAGATTTAAAAAAAAAGTCTTAAATCTAATCACTAACATGGTCTAGTGGAAGGAGTGGTAGTTGTGGAACTAGAAGCCCTGTGTATGAATCCTCCTCTGTCACTTACTATCTTTGATCCTAGGATCATAGAGTTGAAAGAGATATCATTCTTGTTCTTGTTGCTGTTGAGTCTTTTCAGTCCTGTCTGACTCTTCATGACCCCATTAGAGATTTTCTTGGCAAAGATATTGGAGTGGTTTGTCATTTCCATCTCCAGCTCATTTTACATCTGAGGAAACTGAGGCAAACAGGGTAAAGTGACTTGCCCAGGGTCACGCAGCTAGTAACTGTCCAAGGCCAGATTTGAACTCAGAAAGATGAGTCTTCCTGACTTCAGGCCCGGCATTCTATGAAGAGTGCCAGCCTTTCATTTTATAGATGTTAAAATTGAGAAACAAAGAGGTCAAGTGACTTAACCAGAGTCACACACTAGTGTAGGTAGGACATGATGCCTGGTCTTCTTGTTTGCGTTATCCATTGTGCCATGCTTGGGCAAATTACTTTCTGGGTCTTAGTTTCCTCAAATGGTTTTCTGATTTTTCCTGCCCACATTTTTACCCTGACCAACCTTGGGAATAGGGGGTGCAAGAGATCCATGGATAGGTTTCAAGTGGTCTATGAACTTGATTGGGGAAAAGTTACATTTTAATTTTCAATAACTTCTAAAATAAAGGGGTTGGGTTAGATCAGCACTTCTTAAATTATGAGCTGCAACAAAATTTGACAACAGTAAAAGGTTTCTGACCACACAACAACCAAAAATTAATTAAAAATCAAGTACATAATGAATCCAAGGCATTTCTAAAACTGCTTGCCCATGTTGCATAGTGCGACTTCACTGCAGCCTTGGTTCTGAACACACGACATGTGTGCTTTGCCATGCTTATGCCCTTAGGCCACACAATGCCAAGGAAGACTGCCCAAACTCACAAAGGGGTTGTGAGTGGAAGTCCTGGACTAGATGACCTACAAGGTCTAAATCTATGATCTTGTGTTCCTCTGACCCCTTTTCTGCATTACTCTATATCACCCAGAAGACTCTAATATATTAGTGAGCTATGCTTTCTCCATGGAAAACATGTTGTATGCTCTTAAAATGTTCAGCAGCTATCAAAATGCAGTGTTAAAGTAAATCTATGATGGATGAAGTACACTATAGGTAGAAGTCTAGTAGCTGGTGCACAGACTCCTGGGCCCTTAGTTAAGGCTATGTAATGTCTATCCCTATCACAGGGTCCGAGGCTAAGAGAGGTCAACATGGGCTCATGCCGAAGTGCTGAGTTGGGAGTCAAGAAATCTTCAGCTCCATTATTAAAGCCAAATGACCGTGGCCCTCTCCCCTAGCCTTATTTTCCACAGTAGGCTACACATCTTAATGAGATAGGAGAAAAGTTTGTAGAGTTCTTAGGAGAAGACAATGTGTCTGAGAGAACTGCAGAATATCACTATCATTTGTGTTCCCTGATAATGAAATCATTTAAGTAGTTGGCAAGAAGAAGCACCTGATCTCTGCAGTAAAGGGGACCAAATGGAATAATGATGATGAAGTAACGTTGATTGTGGAGAGGGTATAACCAAAATGTGATTACATCCATAAGAAAAGTGCTCTTCTGAGCCAAAGTAACCACAATGAGTTCAAAGACTTGTGAAATTTGCTTTCAGAGAAATATAGTCCAAAAACGGTGTGTTTTCTTTTAGAGGTATCCTTTCCTCTCTTCTTTTTGCCCCCAAACCTCCTTACAGGGAAGACTAGCTTATATTTTGCCAAACTAAGGGTAATATGGGCATCTTGGTTCTTTGGGGATTTGCCAGAAGCCCATTTTATTGGCATTAAAATTATTTCTGAGTTCAGAGAAAGGCCAAGCAGTATCCTATGGTCTAAAATTCCTCAGAAGTCAGCTCATGAGGAGGTGAGGTGCTTTCACTAATTAAATTTTGATGACAAAAGGACCTGTTGAAGAAACTGAACGCAATACACACATAATTTATCCACCAACATAGATTTTGAAAAGGCATGGAAGAGGGAACTAGGAACTGATGATGAATATAAAAAGTGGTACAGGAGATTGTCAGGATTGCTAAAGTTAAGAACGAGCTGAAGCCAGTATTTAATGTTAATGTCAAAAGAGGGAGGGGTGGTGGTGAATTTTTAATGCTAAGGAAAAGAGAAAAATCAATAAAGGGACAGGGTCATTGTTCACAGTAGATGGGATAATAATAATGAATGAAGGAAAGAAGGTAGGAATACTCAACTGTTCTCTGTACCATAAAGGAGAACGATTGTTGTAACGGTAAGGATAGAACGAATATAAAGGGGAAATTAACAATCCAAGATAAATGGAGAGATGGTAAAGATCACTTACCTGCCCTCGATGAGATTCGACTTGAGCAAACTACCTCTCAAGATGCTAAAAGAACTGGTACATGTGGTTGCTGTAATGTTAGTGGTGATCTTTGAAAAAAATGCATAGAAGGGGAGAAGTATTAAACTGAGCATAGACAAATATCCTACATGAAAAAAAAAAAAAGAGGGAAGATTCTTCAAAGTTCAAAAGTTGATGAGCTTGACCTTGATTCCTGACAAAATTATTGAATTCATTGTTAAAAGGAAGGTTTATGAGTGATTAATAAAGGAAGTGATTACTAAAAGCACTTGTAGTTTCAACCAAAACATAACATTCCAGATTAGCTTAATTTCCTTGTTTGAGAGAGTTATTAGATTGATCCATCAAGGTATACACATTGTATACCTGGATTTCAGCAAGATACAAGACAGTTTCTCAAAGTATCATTGTGGACAAGATGAAGCTACAGTTATGTGGATTTGAAATGAGTTGGATGACCTGAACTAAAAAGTGATTAATGGATTAATGTCAACTCAGAAGGTAACCTTTAGTGGACTGTGTGTAATATCTGTCCTTCACCCCATTCTATCCAAGATTTTTATCAAGGAATACATGTTTGTTATTTTTGCAGGTGATCTAAAGTTAGTAGTTAAAGCTAAAATGTTGGATATTAAGATATATTATATATAATATATATTAAGATATATAATATAAAATATTAAGAATCAGGATTTTTAAAAATCTCATCAAATTAGAACAATGGGCCAAATCTCTTAAGATACAATTTAAAAGGCATAAATATAAAGTCATTTGTGTATAGAAAAAAAAATACAGGCTGGTAGAAATGTGACTAAATGACAGTTCATTTGGAAAAAAAAGACCCAGAGGTTTTAGGGGGCTATAGTTTCAATGGGAATTGACATAGCAAAGAGAAAAAGAAAGAAGAGGAAGAAGAGGAGGAGGAGGAAGAAGAAGAAAAGAAACCTAAATATAATCTTATGTTGTGTTAACAGAAGCATAGGATCCAAAACAAGGGAGGTCATTATGTACTCTGCCCTTGTCAGACATCATTCGTCTGAACTTGTGTTCAGTTCTGTGCACCTCATGGTCAAAAAGACATTGACAAGCTGGAGTGTGTCCCAAAGGTAACAAGGATGGTGAGGGTACAGGGATCCATGCCATAGGCAGATGAACTAAAGAAACTAGGGATATTACCCTAGAGAAGAAAAGACCTGGAGGCACATGACAGCTGCTTCAAGTATTTGGAGAACTTTCTCATGGAAAAAGGATGATATATGCTTATTTCTCTTTGCCTGCCCCAGGGAGAAGAACAAAGTATAATGCATGGAAGTTGCAGAGGCAGATATTTGGTTGAAATAAGAAAATATTCCCTAACAATTCAAGCAGTCCAAAAGCTTGGATGTCCTCTTGCAAGGGATATGGTGGAGAAGGCTCCTGCTCAAGAAAGAGCTGGCCTAAATGATTATGATTCTCTGAAAATGTGAAGACTATTCTCTGTCCAGTCTAGGATAAATTTCACTAGTGCCAAAAGTCAGTTACACGAAAAAGACACTAACAAAAGGTTTATGCTTCATTATAGTCTCTCATGACCTTCAGACCAGTTCACATTATTTCTTGGCTTAGTATAGAGTGCTGAGCCTCTGCACGTGGTCAGTAAGAATCATAACTAGAGAAATTTAAAGGATGAAGACATTACCCTGGAATTCAATTCCTTCCCCTTTAGTATCATAGAAAGCTCTGTCTGAGAGGCCCAAGTTGTACTTTGTCCTCTTGGGTTATCTCACACCTCAGGTGAGCTTCCCCACTCCCACCACCATTGCATGTCCCAAGCACAAAGGTTTCAAGTTACAATTCTGTTTATCATGGTTTGTGACTTGATCACGACTTGTCTAATACAGACTGTAGACATGAGTTTAAATATTGATGTACGAGGTAGTAGGATTCCTAATAAAAACCTAGTAAAATTCCTAAAAAATAACTAGTAAAAAAAAAACTCTACTTAACATTTTCTGTGGGATCTTGGACAAATCATTTCCTTTCTTTGAACTTTAGTTTCTTCATCTGTAAAGGAAGGATGATAATGTTTGCTCCACTCACCTCATAAAGCTGTCAGAATCATAAAAGGCCATGAATGTAAAGTGCTAGGTAAGAGTACGGGACCACTATCATTAACAATCATAGGATCCAGGACACAGAGCAGGTCTTGCCTAGAGGTGGGGAAAGGAATTAAGGAATTACTGAGGTCTCATAGGCTTTAGACCTAGAAAAAACAAATCAGCTTGTCCAATCCCCTCATTTTATAGATGAGAAATTGGAGGCCCAGAGACTTTTAGGTGGCTTGTGCAAAGTCACAAAGTAATAAGTAATAATGTATTACTTATTATTAATATATTTATATACCACCTTAAAAGTTGCAAAATGCTTTACAAATATTATCTCATTTGATTCTCACAACAGCCCTGCAAAATAGACGCTATTATTATTCTTGTTTTATAGACAAGAAAAGTAAGATCATGAGCGGTTAAATGACTAGCCCAGGGTCTGAGTGTCTAAGGTTACATTTGAACTCAGATCTTCCTGATTTGAGGTCTGGTGCTCTACCCAGTGTACCATCAGCTGCCTGAACAGAGGTGTAATTGAAACTCTGGTCTTCTGGCTATAGGTCAAGTTCCCTTTTCATTACACCACATTGCCAGTTTGAGAGACGCTACTTAAGACTTCTTTCCCAATAGTCCCTTATTAAAATGCAAATACTCTATGAAAGAGAAACATGCTAAACCTTATTAATATCTGAGTACACTAATTTAATCAGATTACCTAGCAAATACCTAAGGGATTTGTATTCCTAAGGGACATAGAATAGGTTCCATTTTGAAGAAGTAAAGGGAAGGAGGAGAAAAGGGAAGGGAAGGAAAGAGAAAGGAAGACAGAAAGGAAGGCAAGAGAAGGAAGGAAGGAAGGAAGGAAGGAAGGAAGGAAGGAAGGAAGGAAGGAAGGAAGGAAGGAAGGAAGGAAGGAAGGAAGGAAGGGAGGGAGGGAGGGAGGAAGGAAGGAAGGAAGGAAGGAAGGAAGGAAGGAAGGAAGGAAGGAAGGAAGGAAAGGAGGAAGGAAGGAAAGAAGAAAGGGAGGAAGGAAGGAAGGGAGGGAGGGAGGGAGGGAGGAAGGAAGGGAGGGAGGGAGGAAGGTGAAGGAGGGAAGGAGTAAGAGAGAAAAGAAGAAGAGGAAGAGGAAGGTGAGAGCCAGAGCTGGGGGTACTGTCCAATGTTCTCTGGGGATGCAGCCTGGAATGGGGGTAGGAGGGTCCATGAAAGAGAACAGAGAACGAGAGACAGAAGAGTCTAAATGGACTTGATGAGATCCCAATTTTACCTAAGACTTCCCCTGTACTACAGTATCCAGCACTTCATCAAGATAAGCAGAATGCACAGGGGATTTCAACATGAGGACTCCCACAGGCTGCATCACCATAAGGGCTACAATTTGGAAGGCCCTAGCCTTGGGTGTCCCTTTAATTTAGTTGCAGCATTTTCTTAAGCGCACTCCTCTGTGCCACACCAAAGAATTCTGTCTCAAATTCTCTCTCCCAAGCTTTTAATTTCCTGCTTTACAGACTGCAGGCTGTTTGGGGCTCTTTCTCCAAGCACAAACATCCAATTTTGTTCCACTCTGTTAAGCTCCTTTTGTGATGTCTAATGCACTCATATTAAGACAGAAAGGGAGAGTAAGCAGCCAGGAGAACACTAAGAATGCTAAACTTAGAGGAGCTGGGAGCTCTGGAAAGGATGAGGGAAAGATTAGAGGGAACAGCCGATGGAGCGCTGAACCTGGAGTCAGGACACCTGGGTTCAAATCCTTCCTCAGTCACTCACTAGTTGTGCAATCATCAAACCTCAGTGCCTCCATTTCTCTGGCTGTAAAATGGGGATAATAATAGTTGTACTTTCTATCTCCGAGCGGGTATTGTGAGGAAAGTATAAACCTTAAAATGCTTTAGAAATGAGAGCTGTTAGTCTGCTTGAGAGTGAAACAGAAGCATAGATGAGACAAAGCTGAATGGAGACAGGGGGAAGCAGAGAAGGGGGGTAAGCCTGAAAGAATGGAGTCAATTTGCCCTTAAGAAAATAATCAGGGTCTGAGAGTAAGGAAGGGAAGGAAAGATTTGGAGAGTCGGGAAAGACACCTGGGGAGTGGTGATGATGGTGATAACGGAGACAATAAAGGTGCCCTCTCACCTCTGATCTCCAAGGTTTGTTTACCTCTGCCTAAACCAAGAAAACAGCCCAGTTGGAGGGAAGGCAATTTAAAACCTCCCATAAGATAAAGAAAATGGGAGCTCCTCACAATGGTCTTAAGAAACTGTGAATAAATATGTACTCAGAGAAGGTTAGAACCAGAAAGGAATTTAGAGATAATCTAATTCAACGCCCCAGTTTTGGAAATGAGGAAACTGAGACTTGAGAGAATTTAGGGGATTTGTCATTTGTTTTAAAACTGCAGTCTGGTAAGGTGAAAAGAATGCTGGATTTCAAAGCCAAGAGATGGGCCAGAATTCCGGCTCTCTTGAATCTTGTGTCAAACTGGGCAAATCACTTCTGGGGCCTCAGTGTCTTCATCTGTAAAAGGAGGACTAGGAGACCTATGAGGAGGATTCGAGCTCTAAATCTATGATCAATTTATTCTCCACCCCCCCCCCCCGAGAGAGAGAGAGAGAGAGAGAGAGAGAGAGAGAGAGAGAGAGAGAGAGAGAGAGAGAGAGAGA
>CM053622.1:530425017-530481375 GCA_028646595.1 Phalanger gymnotis | reverse complement strand
ATCTCTTAAAGCTAGGTTTGTCTAGAGTACTCCCAAAAGGGATAAAGAAAGTCCCCTCTAGAAAGGCCCTCAAGTATAAAGTATATCGGGTATAGGACAGCTATTTATTTTCTGTACTGCAAAAGAAATGCTTAAAGCACAAAAGACTCAGAAGCATTCATTGACAAAGACTTAAAACATGATACAGCAGCCCACCATGCATCATACTCTGGGGAGGCGGGGGGGGAGGTTGATATTTAACTCATTCAGTATGGTATAACTTTGTGGGACTAGTGAATAGGAATTTCACTTTCACCTTGGATCTGCAATGCCTGAATAATTCATTTACTCAGAAGCATATGAATCATCTTTCTATCAGTCCATCAGTGGTCATCTCCTCTGAGAAACAATTGTAGTAGCAGAAAGTACCTCCTTCTCATACTCATACATCTCCACCTTATGAGGAATCCACCCAGGCTAGTGACAGTTTTCTCAGGATTGCCATTCAGTCAGCCATGCTCAGGAAAAGAAATGCAAATCAGAAGATGCAACTATGGATTTGAAATCCAGTTTTAGGCTCACCAAGGCAAGTATGCACACTTGCTACCATGTTCAAGTAGGTACTGTTGCTGCTGGAAGAAGAAAAATATCCCCCCCCCCCACCTCAATGGAATCTAAAGGAGAGATCTGAAGAGTCTTGACAGCCTTGACAAATGGGAATAGAAAAAAAGTGATAATAGAGTTACCTCTCCTTTACTCCTTGAGTAGGTAGCTCTTCCTGGCTGTGGTTGTCTCTTGGGCATAGCCACTCCCTCACTGTCATAGGGACCAAGGGACCACTCAGGATTTGCTTTGTTATCTCAAAGTCCTTCAGCACTGAGCCAAAGCACATCAGAAGGGTTCCTAGGGTTCTTAGCTTCCTCGTCACCCTTAGATTAGGCACCACGGGGCCGGATTTGGAGACAGAAGCCCTGAGCTTGAATATCATTGGTCTTTTTAACTAACTTGTGACATTGGTCAACCTGCTTCTCTGGCCATGAACTTTTCAGATCTTTAAGAAGAAGGGAGATGGCCTAAGAAATCATACCCAAGGCCTCATCTACTTGTCAGTCCTATGATTCTACCCCTAGCAATCTCCAGGAATAGAACAAACACTTCTCAATTTTAGATCATTTTAGGCTCATCCTTCCTGAAGGTTTTGGCTAAGAGAGCCAAACCCCCTTCAGCTGTGTGTATTGTAGACCAAAAATTTACTTCTGGGTCCCTGAAGATATTAGTCTGCTTCTGCCTTCTGTATAGCCAAAGGGAGTTAATTACTCATTAGCAAGTGAGAATAACACCTGAATAATACCACCTGGCTATGTTTGTCTATGCTTCCAAAGTGAGTTGTTCATTAGCGTTTCTGAGACAATCATGAAATGTACCTCTAAGAGACTTATACCAATCAGATTTGCTGTTTCCTTTAGCACAATTCTAAGAGTCATAGATTCATAAAGACATTATTTCTCTAATACGATCATAATAATTGCTCATATTTACAAAGCTTTGAACTTTATAAAATGAATTCTTTACAATTCTGCTATTGTAAGGGCAGCTAGGTGGTACAGTAGATACAGTTTCGAGCCTGGAATCAGGAAGGCTCATCTTCCTGAGTTTAAATATGGCCTCAGACACTTTCTGGTGGTGTGACCCTGGGCAAGTCATTTAATCATTGTTTGCCTCGGTTTCCTTATCTGTAAAATGAGCTGGAGAAGGAAATGACAAACCACTCCAGTACCTTTGGCAAGAATAAACCACATGGGGTCACAGAGTTAGAAACCACTGAAATGACTGAACAGCAACAACAATAAACCCTATAGGATAGGTATATAGCTATAATGGAGAGCAGGTGTACGATATTTCAAATGCCAGGAAGATGACAAGTTCCTGAGGCCTACTTTTTGGGCGAGGTAGCTCCCCTCCTACTCCAAAATACTCCTTCAGCCTTCTAACAATTTAGATTATTAACATTAAAAATTTCTCTTTAAAGTGCAAATACCCCCAGAGAAGACTAAACTAAACATACCTCCATGTCAATTACTTTAAATAAATTGTTTTTCTTTCACTGCCTCCTCATGGTTCCTAGGAGAACAGACATTTCTGAATAGGGTAAACTGTGTTGGAACAACCAAAGAATAAAAAATTAAGGCTCTGGGAATCTGGCATGTGGTAGGGGTCAGGGTTAAAGAGTAAGGGAAGGCTGGAGAAGGAGGGTGGGAGAGCCTCAAAGACAAACTTCACCCACCTGAAAGGCAGCCTAGTGGAGTAGTGTATGGACCTGGGTTCAAATCCTGCTTCAGACTCATACTACCTGTGTAACCTTGGGCACTGCTTTGAGCCTCAGTTTCCTCAACCGTAAAATGAAAATGACTTCTAGTCCCTGCCTACCTCACAGAGGCTATGAGGATCAAATGAGATCTTGTATGTGAAGTGCTTTGCAAATATTTAATCTCTATAAATATCAGTTATCATTATTATTAGTCGGCTGCCATTTTGTCTGCCTGGTGGCCACCAATGATGCCACTAAAATAATCTCCCATGTTTGCTGCCTTTGTCTCCAGTGCCATAAGTTGTCATCCCTACATTGAAAAATGTTCAGTGAAAGCACATCTCTTTCTTCAAGGACATCATGAAGTCTCTCCCCTGCAGAACACCTATTATCTCCGTCATATTCTTTCACCATACTTCCCTTGCTTTTTCTCGATCTTGTTTCTTTGTCCGATACTTCTGGGCTGTATCATCCACTGGCAAATGAAGAAACAGGCTTTTAATCTTCTCCATACAGTTTGCTTTCATTTCAAATAAATTCAACATGCGAGATTTTAAACATATAGGACCAATAAAGTAAAGAACAAGTTTTAAAAATTTAGGATAAATTCATTATACAGTATCAGAAGTTTCAAAGTTAGAGAAGTTTCAAAATATGGCATATGAGACAGTGACATCTACTGGTCAAGCAAGATACCGTATTTCATTTTTTTATCAGAGTTCAGTAAAACAAAAAGAAATTGCTATACCCTGGTAGCTGAGGGAGAAGGGAAGTGGATAATGGCCAAAAGGAGAGATCTTTCGATGATGAAAATGCTACAAAGGAAAAACAAAGCTAAATGGAAACTGATTTTCTTTGTCTCAGAATGTGGTAGAGTGGTAGTTTGGGAATCAAAGGAAGAGAGCTCAAACCCTACCTCAGATGATCATGCCACCCTGGGCCAATCATCTGACCTTCCTAGGACTGCAATTTCTTCATCCATAAAATGAGAGGCTGGGACTAGATGGAGTCTGAGGTCTCTTCTGGAACTACAATCATTACTTTAGGGTCATATATCATAGCTACACTAGGAACTTTTTGGCCGATGTCTAGGATCGTCTTTGTGTTTCCTCTTGCCTCGTTTCTCCTGATTTCCCCTCTACCTCTGGAGAAATATTCCACAACTTCCCAGTTCAATTGTCAATTCTCCTAATCAATTCTCCTGTACTTCTTTTGTATTCTCCCTTCAACACTGTCCCAAGCCATACAATGGGTCAGAGCCATATAATTTAGAGGTTAGAAACCATTAAATCCAACCTCTTATTTTACAAATGCAGAAACTGAGATAGAGAGTTTTTTCCCACCTCGTAATAATGCTAACTCCTATTTACATAACATCATAAGGTTTGTAAAGTGCTTTTGTTCACAAGTCTTTTAGGTAGGTAATGTGTTATTATCCCACTTTACAGATTAAAAAACTGAGTCTCAGAGATTAAGTGATTTGTCCACGATCATTCAGCATCTTGAGAAATATTTGAACATGTATTTGAATATGTTTCTATCTGAGAGGCAGCACAGTGAAGTGACTTAGCATAGTACTTGGCATACGGTAGGGGCTTAATAAATGTTTATCAACCAACTAGATAGAGCATTGGACTTGGAGAAAGGAAGGCTTGGGTTTGAATCCTGTCTCAGACACTAACTGGCTGTGTGACCTTGAAAAAGTTGGGCCTCGGTTTCCTCATCTCTAGAATTAGAGTGTTGAACTCTATGATCTTTAAGATCTCTTATGGTTTCCAATCTATGATCCCATGATTTGTGACTTATGATCCTGTGACTTAATGAACCATATTCATTACCAATTCCCCGAACCAGACAATCTCCCAGGCTGCTTTTAGAGAAACAGTATGGAAGCCCAGGAGACCTGCCTGGGTTCAAATGCTACATTTGGACCCTTTGTCCAAAGTCCTAGGCACTACACCATGCCATCCTAAGTTCTAAGAATGCTTGTCGAATGAATGAATGAATGAATGAATGTAGTCCAGAGCATTCTATTTCTTTCACTTTAAACTTCTCTTTCCCCTAAAACAATTCAGTTCAGCAGTCAAGTGAATCTTTTTATGGGAAAATAATTTCAACTCGATTCAATTCAATAAACATGTATTAAGAGTAAGGCATTGGGGATAAAAAGGCATAGCCAAAATAATCCCTGCCCTCAAGGAGTTTAAATTCCATTTTTATAATAGAGACAACAGGGGAAATTCAATTCAATTCAACAGGCATGTGTAAAGCATGTACTATTAATCAATTAACAAGCAATTTATTGAGCGCTTACTAGGTACCAAGCACTGTGCTCAACTAAGGATTCCAGTTCTTGCTTTCTCAGTAACCTTTCCTTTTAAATATTCCCCTGAGCTCTGGAGGAATTGGATTAGATAACCTCTAAAGGAAGTCTCTTCCAACTCTAGGATTCTCTAAATCTCTGGTACCAGGAGCTCCCAGCTGCAGCTAATGACTAATCAGGATGAAAAGAGAGAGGGGAGAGAGTCCCAGACCATTCACTCACTGAGGACATGTCTCCTCAAAGTGGTGGAGACAGCTATGCAGGGCATGAGAACCAAGGAACCAAAGAATGTGACTTGAGGGTAAACTAGAAGAGAAACTCCCCTGCCCAGATTTCTTGCTTTATCTAAATGGAGTACAGAGAAAATAAATAACCAAACGTCAGTGGAGGAATGCAAATTAAATTGCTTAAATTCTTGCCATTTTAATAAGGGTTATGAGGGGCCCTCTGACAGGGATGGGAACACTTGTATAAATAGATGAGGTCCATCTTGTCCTCAGTAGGTCCATGGGAATTCAAACCCATGACCTAGAGAGGTGAAGGAGCTGCATTCATTACCAATTCTCTGAACCAGCTAGTCTCCCAGGCTGCTTTTAGAGAAGCAGTATGGAAGCCCAGAAGACCTGCCTGGGTTCAAATCCTACATCTGACACTGGGCAAATCATTCAATGTCTTTTTGAGTGTCTGGTTCCATATTTATAAGACAAGAAGGCTGGACTAGGTGACCACTCAGATTCCTTCCAGCTGTTTGGCATTTAGAACAATAGATGTGCAGTGCAGGGGAAAGGCCATCAACCTATGAAGCAATGTCACAGATTCATCTTCAGGATACAGCTTTAAAATTGCATACTTACTGTAAGGACTGACATCACATATTGGATGTAATCCTGTATCATTCCCCAGACCCATGGAGCACATTTCTATTGGGTGGCCATAAGCCCACTGAGGGCCTCATGAAAAACCGACTTACCAGTATATGTGTTGTACATTGGGTGTACTTCTGTCCCAACTAGCCCTGGTTTCATTGCCTATCTTTGTATCCCAGGGATTCAATGTCAGAGAATTTGTATTAGAGAGAAACCTTATAAATACAGGCTTTGGCTTATTGCGTAGTAGGCATTTAATAAAAACTTGTCAGATTGTACCAGATTAGAAGGCTTCGCCACGTACAGAGTCCTGATATGTTCCGCTAGGTTTCATGGAAAAACCAGTTTATTTCACTAGATTGTTGCTCTCTAACTGGGGGTAAACACTGACATCCTTTGTTGCTGATGCCTAGGTGACTGGAGGAGTATGGAATTTCAACCGAATTTGCTGTGTTATTTTTGTCACCTTGGATGTCATGATGTGCACTGCCAGCATTCTAAACCTCTGTGCCATAAGCATCGACAGGTAGGAATGGGGATATCTTTAGAATAGAAGAGGGACCCTGAAGTGAGGGGAAGGAAGCCCAGTGGGGAGAGCTGGGAGAGCTGATCTTTAGCATCTGCCACAGTAGTAATAGGCATCTTCTGGCAATGGTGCCATTGAGTGGCCAAGGCCATAATTGTATCATTGAGCCCCTCTCTGTTTTGACATCTTTTTCTTTTCATGAGTATTCTTCTTCTCTTTTTTCTCTCTACTTCCTCCTCCTCTTCTTCCTCCTCCTCCTTTTTCTCCTTCTCCTTCTCCTTCTCCTCCTCTACCTCTCTCTTCTTCTTCTTTTTCCTTCTCCTCCTCCTTCTGTTCCTCCTCTCCTCTTTTCTCTTCTCTCTCCTCTCTTTCACTGTCTCTTTCCCTCCCTCCATTCCTCTGTCTCTGCCAATCTCTATATCTCTTTCTCCCTTCCATTCTCTTTCCTTGTCTGTCTCTGTCCCTTCCTCCGAGTTTTCTCTACTCTCTTCTGTCTTTCTATTTTACTGAAATGAGCAGGGTATATTATTCTCCACATTTTTTGTGTACTCATTGCTCTTGTTTCTACTCCTGTTTTCTTCTCTTCTTTTTTTTTCTCTTCTCCCATGTTTTTTCATTTTTTCTCCTTCTTGTGCCCTAGAGCCACTAGTCCCATTCCCCTGCCCTGTCCCATGCCCTTTGTTCAATACACATAATGTGTAACTCTAATGGTAGTCCTCAAGACTAGGAAAACTTAGAACCCCTGGCATTATCCTAGGGCCAAGCATCATGGCTATAGCCAGAGAAAGATAGAAACTGTTTATACAGCAGTTCTCTAGAGAAAGGCTACAAAAGAAAGGAAAGAAAGTAGGCACAGTCTTGGGATGAGGGAGAATTCTGTATCATGGAGAGGTTTCCAGAGGTAGATAATAAGGCACGTAATGAGTCCTGTCAGTTCTTCTCCTCCCATCTCTTTATTTATTCATTCTCCATACCTACTTCTACCTTCTCCACTGAGGACATTGTCTAGAACTGGGTTTAGTTCTATGTAGAAAGTGACTAAGCAACAAGATGCCTCTTGTGTCAATAGGGAAAACCCAAATGCATACAAAGGGCACCTGACCCAAGGGTGGAAGAGGTGGAAAGAACATTGCCCTTGAGTCATGGGACCTGAATTTAAATTCTGACTCTGCCATTTACCACCCATGTGACCTTCTCTGAGCCTCAATTTCCTCATCTGTAAAGTAAGGGGGGTTGGACTAGATGACCTTTAGGATGTCTGCCAACTCTACATGGATGGTCTCATGATCCTGTATGGACTGAATTGGGAATCAGTGGGTTCGTCAGCTCTCAGAATGGAGCCTTCCAGGAAGGAGAACAAGATTCTAGCCAAGAATGCTGCTATGACAATGCCTGATCACCAAAGCATAGAAAGCATGGAAGAGAACTGGATCTGTGTTCACATTGTACCATTGATTGTAACCACCAATCAATTCAGGAAAGATCTAGAAGCTTGATCTGGACAAACAGTAAGTTGGGCCATGTTGATTCTGTGTTTGGATATTGCACAGAGTCTATAACTGAAGGAGTGGAGGTGATGAAAGGGAAAGGAGGGAAGCAAGAGGAAGGAAATGGAAAAGAGGAACAGCTTGGGGAAGCAAATACAATCTCCATGTTGATATTAGACCAACTTCATATAATTTGCTTTTCTAAGGAACAGCTCTTAACTTCCTTTCCTGTCAGAAGGCAGCAGCGGGTACAGCACAAAGAGCAGTGGGCTTGCATCACAGGACATGGGTTAGAATCCAAAAGTCCCCTCATGTCTCTGGACTTCAGTTTCCCTAGCTCTGCAACAAGGGGAATGGACTACATGGTCTGGAAGGTCCCTTCCAGATCCAGAGCCATGATCCTATTAACTTTCATAGATGCAAGCTGGGAGGGACCACCCAGTCTAACTCCTTCATTTTACTGTGGTAAAAACTGAAGCTCAGAGAGGGAGTCACTTGCCTAAGGTCACCCAGGTATTAAGTGACAGGTCCCAGTAAAGCATGCAGCAACCTCCCACAATGCCCTACGTTAGGGCTGATTTAATGGGCCGTGCATGTATGTGTCAGAAAGGGCCGGCAATTTTCAGTGTAAGAATAAATAAATTTAAAAAAAGGCCTTCAGGGAGCTGTGGAAAGAATGCAGCTGAATTCATTCAGCAGAGATTTCTTTTCCCAACCTCTAAAATGGCACCCATCACACATGCAAACCTTGAAAGTCTTTGACAAAAGGCACAAAAGAGACCAGATGAGTCACAGGCCCCTGGAATTTTTACTTTGCATCTAAATAGCACATTATATTTGTAGAGGGCTTTCCAGTCTTGGGGGGTGGGGAGGTTTCTCTCCCAACAACTCTATGAGGTAAGTTCATGGAACTAAAGATTTATTAAGTCCCCTGTCTGACAAAACAAAACTTAGTGAAAAGCAGCCCATTCTGTGCTCTGGGGGTTCATTAAATCCAAACCGTGAGTGGAAAGCAGGCCCTTTCCTAGTTGGCTAGAATGAATTTGATTTGAACTGCCTCTGTACCTCCTGCTTCATATGTCACTCCAGACCCTCTTTCTACCTTCAGTTACCCACTCCCCAGATATTGACGTAGAGGTATACCACAGCGATGCTGAGATCAGGGGTATTATTAGAGAGATTATGAGGGAGATCAGGAAAAGGACAATAAGTCTGAATAGAGGTGAGCTATACCCACATATGCCCATACTCCTTGGGGAAAGCCTTATCAATGGCCCCTACCCTTGCCCTCAGGGGAAGAGCCAGTGGTAATATTCTACATCTATAACTCCCTCAAGGGAAAAACCAACTATAGCTCACCCCACAGTGTGGACACACAACTGTTTTGTGTTTATTTATCTATAGGAAGGAATAAATTGTTAGGATACTCTCACTGAAGAGTGATAAGAATCTTGCCACACCCACAGAGCTACTTTTCGTGGCTATTGGCCACAAAGTTCTATTCTGATGCTTCTTCATGGTGGCACTCAAAGTGAACTGGAATTCCTCAAGGTAAGAGCAGTGGATTGTAAATTACCACAGGCTCTACTATGCTGGAAAGACTCTGAACATAGTTCTGGCAATAGACTATGTCTGCTTTTCTAGGATCAGCTTAGCTAAATCTTCTGTCACCGGTATACTGTCCACTTGGTATTCCCATGGTAATCCCATACCCAAAGACCATTATTCCCTGGATAATCCATCTTCCTCAGGTAGAGTGGACCAAGGAAGGCAATGGTTTGCTGGAGGTCCTAGCTACATATACATACCTCCAATGCCTTGCCATTCATGCTGCTGCTGCTGCTGAGGTCCTGACATGTGGAATAGTGGGATTAGGAGTCAGAAAAACCTGAATTCAAATCTCACCTCAGATCTTTACTAGCCGCCTGACCTGGGGCAAATCACTTAACTCTTCTCAGGTTCCGCTTCCTCATCTGTAAATAGGAGATGATAACAATAAAGGCTACTTGGTAAGGTTATTATAAGGATAAAATGACATAAAGTATAAAGGCTTTTGCAAGTGTTGGAGTATTATATAAATGTCAGCTATTACTGTTATTACTACTACTATTATTATTAGAGTCATCCTGTTCCTTAAGATAGACATTAAGGCCAGGCATAGTGGCACCCATCTATAATCCTGCTACGAGGGAGGCTGAGCTTGGTAGGTGGCTTAAGCACAGAAATTCTTACCTTTAGTGAGTTTAACTGCTTGGATATCCACATTAAGTCCAGCATCAATATGGGAGCATCCCAGACAAAGGGGCTACTAGGCTGCTTAGTGGGGAGAGAACTGGCCTACGGGAAAAACTGAGCAGCTCCTGTGGGGATCAGCAGTGGGATTGGACCATGAGTGGCCATTGCACTTTTAGTTTGGAAAGACATAGGAAGAATTAGTCTCAGAAAAAAAAAAAGTTGACATTGAGCTAGGTGCAGTAACGATGCCATTCACACACACACACACACACATAGAGCCATTCTTCCACCCCAACCTAGGCCTTTAGCACTCTGCTAATCAGATCGAAGTGGGGCCTATGACTGTCTTTCACATTAATACAGGTCAGTCCTAGTACCTTGCATCAACTTGCAGAAAAGGTTTCTAAACCTACAGAGAAATTCTACCCTCTAAACAAGCCTACAGCAGAATGGATAGTCACAACTTTCCCGGTCCTAGCAGCACTGATACCATGGGTGGGGAGAGGATGGATATGTATAAAAATATAGGCTACAGATTTCTCCTCTAGACCCCACTGCACAGTGTCCTGCTTGGGGCAGGCAGCCTATCAGTCAGTCAGCAAGCATTTATTAATCATCTACTATGTGTCAGACACTGTGGTTAGTGCTGGATATATAACAAAATGCAAAAAACCAGCTCTTCCTGTCAAGGATCTCACGGTCTAATGGGGTGGACAACACGCAAGCGACTATGTATAAACAAGATTATATACAGGATAATTGGAGATTATCTCAGGGGCCTCGGAGCTGGGGGCCAGAGGGAGGTCACTAAAGACTTCTGGTGAAAGGTGAGATTTTAATTAGAACTGAAGGAAACCAAGGAAATTCAGGGAAGCCAGGAAGCACAGATGAGAAGGAAGGGAATTCCAGGCATGGGGGGACAGCCATTGAAAATGCCTGGAATCAGGAGATGGGGGGGATCCTGTTCGAGAGACATCAGTGGCCAGACCCCTGGATCATATTGTATGGGAGCAAGGGAGGTGTAGAAAGACTAGGGGAGGGGCAAGTTAGCAAGGACTTAGAATGCCGTAGGATTTTATATTTGATCCTGGAGGTGATAGGGAGCCAATGGAGTTTATTGAAGAGAATGATACAATCAGACCCGTGCTTTGGAAAGATCAGTTTGAGTGAAGGATGGACTGGGGTGGGGAGAGGAAAGGAGCCCAACCAGAAGTCTGTGACAGAGGTGACAAGGCCTTAACCAGGGTCATATCAGTAAAATGGCCTATGATCATTATCTCAAGAGGAGGCAAGGGCTTGAAAGTAGGTTACAGGAACAGATTGAGTTTCAGAAGCTCCTCTTGGCCTGAGATATTATAACCAGTTAAGATTTTTCCCAAAAGACGGATAGCCTCAGTCTTTCTTATATGGAGGCTATGCTGACCCTACCTTCCCAGAGACTCTGCCTCTGGACCATGCCGCCAGTGCCTCAAAGTGTGGACATCTGGGGGGTCCCATGACCCTTTAGGGGGTCTGCAGAATAAGTCCCAGGGCCTGTATTGAACTCAACCTGGGCAGAGGTGGTACAATTCTTGTAGCATTATGGTGCCCTCCAATGGCCAATTCTGGAATAGGCCCTGCATACTCACTTAAGGCTGCCAGGAAGAAAAACCTCACAATCTCTTTTGTCATTCTTTTTTAAAACATAACCATCATGAATTTGTTGCCCGCCTACAGGATCCCACCATAACAAGCACCTTCAGCACATGCAAATATTGGGACAGAGGTAAATTTGGACCAAGAGGATCTGCATTCAAATCCTTATTTGGCAACCTAATTTAGCAAACCCACGTGGGTCTCATTTTCCTCCTCTGTGTAAAAAAAAAAAATGCAAAAGATAGTGTCAGGCCAAAGAACTCCTAAGGTCCCTTGAGGCTCTAAATCCAGGATCCTATATTAAGCTTCCCCTTACAATCTAGGATGCAGTCACCAACAGAGATATCAATGATAGATGTGACTTCACCAAAGGTAAAGGTAGCAGAATCAGGATTTGATCTCAGCCCCTCCAACTGCAGATTCAAAGCTCTTTGATTAGCCCAACAGGCCAAGAGGGATTCTTTAGTGTCAAAAATAAAGCCCATGCTGAGAGAGGGAGAGGTGATATTACTTATGCAAAGGAGATTCAGGAAGAGGCATCATGCAACCAACATTTGTGTTAATTTAGTCTTTCTTTGAGGTCAACAGGAGGAATACAACACATTTATTTATGCCCTGAAGCAGCGCCTGCCCCTCCTCCAATGTCTGCTCCCATACTCTTCCTCTGCGCCACGGTAAATATTACAATCCCATGGGCAAAGGAACAAGGAAGGGTGCCAAGACTATGCTGGGGGCTGGCATCTCTTCATGTTTCCTTGGGCAGCTGCCATTATCCTAAAGCAACTTAATTTTGTGTGTGTGTGTGTGTGTGTGTGTGTGTGTGTTTATTTGTGTGTGTCATGAGCCCCTTTGGAAGTTTGGTGAAGCTCACAGATGCCTTATCAGAGTCATGTTTTAAAATGATTAAAGGAAATGCTAAATTTCAGTTAGATGTTAGTGAAAATAAAGTCATAATTTTTTCCCCATCCAAGTTCATGGACATGCCTGAAATACAACTATGAACCCCAGATAAAGAGCCCCTGGACTAGAACCTGTATCAAAGGTCAGTATCAGGGATAGAAAAACAGTGACCTCCTCACAGATATGCTTCTACATAGAGTGACATCAGGGCTCACAGGCTCCTATGAAATCAAAGGTATTCCCTACCCTAACCCAGGAGATATTTAGCCATTTCAAATGAGTTTTACCTTAGCTTAATGAAAGCCCTTTTCTCTTGTTTTTGAGAGAAGAATCAATTCCACTGCAATCTTGGAGCCAAGGCTCAGACCTTCTGATGGCCTCTTGCTCATTTTAGCGCCTGTGGCTTCATGCTTTGCCTGAAAATGAGATTTACATGATCACTGATGCTCTTTGGAAGGACTGGCACCTCAGAAGGTGCTCCAACGAATGAGAAGCTTTCATAAACCAGGCTAGGAACCCAAGCAAATACTGCCTCCCCGCCTTCATTCCAGAGCCTGGTCTAATCTGAATCCCTGCTGCAATGCTGCAGTTGTGCTCAGGAAAGCCTCAGGTAGCCCCAGAGACTCTGCCTCTGGACCATGCTGCCAGTGCCCCAAAGTGTGGACATCTGGAGGGTCCCACGACCCTTTATGGGGTCTGCAAAGTCAACACTTTTCACAATACAGTCATCCCTTCCACATCTCAACTTCCCCCATCATGGTTTTGATATATTGAGCATCAGCATAAGAAATTAAATGAGAATTTTTAGGATATTTTGTGGAAGCCAAGATGATACGTGAAGGCCAGCAGACAACATAGAAAAAAGTTTAAAAATTCAGAAATGTATAAAATATATGTATAGTATTGTATAATGTTAACATATTTTATCTTTTAATACTATAATAATTCAGACTTCTTCTCTGGTACAAAGGGAGGGCCCAAAAAATTTTATTCAGATTTTCCAGATCCTGGGGGTACCATGTCCCTAATCCACTATTTGTCTATTAAAATACTCCTCTTTTTCCCAACTACCTATCTGTATGAGGCACAATTTTCTTTATATATGTCAATTAAAAAACATATCACAAGAGATCAAGTGAAGAAAAAGATGTGAAAATCAACCTCTTATAATAGACATTAAAGAGAACTTCAAAAATATGTAAAACAATGACACTCTTTTTCACTACTTTTTTTTGTTGTGAAAAAATATAATTATTTTTTATAAAATAATTTGTTTATGTTAACATATAAAAGGTTTATTATTAAATGAATTAATAAATAAATATTAAAAATTCATCAGTTTTAATTTCTAATACAGTAAATACCAATAGATATAACCCACATAAGCAAAAGCTCTTTGGGATTCTTGGTAATTTTTAAGAGTTTAAAGGGGTCCTGAGACCAAAAAATTTGAGAACTGTTGCTCTAGAGACTATAAAACCTCTAGAAAAATCCAGGCCACACTATTTGAACTTGCTGTGTAATCAAGATTTACATTCCTGAGTCTTGGCCAGAACTAAAAGGATCTTCTTACAGAGAAGGAGGCATTCACGTAAATAGAATCTTCAGCCTGAGCTTTGGCCTATATAGATAAGGTGGGGCAGGGTGCTAATGAAATGGGAGAGCCAAGAAATTTCCTGATTAAAGGAACCCGAGGCAAGTCAATCAATCAATACATTGTTAAGTATTTATTGAGCCCTTATGTGCTGCCATGAACCTACTCTTATTGATATTGGGTACCATAAACTATTATTTATTGTGTGTTCACATATATGTGCATATCTGTGGTATGGTGTCAGATGATCTCCCACCTCTCATGATGATTACTTGTATGACCTTGGGTAGGTCACTTAGTGTTCTTGGGCATCAATTTTCTTCAAAAGGAGAGTTGGAACAGATTGCCTCTGAGGTTCCTTCCAGCTCCAAGTCTATGACCCTGTGTGTGTGTGCGTATGTGTACATTAGTTATATATGCATTATATGTATATAATATTTATGGATATATGTGTCTGATTTATAGATTTTTAGTAATCATATTTATAATAAATATGTATTTATATATGTGTGTATGCATGCATGTGTGTCTATATATTAGATAGAGTCAACTAGGTGACAAGGTGGATACGGCGCTGAGCCTATAGTCAGGAAAACTTGAGTTCAAATCCCACCTCAGACCCTTTCCAGATACTTCCATTGGCCTCAGTTTTCTCAACTGTAAATGGGGATAATGATAACACTGACTTCCCTGAGTTGTTGTGAGGTTCAAATGAGATAGTATTTGTAAAGCACCGCTCATAGTAGGTGGCTGTAAATAAGTTTATTTCTTCCCCTGGCCTTTTATATTTAACTGTATGTGTGCTTAAGGGGGGAGATTCTCATGGGAAGAGGATAGGTTTAGAATTAAAGGGAATTGAATTCTTCATCTTCCTAGAAACAGGAAGGAACAAGCTAGTAGGGAAAGTCATCTGTTATTTATTGGCTCCAGAGCATGCTTGTCATCTCAGTTCTGCCAATGACTTGAGAGCCAGAGAGTCCCTAGAAGGAAGAATTTCATGTGAGATCTTTGAGAGAGCTAAGCAACCTGAATAGAATGCATCAGTCAAAAGAAGGGGGTACTGGGAGTGACTTAGGGAGAATTAATATGAAGAGGTTCTGTGGTTCTAGGTCACAAGGCATCCAGAGGGAATTGACTTAAACCAAAGTCCAAAGCAATAGGTATAAAAGTCACACCTTCACCTAAAAGGCAAGGACAGTAGTTAGATCCGGCTGTTGGATTTGTTTCAGGATATCCAAACAGGACAGAGAACGGGGAAGTGAGATGGGAGGCAATGCAATGATGATGGGGTGATAGATGGGAGAGAAAAAGAGAGAAAGGGAGATGGAGATAGAAAGACGAAAAGAAAAAAGAGAGAATACCATCAAAATTCGCCTAACACCCAAGGGAAAAATCTTCAAGGGGCAGACCTTTATTGTGCAAAAAGCCAATCAGAAGGCAATACTTCCAGAGGTCTATGACCAGCAAAGATAATTCTGAAGCTCATGGGGAAGATTGAGAGGAAGCTGAGAAAGGGACTCCTTGAGGGAACGGACTGTCTATTGCCTCTTTTTGTGTCCTCAGCACTTAGCACAATGTCCTAAGCTCTCTACCCAAAGCCAAATAGAGAGAGCAGATTCTGGGTGGAAATGAGACAGCTAATTTACCTGTCAAACTGAATCTATCAGCTAGAAATTTTGATTTTAATTTAGCATTAAACAGACAGGATTGCACCAGGTGGCTCCATGGAAAAGAAATAAGAGAAGGGGGTCAATCAGAAAAGAAAAAAATTAAGAGAAGTAAAAGTCTAATTCTCCATATCTTTCCATATAGGACCAGGATTAATTGTTAAAGCACATATAATTTTGTGACCTTTCTCTTCATTTTAAAGTTTAACCTTTTCTTTTCTTTTTTTTGGGGGGGGGTAGAGGCATTTGGGGTTAAGTGACTTGTCCAAGGTGACACAGCTGGGAAGTGTCAAATGTCTGAGGCTGGATTTGAACTCAGGTCCTCCTGACTCCAGGGCTGGTACTGTATTTGCTGTGCCACCTAGCTGCCCCCAGTTTTTTCTTTTCTTTTTTTAATTTTAACACTTTCTAAAAGATGTCATAGGCCACCTAGTCCAACAACCTCATTTTCCAGATGAGAAAGACACAAAGAGGTTAAGTGACCTGACTTGCTCAGGGCCACTCAGGTAGTAAGCATCAGAGTCTGGATTTGAACCCAGGTCCTCTAACTTCAAACCCATTGCTCTGTGATACTGCTAAAATATTCATCCTTTTCTTTCAATGTAGGGAAAACTAAATAGAGTAAACCTAAATTAAAAAGAGAGAGAGGGAAAGCAGCAAATAGGGGGCACTAGCATGTCAAGTCCGAGTTTTACAGAGAAGAATGAACACTAGGTTGGGGCCTCTTGTATGTAAGACACTGCACTAGGTCCATGAGTGATATGAAGAAGTGTGAGGCATGGTCCCTACCCTCAAGC
The DNA here is from genome assembly GCA_028646595.1 of Phalanger gymnotis. Classification (NCBI taxonomy): domain Eukaryota; kingdom Metazoa; phylum Chordata; class Mammalia; order Diprotodontia; family Phalangeridae; genus Phalanger; species Phalanger gymnotis. The sequence continues at coordinate 530,465,058 of CM053622.1, read as the reverse complement.
AGCTTAGGTTCCTGTTGGAGAAACAACACTTAAATAACAGTTCAACATAATAAGGTTGTTGTTGTTCGTCCTTCATTTTTGAAGAGAGCCAATGACACCACAGGTGATATCATGACTTGGGCGTGAATTGGATTTAAGTAAGGCAGAGCTGCACAAAGTCATCAGTGTTACTCTCTTTTCCTGAGTCATCAAAGTCCAAGGGCAGAACAAAAATCAAGACCACTGGCGATGGCCCAAGATGTAGTGGATGACCGTGGTGTCTTCCATGCCTGACCAAGCTCTAAGCTCTTCACAGCACCTGCTTCAGCCACTTTTGTGGCCATTGGAACAAATCATTCTCCTTCACCCATTCCACTGGGGAAAGCCTTCATATCCTTAGGGAAGACATTCCCCCTAACTCACTGACAGGTTGAAGGGCTATCAGTTACCTTTAACTTGGTTTAGCCCATCTGCCAGGATACTTCAGTAGAGTGTGGCCATTGTGCATGCTACAGCTTCTTGGAGCCACAGGTGAGAGTTGAATGCCAGGTGGACACCAAAGATGGATGAGCAGCCCTGAAAAGGGCTCATCAAAACCACACACCAGAGGTGGCAGTCCTTCCTGAATACCCCCTACACACCATATATAATAAGGTAAAGTATGTTACAAGGCAGTACATGATTAAGTGACAAAAGGATGTAGGTAAATGATATGAGTTCAGAAGCAAAAAGTACAACAGGCTTCCCAAAGGAGGGAAGACTTGAGCTGGGCCCTGAAGAATAAGTAGCATTTGGATAGGCCAAGAAGGGAGGGAAGAATATTCCATGTCATTAGAGGTGAAAGAAGGATGTGAGTCAAAACACAGTGCTAGAAAGCTACAAGGCATTATGGGGGAATAGCTGAGAGATTAATTTAGCAGGCATAAAGGGTTTCTGGTAGGGGTATAGTGGGAAATCAGAGTAAAAAGATAGGTTGAGACTACACCATGGAAGGCTTTCAATAGTCAGGCTACGAACTTGGGACTTCATCCTTTAGGGAACTAAATAGTTTTTAGCAGGAGGATACATGATGAAAACTGTCATAGGAAGATTAATTTGGCAATTATGTAGCAGATGTCAGTTTGAATCTTAGCTCTGCCACTTTTCATGTCTGTGTGACCTTGGGCAAGTCCCTGAGCCTCAATTTCCTTATCTGAAAATGAGAAATTTGAACAAGATGATCTCTAAGTTTCCTTGGAGAGGTTAGCTAGGAGAACATTTTTTATTGTTATTGTTTAATCATTTTTTCAGTTGTGTCTGACTTCATGATCCTGTTTGGGGGTTTTCTTAGCAAAAATACTGGAATGGTTTGTCGTTTTCCTTCTCCAGCTCATTTTACAGATAAGGAAACTGAGGCAAACAGGGTTAAGTGACCTGCCCAGGGTCACACAGCTAGTAAGTATCTGAGGAGGGATTTGAACTCAGAAAGATGAGAACACTCTATCCACTGCTGTCTACTATACCACCTAGCTGCCCCTAGGAGAACATAGCCATTGTCTAAACTTAAGACGATCAGAATTTGAAGTAGAATGGGAAAAGAAGGAGTAGGGAAGGAAGAGATTCCAGAGACACTTCAGGAGACAACGTGTAAAATATCAAGGCTCAGAGACTGAGGTTAATTGGAAGAATGGAAGTAGCATTCACAAAATTAGAGAAGAGAAGACCAGCTAGGGTGGGGTGGGGGATGGGGGGGACAGGGATTGGTTTTAAAGCTTTCAGGTTTGAAATGACAGTAGAACTTCCAAACAGATAGACAATTGGACATAAATTTGAGAAGGTACATAAATACCTGTCCATAAAGAGATTATATTTCAGTTGAATGAAAGCATGTCAACTGATTTTTTTTAAGTTGTGGTTGGAAAGTGCCCATCATGTTTCCATAGGGAAAATAGAATCATAGATTGTTAGACTTAGAGAGACCTTAGAAGCTCTCTAGATCAAGCCCCTCACTAAAACTCCTTTTGATTTCTTTATAATAGCCAAAACTGAAATTAGACTTTGATCCATATTTGAGTACTTGCTATGAGTACATTATTGGAAGGGTGAAATATCTTAAGCTCAGTTGGTCAGTCAACAAGCATTTATTAAAGGCTTTCTGTATGCCAGACTCTTTGCTAAGTGCTATGGATATAAAGAAGTGTGGGGGGGGTGGCGGCATGAAACAGTCTCCACCTCTCAAGGAGCTTGGGTTCTAATGGCATCCCTTTCTCTGCCAGAATACATGTGAAATGGAAACAGAATCCATAGCTCACTACCAACAACTATCTACAGTTGCCAAAAATGAGGGTATATGATTCCTCAGTTGGACTAGAGATGGCAGAACCAGCTAAGCAGACCTAAGGGAAGTCAAGTTGATAAGCACATAATAAGTGCCAAGGACATGCCAGACATAGTGCTGTGTACAAAGTACTATGGATACAAAGAAAGGCAAGAGTAGGGTCCCTGCCTCAAGGTACTTAAAATCTAATGCGAGAAACAACATGCAAGCAACTATGTACAAACAAGATATAAACAGGATAAATCGAAAGCAATCCCAGAGGGAAGGCACTGGAGTTAGCAGGGGTGAGGGGTGGAGAGCAGAGGTCCTCCGGCATTCTCCGTGGTTACATTAAAAATTTCTCTTTCATTGTTTCATTTTCTGTGTCCTATGCAATGTATCCTCACACTTACTCTGCTATCACTTAATCACCCTTCTCATAATTTCCTCAGAATCACTTCTTCTTCTTTGTACACATATCTTGAGCACCTTCCTTTGATTACTCTCCCTTACTTTGTTGCCTCCTTTATCTGCATCCCCATTTTGAGCCTAGTCTGTGGAGCAACTGGCTTGAGAAAGAGAAAATAGATTTGTTCATCTTGACCCTGAAGGCAGAACTAGGGGCAATGGTGAAGGGGGTGGGGGGAAGGCTGGAATTCAAAACTTAAAAAAAAATGTTAATTGTCTCAACATGTAATTGGGGGGAAATAAAATATTTTAAAAAGATACTATTTAAAAAAAGAAAAGAGAATGGAAAAGAAAAAGAGGAGGAGGAAGATACAGTGGAGCCAATTTAAGCTTGAGGTGAGGAAAAATTGTAGCATTTAAGAGCCATCCAAAAGTGAAACAGGCTGCCTTAGAATACTTCCTCTCACTGGGGGCCTTAAAGCCAAAGTTGGAGGCCCACTTTTCTGTTGTGTTTAGAGAATTTTTGTCCAGGCGTGGATGGGATACCGAGATCCCTTTCAACTCTAATATCCTGTGGTTCTGTGATGGTGTGTCCTTCCTACTGTCTTTGGAGCCAATTCCTTTTTTCAGATACATAGCTGTGGTCATGCCAGTTCGTTACCAATACAGCTCTGGCCAGAGCTCCTGCCGGAGAGTTTCTTTCATGATCACCGTGGTCTGGGTGCTGGCATTCGCAGTCTCTTGTCCTCTTCTCTTTGGACTCAACACAACAGGTAACGACAATACTTCATCCTTCAGAGCTTCTGAGATTTGAATCATGCAAAAGTCATGGAGATACTGCTTTACAATAAAGGCTTTCTGTATGTAAAGATATAGCTCTATACAAAGTATGTATAAATTTGTCTATATATGTGTGGTGTGGTGCCATAAAAAGAACACGGGGCTGGGGCAGTCAACAAATTCTGCCACTTACTGACTGTGTGACCTCAGGCGATTCACTCAATTTGAGCCTTAGTTTCAAGGGTATGCTTGAGCCAGCTCAAGCTGATTGTTAAATCTTCAATGTCAGCATTTACACCTTGGAAATCAGCAAAAGCTACAAATCAGGGATTAGTTTATTAATAGTCTTGTTGAATATCCGGACTTATGAAAGTGAGAGAGAAAATGCTCATAAGTTAAACTTAGAAGTGGGTCTTGTGCACATTTTTTTGGGTGGGGAGAGCTGGTTGTTACACACTTTGCATATACCTATTTCTTCATCAGTAAATGGAGACCTCCCCATTCCCCACCTCGCAGGGAAATTTTGAGGAAAGCATTTTGTAAATAATAATAATTAATAATAATAGCTAGCATTTGTATAGTGCTTTAAAGTTTGTTTGCATGTTAACTCATTTGATTCTCATAATAGTGATATTATTTTCCCCATTTCACAGATATTGAGGCTGAGGCTGTCATGGAACTAATGAGTGTCTGAGGCATTTGAAATGGAACACAGCGCTTCCTGATTCCAAATCTATCCCTTTATCCACTGCAACAATCCTAAAGCATTATGTAAATGCAAAGTTACTAACAGATGACCTAGGCTATAATAAGCATTAGCTGATACTCAGAGTTGAAGAAGTTTCTGATCTCTGGTTCAACCAACCAATCAATAAGCAATTATTACATGCCTACTCTGTTTCTAAGAACTTTGCCATTAGAAGATGTCATATTCAACAAATATCCAGCAGAACCTCTAGAAATTTCCAGAAATCCTGGAAAGGAGGGGTAGGGAAGAATCCTGCCCTGCCCCAATTAGTGATGCCTGACTTACTGAATGTTTAAAATAAAAACAGCATAGATTAACATAGACTTAGAACTGAAAGAGGCTGGAGACATGAGAACTCTCCTTTTACAGATGGGGAAACCGAAGCCTAGAGCTTCTTTCCTAAAAAGCCCTAGGCTAAAAGGGACGAATCCAGCTTTGAGAAAGCAAGAATGGCTGTCTTCCTGTCTTCCTCTCTCTGCCTAAGAGAAAACAGGGCAAGATGGAGGAACAAGAATGATTTTGAAAGTCAGGAGGAATGGGAAGTGGGCTCTTGAGAAAGGGGAGATGAGAGGAAGAAGGCACTTTATTTAGAGAGATGGGAATTTCTGCTTTTGTGTATGTGTTTGCTGGGGGAGGGGTGGGGTATCTATCTCTACCTGTTTTTCTCTGTCTTTCTTCATCTATTTGTACATCTCTCTGGCTCTCCCCCATCTATATGCACTTGTCTGTTTCTCTCTCTCTCGCTATATACATATATATATATGTGTGTGTATGTATGTATATATATATGTATGTATATATGTGTATATATGTATGTATATATAAACATATGTACACTTACATTTATGATGTACATATATATATATATATAGGATGTACATGATTTTTTGCATGTTATCTCTATGTGATCTCCTTGAGAGCAGATTGATGTTTTTGCCTTTCTTTATATCTCTAGAACCAACACAGTAAGGAAGACATAGTAAGTGCTTAATTACTTATTAATTAATTGATTGATGCATTACTCTGAGGTGCATGGTGGCACTACAATGTTTCACTCAGAAAAGCAGAGCCTCAGGCAATTTCATCCAAGTTAACAGGGTGACAAATTGTCCTACATTTTGAGATCCACCATATCCCAGAGAAAGAAAATAGACCTAAGAGGGGTATAATTAGGGGGATCTCTATGGTCCTTGAAGACCATGTCAATCAGTCAGTAAACATTTACTGAGTGCCTTCTATGTGCCAGGCATGATGCCAAGAGTGGGGATACAAAGAAAAGGCAAAAGACAGTCCCTGCCCTCAAGGAGCTCACAGTCTAATAGGGGAGACAACACACAAACAACTATGTGCAGAAAAGACCTATACAAGATAAATTGGACATAATCAGCAAAGAGAAATAACTAGAATTAAGAAGGAATCAGAAAAGATTTCCTATAGAAGGTGAGATTTTATTTGGGACTTTAAGGAAGTCAGAGAAGCCCAGAGGCAGAGATGAGGAGGAGAGCCTTCCAGGCATGAGGGACAGCCAGAGGTAAATGCCCCAAGTTGGGATATGGAAGGTCAAACAGTATTTGGTTTCTCTGGCAAGCATGCCAGAAGTCCATGAAGAATCCTTGTCATGCTTGGAAGAATCCGTCAGGGAGTTTAATAGGATTGGTTTAAATGGAAAACAATTGGACTGAAGCGCATGAATCCTCAACTTAAGATTTGCTCTTGGCCTCGTGATTTGCATCTCTGCCTACACAGAAACTCCCTGTGTAGAGCTGCTTGATCAGCCTGGTCAGGATAAGCAGAGACACCTCGGCACAGTAGCTACTTCAGAGACTCTGCCACCACGCCACATGTGACTCACCTGGATGGTGCTGGTCCTTTGTTCTCAAAGAGGACCAATGACAGCAGGAGGGTGACATCTTGACTTGCAAGTGAATTGAATTTAAGTGAGTCAGGGCAAAGTCACCAGCCTCGCTTTCTCCTCCAGAGCCATGTGGGTCCAGTGGCAAGACAAAGATCAGGACAACTAGAAATGGCCTTGGATACAATGAGAGACTTTGGCCTTTTTAAGCTAAGGTCTTTTCCAGAACTCAGTTTGTCTGAGACTATACCCATTCAGTGATTAAGGCTAGGTAAGAAATGAGGCAAAAAAAAATGGCCTCTTATACCTACATAAAAAAAAAAATCAATCTGGAAAGGGAAGACCCTTAGGCCCTCCATATAGTCTAGTGGAAAGAATTCTGTCTCTAGAGTCAGAGAACCTGAGTTCAAATTCTGCTGCTGGTGCCTCCTGCCTGTGTAAGTTTGAGAAAGGTTACTTGAGAAAGTAACTTGCTCTCTCTGGTCCTTAGTCTCCTTGTCTGTAAAAACGAGGGGCTTAGATTATCTGGCTTCTGATGGCCATCTCCAAACCCATAGGTTTGGAGATCATCCTATGATCCTGTCTACTGAGTACGCAGCAGAAGTTTTCAAACAGGACTTTCATAGCATGGTCCTTAAACCAGACAGGGCTGGGGAGGAAGCAGATGTTCAGGCCAGGCAGCAGGGCTGGTGATCAAAGGGAGGAGGGAAGGCTCTGTTCTCCAATCAATGGGAAAATTGTTTCCTCCAGGGTCACTTTATCCTCTGGTACACACAGTGGAAGTGCATCATGTGAGGAGTGCAGTCCTATTGCCAAATCCCAAGCAGGAGACTTTACTTAGATGGGTTGAAAAGGGAAGAAAAAGAGAAAAATCTCACATTTACCGAAGGGTTTCACAACAGCTGACGGAAGCAGACAGTTACCTAGCAGAGGCTGAGCCAGGATTCAAATCCAGATTTCCTCGTGAATTTGCAGGACTCAGCATACAGTCAGAAGTCCTGAATTTGAATTCCAGAGATGTCATTTACCATCCTTATGACCTTGGGCAAATCACTTAACCATTTGGGGCCTCAATTTTCCTCTCTGTAAAATGAGGAGACTCGCATTAATCACCAAGTTGTAGTTCCTCAAACATGACACTCCATCTCTCACCTCCAGATTTTTGCCCTGGCTGTCTACACCTCCTTTACCTCTGCTTATTAGTGTCCCTGACTTCTTCAAGACTCAGTTCCAATACTATCTTCTACAGGAAGCCTTTCTCAACCCTGTATACATTCCTGCAGTGGTACGTTGGAGCTGAGAGCTAATTGTTAAATTTTCAGTGTGAGCCTTGACATCTCAGAAATCTGCAAACACTACAAATTAGAGATTGATTTATTGTTTTGTTGATTGTCTAGACTTAACCAGAATGACGGAGAAAATGTTAATAATACAGATTAAACTGAAAATAGGTACATACATTCCCCTCACCCTGAGAGCTGAATGTTAAACATTTACCAGCACACTCCTGCCTTCCTGTCTCAAAGCATCTTCCTTCTACTTTGCATATATCTTGTATCTACTTGATTGTTCACATTATTCCCCCATTAGAATGTAAGCAAAGACTGGGCAAAGACTGTCTTTTTGCCTTTCTCTGTATCTCTAAGATTAGAAGAGTACCTGGCATATGGTACATGCCTAATAAATGTTTTTTGATGATTCATGAGGGCAGCTAGGTTGTACAGCAGATAGAGTACCAGGCTAGAACCACGAATGGGGTCACAAAGAGTTGGACTCAACTAAAAACAACTGAGCAGCAACATTGTAGTCTATTAAAGGTGCAATAGCTTTGTGGTCGTTGTTGTTGAATAGTATTATGTCTAAAAACAAAGTATATACCTTAAATTTTATTGCTCAAAAAAGTGCTAAGCACGCTCTGAGCCTTCAGTGAGTCATAATCTTTTTGCTGGTGGAAAGTCTCACCTCTGTGTTGATGACTGATGACTAGTCGGGATGGTGGTTGCTGAAGGTTGGGGTAGTTGTGGCAATTTCTTAAAATAAAACAACAATGAAGTTTGCCACATCTGTTAACTCTTCCTTTCACTTGAACGCTTAGAGGACATCGTGGGGCCGTGAATTGGCCTCGTTTCAATATTGTTGTGTCTCAGAGAAGAGGGCGGCCTGAGGAGAGGGAGACAAATGGGGAACTGGCCCTCGGTGGAGCAGTCAGAACACACACATTTATCGATTAAGTTCACCCTCTTCTGTGGGCACGATTCATGGCACCCCAAAACAATTATAACATCAAAGTAACATCAAAGATCACTGATCACAGAGCACCAAAAATATATAATAATAATGAGAAAGTTTGAAATATTGTGAGATTACCGAAATGTGACACAGAGATATTGTGTGAGCACATGCTATTGGAAAAATGGCTCTAACACTGGCTTGATGCAGAGTTGCTACAAACCTTCAATTTGTCAGCCCATTCTACCCTTTGGTTTATTCTGTGAATCCCAAAAACTATGTCCCAAGGCTCCACTTCCCCAAAACCTCTCAATCTGAGTACAAGCCTGCCTCCTTTGCTAGCCTTCATTCAGACCCAGACGGACAGCTGCCTATTGGGACTTGTTGTCTCTGCCGCTCCCAACTCTACACACGGCTTTGGCCATTCCCCAATGAATAATGACACCCCCACTAAGGTCGGCAAATGATTCTCCTTTCTCCTTTCTCTCTCCTCACAGGGGATCCCAGTGTCTGTTCCATTTCCAATCCAGACTTTGTCATCTACTCCTCAGTGATTTCCTTCTACCTGCCCTTTGTGGTGACTCTCCTTGTCTATGCTCGGATCTATGTGGTGCTGAGACAAAGGAGGCGGAAGAGGATTCTCACTCGGCAGAACAGTCAATGCATCAGCGTCAAACCTGGCTATCCCCCACATGTAAGAACGCTATCGGAGCCCAGAAAGGCCATAGGAGGCACCACCTGACCCCATACGTAGCCTGCCCATCTTGACAGTCCATCAGTCTGCAAACCCAAGCCTAGATCCTATTCTCTCATCTAATAGGTGCTGACCGCACTGCAGAAGCAGAACAGACATTCCTCCCCAACAGTGGAAGAAATCACCAGAATCTAACAATAGGTCTGGTGAATCCATCTTAGTGAGCATGATATTAGGCAAAGACTGGCTGATCCACTTTTCTCAAAGGCCATTCCTCACTGAGGAATGGAAACCAGGAAGAGATACTAGCTTTGGAATCAGAGGAACTGAGTGCGAGTCCTAGCTCTGCCCCCTCCCCCAATGCAGGTCCTTTAATAAGTCCGTTTGCCTACGTCTTTTTTCTCATCTGCAAAATGGGGATAATAATCCTCCTATTACCTGCTTCACAGAACTGTTGTAAGGAAAACCTTGTGTAACCCTTATTATTTTTATTATAAGAAATTATTTCCTAGCACAAATATGAGGATTCAATCTCGGGGCACCTTGTGAGAGTTGCTGGAGCAAGTGGCAAATTCCTTCCTGGCAAAACCTGCCCCTGTAAGTTGGTAATGGCTACTGGGTGAAAAAAGGTGCTAGATGTGCTAGAGAAATGCTGCTTCTGGGCTCTGAAAAGGAAATATCTTTACCATAAGGGTACACCTCTAATTAAGGATAATTGCGAGATTAAAGAAATGTGACACAGAGATATTGTGTGAGCACATGTTATTGGAAAAACGGCTCCAACAGTTTGATGCAGAGTTGCTACAAACCCCCAATTTGTCAGCCCATTCTACCCTTTGGTCTATTCTGTGAGTCTCCCCAAAACTATGTCCATTGACGAGGCTCCACTTCCTGAAACCTCTCAATCTGAGCAGAAGCCTGCCTCCTCTGCTAACCTTCATTCAGATCCAGATGGACAGCTCTAATTGAAGTGAGATAGAGAGAAATTGTTGCTACACAGCTATAGGCAACTAAGTGATAAGATGGATAGAATGCTGGGCCTGGAGTCAGGAAGACCTGAGTTCAAATCCAGCCTCAGTTACTTACTGGCTGTTTGACCTTGAGCAAGTCACTTAACTTGTTTGCCTCAGTTTCCCCATCTATAAAGTGAGAATAACAATAGTACTTTCCTGCCAGAGTTGTTGAGTGGATCAAATGAGATAATCATTGTAAAAGTCCATGGCACATGGTAAATGCTATGTAAATATTAGCTATTATTATTATCTACCCATTGTCCTAGGAATGTAGATAAGAAAAAAAATACGTTTTAATTTTTACTAATCTCGATCTGAAATTTAGCATTTCCTTACATTATGAATATAAGCAGTAAACATTATTCTGAAAAGGGGGACCATGGGCACCACCAGAATTGCCAGAGGAACCCACAACATAAAAAAATTAAGAACCCCTTGCCCTGGGCAGGAAAGGGGCATGGCACATTTGTCCTTGGTCTTCATATGCAGCACTCACTGGGGCCTCTCAGATGGGAATGATAACAACTTGAACAATTGATCCCCTGTGGGATCAATGGAAAAAAAACACTTGATTCAGAATCAGATCTGGGTTTGAATCTTGACTTTGCCTCTTAATACCAATAGAACCTTGGGCAAATCACTTCATCTTCTGGGGCTTAGTTTTCTCATGTATTTTTTGAGTATGGTAGTTGGATTACATACTCTCTCAAATCTCTTCCATCTCTAAATCCTTTTATCCTAATGCCTGTTATGTAAAAGCTCCTATGCTAGGTGCTATTTGGTATACAATAAATAGGATATCAGACATCATCCCTCCCTGCCATTTTTCCGCCCTATAGCTAAAGGGATGGGAGGAGTGACCATCTGGCCACTTGCCGGGTAGTCAGTTTTGGATTTGGACTGGCTACCTGTGTTCTGCATGCATGTGTGTGTGTGTGTGTGTGTGTGTGCGTACCTCTCCCCCATCACACACACAATGAGCATTGGAGAGTTCTTTTGTTGCCACCATGGCCTCCTGGTTCCTTTCTTTCTCTCTGTTGCATATTTATTTGTGGTTTGTAGCACCAGCTTAAAGTGTAATTCTGTGCTTTTGAAGAGAAAACAGCAGGCTAGGGAGGCTCTTTGGGGCTAAGAGTCTGCCTTATTTTGTTATTTAATGTTGGATGTGGAGAAAAATGAATGTGTTTTCTCACTCCTCTCTCCCTCTGTTGATAGTAAGTTAGAAACTGCAGAGATTAAACACAGAGCCCTGTTAAAAAAGTAAAAATACAATCTAATTGAGGAGGTCAGACACAGTAGGTTAAGGGGAAAAGCTCCATTTTAGAAGTCATAAAATTTCTACAAATTCTAGCTCTGCCTTTGTCACTAAATCATCTTACGACTCAGAAAAAGTCTTCTCATTTCTTTAGATCTTGCTTTCCTTAGCTGTAAAGAGATCTATAAGGCAGGAGGGTCAAACTCAAATAAAAAGGAATTCCTTCAGGCTGCATATTGATTTAGAAAAAACACATATTGGCATTATCTATGTTGTATTGTATTTTTTATTTATTTTGGTATACATTTCCCAATTATATTTTATTCTGGCTCAAGCTGGCTGGGCAGCCTCTATGTAGGCCTTGACTATGACACCTCTGCTCTAAGGTCTTATCATATCATACTATGACTATATAGGCAGAAAGTTAAATAACTTGTTCATTTCTTAACATGTATAACAAAACATAAAGCAACATTTAATAAATATCGCATGGAGTTGATGAAAGTCTACATTGTCAGCTGCATTGGACACCACCATGCCATACTGGTATCTCAAATTATGCAAGGAGAGAAAGGCTTATCTATAGTAGGCTGGTTTCTGGGTGAAGGATTTGAGTTGAAGGAGAATTACAAATGCTAGAGTTAGAAAAAGAAATTACAAATAAGGAGATGATCAGAGACTGAAATTTGAAGAGAATAAATTTGAAAGGACTAGTACTAAAGGCAAGGTAGGAAGAGGAGGAAGTTAGTTTAAAAGGGGGGGAGGGGAAGCTAGATATGCTAATGAAGTGAGACAAATGATGCTTAGGCGGCCATTACCCGCGAAAGCAAGGGAGACTAGGAAGAATGATAAAGAATGGAGACATCCGAGATACTGGAGAAAGATGAATGAAAGGAGTTAGGCTCCTCACATACCTTGTGCAAAACACAATAAACATATACACCAAAGAGAAGAAAAATGCCTAAGAGTGAACATACACAAGAAAATATAAACCAAGCGATATTTAGAATGAGAAAAAAAATTTAAGTATGCCAGTCCAATACCAAAATGAATGGAATGAATAAAGATGGAGATGGATAAAGAAGTCATTCAGGAAGGAGGGGGGAGATTTTAGAACTCAAAATCTTATAAAAGTGAATGTTGAAAACTAAAAATTAATTTTTTTAAAAAAAGAAATGATTTAGTGTATGCCAAAGCATGGGATAAACAACTCGTTCAAAGAAATTATGTAAGAAGTAGAAATAATAAGAAAATAGCAAAATTAAAGTAGAGCTTTCAAAAAAAGCTTTTAAAAAAATTACATGAGATCAATTGAAAATTTAAAATACCAAAAAAGAATGAGATGAAATCATGAAGAAAATCATGACCAACATGGAGACTTCCTCCAAATCTGTAGATTTATCTGTAGATTTATGTGTAGATTTTACTTACTACAACAAAAAACAGAGCCCATAAATATAGAATAGCTGAGAATATTGGCTCAAAAAGACCAGTGAATTATCAAAACCATTGAAGAACATAGAGAACAAAGTTATAGGCCTGGAAGGTACAATATAATCTTGAAAAAAGACCTTAATTTAGAAAGGCCAAGGTCACCCAAGCCATTGCTAACCATCTTGACTTTGTCTTTCCACTGTACTTTGATGTCTCTGGAGGAGAAAGTGAGACTGGTGACTTGGCACAGTTCTGCCTCATTTAAATCCAATTCATACCCAAGACTTCACCCTCCTAGTGTCATTGGGCCTCATTGCGAATGAAGGGTGAACAACAATGGCAACAACATAATCTCAAGGTTGCTACCATCTCATAGAATTTAAAAGAATTTAGGAAAATCTGAACACTATATTTCAAGAAACTGTCAAAGAAAATTTCCAAGAAATGCCCAAAACAACTTATGAAATGAATGTAAGGGAGTGGTCCTTGAAAGCTCAGCACCTAATAACAGAGAAGCGAGGACAGTGGGGTGTTAAGACAGGGGTTCTTTACCTCTTCTGTGCCATGGACCTCTTTAATAGTCTGATGAAGACTATACACCCCATCTCAGGAGAATATTTGTAAATGTATAAAATAAATTACAAAGAATCGGTAACTAATTGTATGATATACAGTATATGGTATACAATATATGATATACAGTTATTAAAAAAAGTTTTTTAAGCCAAGTTCATGAAGGTCATGTTAAGATGCCCTGAGTTAAACTAACCATAAAAGATGTGGCCACAACATGTTGATCTTTTTATGAGGTGCCAATTAGTCTCTTGAATGACTCAGAAAGGAAAAAAAATACAACAGGATAAAGAATGATAGGTCAGACAGGAGGGTGACCTTTAAAAGTCAGCTCACCTTGTCTAGAAGAGACACTCAGAAAGGAACCCAGATCTTAATGAGAAAAGCAGAAAAATATGACACCAGAAAAAGGCAAATGGAATGAAGAGTACAGAAAAACAGACAGAAGAAAGCACAACAACAAGGGGGGGCCAGGATGCTGGGATCCAGTATGAGATGTTTTGGGAGAAAGGTTGTAAGCCAAAAGCTAATTTTCCAGTATCCCCTTTCTCTCCTTCAAATCATTCATAGGGGCCTGAAACCTTTTTCCTCTTGTGTGTGTGTGTGTGTGTGTGTGTGTGTGTGTGTGTGTGTGTGTGTGAATATATGTGGTGTATGTATACACATATATTCTCATTATCTTTGATGTAGTTTTCTCTTATTTTGATAATTTCTTCTTTCACTAGGTCATTGGCATTTCTTTGGCTTACATATGGACTCCTCGATCATTGCATCATGATTTACTATAGTTTCATTTCATTGTTTACGATCTCTGATCATCAATATTGGCTATCTTTTCTTAGCCTAGGACATCATGAAGGGAATGGCACTGGAGCAGAACTTCGAGAGGCAATAGCAATCTTAAGGGGTGGAAATAAGGGAGATGAGAAGGAGAACTTGTTTTGTGTCAAGTAGTTGCTTTGTTTCTCTTTTAGGTTTTTGAAGTGAACACCCAATGAACAGTTTTTCTTCCTTTTTAACTATTACAGTTAGTTGAATGCCCCATAGGTATCGAAAACTCAATGTATCCAAAACATTCTTCATGTTCCCCTAAGCTTCTCCTCCTAATTTCTATTAAGGGTGTTCTCATCCTTCCAGTTACCCAGGTTTGCAATTTTGCTGTCCCTCTCAATTCCTGAGTATCCCCTTCCCTTTTCTATATATAATCAACTTCCAAGTCTTGTTAATTCTACCTCCTTGATATCTCACTTCCATTTCTATCCACTAACATACCCTAGTTGACCTAGACCAAAGGTCAGCAATCTATGGTCTGAAAGCAAAATCTTTCCTGAGCCCTGTTTTAGTAGTAGGAGCCAGGAATGGTTTTTATATTTTTATCTGAAAATGTTCCACTTGCATCCTGTTTATCTCCACTCCAATTTATCCTTCATGCTGCCTTGAAATGGATGCTCCTTAATTATAGTGTGACTGTTCCATTCCATTGTTCTAGAAGCTTCAGTGCTTCCCTATTGACTGTTGAATTATCAACCAACAAGCACTTAAACATCAGCTGGGTGCCAAGTACTGTGCTAGGCATTGGGGATAGAAATACAAAAGGGAGGTAGCCTCTGGCCTCAAAAAGCTTGAATTCTACTAGGGGGATGCAACATGTTCCCAGATAAATAAATAATAGGCTATATACAAATTTAAAATGCAGTGATTTATGGAGTTGCTATTAACAGGAAGGATCAGAAAAGGCTTCTTGAAAAAGGTAGGACTTAAGCTGAATTCTCAGGAGAGCTAGGGATTCCAAGAGGTGGAGATGAAAAAAGAGAGCATTCTGGGAATGGGAGGTACCCTGTGTAAAGGGGACAGCAGCAGGAAAGAAAATGGCACCTATAAGGAACAACAAAAAGTCTGGTTTGGCTATAAGGTAGCATATGTAAGGGTGATGTGGAGTAATTACTGTACAATTATTGTGGAAAGGCAGCCAGCCTGGATCTAGATTGTGCAGGGCTTTAAATGCCCAACAGAAAGATATATACTTTATCCAAAAGGCAGTGAGGGTCGCTGAGGCTTCTTAAGTGGTGGAATGAAATGGTCAGACCGGCAATTTTAAAATATCCATTTAACAGTGATGGAGTGGGGGTGGGGGAGTGGAGAGTAGAGGTGCGGATTAAGACTGGAAGAAGAGAGACCAATGAGGAAGTTACTGCATTAGTCCAAGCAACAATAGAGCTTGGGAGAGATAAAGGGAAGACATGTAGATCTGGCAGGACATACACACATACACACACACACACACACACACACACACTATATATATGTATATATACACACATATACATATATATGCTGAGGGAGAGAAAAAGAGAGAGAACGTAGAATTAATAAAATTTGGCAATTGATTGGATATGGGATATGAGGAAGACTAAAGAGTTAAAAAATGAGTTCTAGCTTATGAACCTGGATGACTGGGTACTCTCACCTCCCAAATGGAAATGGGGATGGTATAAGGATGGGTGAGTTTCATATGAAACGAGTTCTGTTTTGGACGTGTTGATCTTGAGGTGCCTGTTAGACATCCAAATGGAAATATCTAATGATTAGTTGGAGATGTGGAATTATAGATCTCAGGAGACATAAGGTCAGCCATCACATGTAGATTTGGGAGTTATCACTGTATCAGGATGATAGTTGAATCTGTGGGAGTTACCTACATAGAGATGTATAGGAAGAGGGGAAGAGAAGTGACCAAGCATTTATTAAGTATCTATTATGTGGCATTATCTCCTTTGATTTTCACAATATCCCTGGGAGATAAGGGTTATTTTTACCCCCAGTTGAGGAAACTAAGTCAGATAGAGGTTAAATGACTTGCCTAGAGCCTCATAGCTGATAAATGTCTGAGGCAAGATTCTAATTCAAGTCTCCCAGACTGCAAGCCCAGAGTTCTATTCGCCTGTGTAATTTAGTTGTCTCAGTCAGGAGAATTAGGGTTAAGGAGAGTATAAAATAGGTGGCACAGAGGATAGAGTGTCGGGCCTGGAGTCAAGAAGACCTGAGTCCAAATCTGACCTCAGACACTTACTAGTTATGTGATCTTGGGGAAGTCCTTCAGTCAATCAGTAAACACTTATTAATCGCTTACTATGTTCTTAGTCACTGTGCTAAGCCTGGTACATGCTAGGCATTTCGTTAAGTGGTGAAGGTTAAAAGAGAGAGAGAGAGAGAGAGAGAGAGAGAGAGAGAGAGACAAAATATAGCTCCTGCCCTCAAGTAACTCACAATCTAATGAGGAGAGAGAACAAGCCCAAAAATATGTACAATCAAGCTAGATACAGGATAAATAGGAAATAATTAATAGGTGAAAGGTGGCGCAGTGGATAGAGCACCAGTCTTGAAATCAGGAAGATCTGAGTTCAAATCCAGCCTCAGATATTTCCCAGCTCTGTCACCCTGGGCAAATCATTTAGCCCCGTTTACCTAAGTTTCCTCATCTGTAAAATGATTTGGAGAAGGAAATGGCAAATCACTCCAATGACCCCAAATGGGGTCATGAGGAGTCAGATATGACTAAAATGACTGAACAACAACAACGAAAAAGCTCTAGAATTAAGAAGGGCTGGGAAAGGCTTCCTGTAGAAGAAGAGATTTTGCTGAGTCTCAAAGGAAGCCAGGAAAGCCAATAGAAAGAGATGAAGAGGGAGAACGTTTGAAGCATCGGAAACACCAAAGAAAATGCTCGGAATGGAAAGATGAGTGTCAAAGGGGCAACACCAGATGAGCTCAGTTAGGTGGTGCAGTCGAGGGCTGAGCCTGGAGTCAGAAAGTTGTTGTTCAGTTGTGTTTGATTCTTTGTGACCCCATTTGGGGTTTTCTTGGCAAAGACACTGAAGTGGTTTGCCGTTTCCTTCTCTGGCTCATTTTACAGATGAGGAAACTGAGGCAAACAGGATTAAGTGGCTTGCTCGGGGTTACCTAGCTAGTGTCTGAGGACAGATTTGAACTCAGGAAGGTGAGTCTTCCTGACTCCAGGCCCAGCGCTCTATCCTCTGTACCACTTAGCCACCAGGAGTCAGTCCTGAACTCAAATCCAGCCTCAGGCACTTACTAGCTGGGTGACCCTTGGTAAGTCACTTAACCTCTCTGTCTACTTCCATTTCCTCAACTATAAAATGGGGATAATAATAGCACCCATCTCCCAAGGTTGTGAGGATCATATGAGATATTCGTAAAGCACTCGTTACAATGCCTGACACACTTAATAAATGCTTGTTTCCTTCCTTCCCAATGGAACTATCCTCAAATATCACAATTTTTTAAAAATTATTTATTAATTTTTAGTTTTCAACATTCACTTCCAAGACTTTGAGTTCTGAATTTTCTCCCTCTCCTGCTCCTCCCCCCTCCCTAAGATGGCACACAATCTGATATAGGCTCTGCATATACATTCATATTAAACATATTTTCACATTAGTCATGTTGTAAAGAAAAATAAGGACCAATGGGAAGAACCACAAGAAAGAAGAAACAAAAAAAGAGAGAACAAATAGTATACTTCTACCTGCATTTAGACTCCATAATTCCTTCTCTGGATGTGAATAGCATTTTCCATCATAAGTCTTTTGGAAATATCTTAGATCCTTGCATTGCTGAGAAGAGCTAAGACAGACAATTTTTTAAGGAAGAAATACAAATACTTAATAATTACATGAAAAGATGCTAAAATTCATAACAATAAAAAATACAAATCAAAACAACCATGACAACCTTACACCCACTAGAATGATAACAATAGTAAAGAATAATAAAAACCAAATGTTATCAAAGCTGTGGGGAAACACACTCTAATACATTTTTGATTGAACTATATCTAGTGCATTGCAGATAACAATAGGCAAAATTCATTAAGAGTAACCAAACTAATCACACATTTTGGCCCAATGATTTCACTGCTAGAATTCTCTTTTTTTTTTTTTCAAAAAACATCCTAAAAAGAAAAAAAAAGGATCTGTTTGTACAAGAATATTCATAGCTGTTCTATTTGTAATGGCAAAAAAAGTAGAAAGAACCTCTATGTCCAACACCTGGTGACTAGATGAATAAATTATGGTATGATAATATCACGGAATATTCCAGTGTCATAAAAAGTGATAAATATGGATAGATAGATAGATAGATAGATAGATAGATAGATAGATAGATAGATATGCATTTCTATAGAGATACATTTATAGAGAGACCTCTATAGCTACATATGTGTGTATCCACATATAGATACATGTGTTTGTATATATGTATATGAAGCTTATAAAGAAACAACCATAACAAGGGTAAGGCAAGTGAGGCACTTATCTTAGGTGTATAAAATGAAATGTGCAGAACTGCACATGAAATATGTATCTACAATGCTAAGGATGTGAATGCCATGCCAAAAGGATGTGAGGACAATTTAATATTTTTCCCTAGAGCTCTAGATCAATTAGTTATAGTGCTTCAAAGAAATGTGGAAGGACCTATGTGCAGTGGCAACAAATAATATCAAAAGAACTAGAACTGGATATACATTGAGTAGTTGGTTGTTGTCCTTTGTTCTCAAAGAGGATTGAAATGACATCACTATATTGGGGTCAGGGTACAGTGTTTCTGACTGTGGCTCATCAGACCAATAGAAGCCTGGGAAGGCTCTACCACAGGTCGGGCACATGAATATTTGGAGCAGAGATGTCTCTAAATTTGCACATTCATGTTTTGAGCTGTTGCAATCCTGCTTTGCTCATAGAGCACAGCTCCTTCTTTGATGTGAGCATGCCATGCTGGGCAGCCCTTTGCCAGCATCTCTCATGTCTCACAATCCTCTTCAAAGAGTCCTTGACAATGTCCTTATATTGCACTTGCCTTGTGAAAGTTCTCCATAAAATAGACTTTTAGGCAAATGTACATTTGGCATTTGAACAACATGGCCAGCCCATCACAGTTGTGTTCTCTACAGTGGAGTGTGAATGCCTGGCAGTTCAGATTGAGGAAGGAGCTCAGTGTTCAGTCCCTTATCCTGCCAGGTGATCTTCAGAATCTTCCTAAGACAATTCAAATGGAAGCAGGCCATTTTATGGTGCGGTGCAGGTTTCACAGGCAAACAACAATGAGGTCAGCACAATGGCTCTGTAGACCTTCTCTTTGGCAGGCAGTCTAATATATCTTCTCTCCCACACCTTCATAGAATGAAAGGGGGAGGAGGACAGGGAAGGATGAGAAGGGGGCATAAGGAAAGGGAGTTGACAGAGGAGGGGAAAGGAGAATGCACCAGAACTATGTACAGAAAGAGATGCAGCAGAGGTTTTTTTTTGTTGCTCGTTGTTTATTAATTCATTGGGTTCTACCTTGCTAATTAAAAAAAAAAAAGATAGAATTTGTAAAGGGATTCATTTGTGTATTTGTTACTCAGTACTTGTTGTGTCAAAACAAAATATGTCAATAAATTTTCTTTTTTTAATTGCTGATAACAATGCAAATGCCAGAGGGATTCCTCAGAAGATAGTTAAGAAGTTATCTCCAAGCCCAGTCCTCTCCATTATCTCAAAATGGAAAAACAAAACAAAACTAGCCAAAAAAAACAAAACAAAACAACCTATACTAGATAGAATAAAACAACCAACAACAAAGAATGGATAGGGATGAGGAGACATTTGGGGATGCTCTCCCAACTGACCTAGGGAAGAAAGAAGAGGGGAATGTTGTCTGTTCTCTCTCTCATATTTCCTGAATTTGGAGAACCTTTTGAGACAAGACCTTGGCAGGGGAACGGGGGAAAGAAGAATCAAGTTCCATTAGTGGAAAGGGGTTGCTCTAAGGGCTTTGCAACAGGTGCCTCCTAGGTCAGAGTATGCTTCATGGACCTCAAAGCAAGTTCCTTCCAGGAAGAATGAGCCCTTCAGGGGACTCTTCCACTAAGCATGTGATAAGCTTCTTAGGCTGAGTCTCACCCCAGGAGAAGGATATCATTAGGTCCTTAGAGGTTCCCAGTTCAAGGATAAGAAGACTGAGGTCTAGAGAGAAGATATGGTTGACTCCAAGATGTGGAGGTAAAATGAGAATTGTTCCTTTCGACAAAGGTGATGCAGGTGATGAATTCAAGGCCTTGGATTCAGCCCATATAGTGTACATTTTTTTTAAATGACAAAAGACTAAGAATTTCACCAATGTAATGAGCATTTACCTTATTCAAGTTAACTCTATGTCACTCCCATGCTGTACAACTAGGAGGAACTTATTTGATATCTGAATTTCTCTTCTTTCTCTACCCCATACTAGTCTATCTTTCTGCGGCGACATGCGATTCGGCATTTCTCAATAAGGTCCAGATTCTCCTCGTCAGAAACCACGGGGAAAACAGTAAGTAGGCCATTCTTTGAACATAGGAAAAAGATGTTTCCTTGAAATCATTCACTGAAAGATGAAACAACAGAGACAACTTTGTCTGACAACCCTCTGCTAACTAATTTCGGGCAGCAGATAAAACAGGGAAAGAAGGGAAAGGAAGGAAGGAATGGCATTCATGTAGCATCTATAATGTGCCGGGCACTGCTAAGAGCTTTTTACAAATATCATCTCATTTGATCCTCATAACAACCTTGGGAGGTCAGTGCTATCATTATTCCCATTTTATAGTTGAGGAAACTGAGGCAAACAGCATTTAAATGACTTGCCCAGGATCACTCAGCTGGATTTGAATTCAGGTCTTCCTAACTCCAAACCCAGTGCTCCATCCACTGTGCCACCAGCTGTCTGTACATAATTGGCCACGATGTAGAAAATGTCTAGGATGATGTGGGAAAGACCACAGCTCTTTATCTATTATAATAACTTTGAGATATTTCCCCTAGAAGCATGATTATGCTTATAACCATTCCATATACTTATACTAGGGTAACCACACTCCATCTCCTACACAAGCACTTGTATACATAGACATACACCAGATCTGAGATCCTTTCTGATTTTTTTTGCACTATAGTAGGCAACATCAAATTATAATATTGCATATTTCTTAGGGATGTGAAGGTGAAGGACTGGGTCAGAATGGAGTTGTGAGATTGAGGTCATCCATAAATGTTAGAGAAAACGGAACTAGAAGCCAAGATTGTCTGAGTGGAACAGAAAGAGGAAGGGAAACATTCTCTTCAGGTACAATTTAAAGCTAATTAATTCTGAAAGAGAAGACAAATTTGCAGCTTCATGACTGAAGTATTCTATTTATTCACTGAACCAGAGGATAGCATAAAACTATCTCACAGGCTACCCAGAACCTCACTCTCCCAAAGAAACCTCATACTGCCATTGAAACATAAAGTGCTCTAATGGGACCTGGGCACCAAGAGAAGGAAGACTTTTCTGTCTCCGCCAACTACCAAAGCCAAGAGCTCATTATAAAAGGAGCTTTGAAATTCCAGCAATGGTGAAGAGCTGAACCTTTGCATCTCTGTCATGTCTGCGTCTAGTTAATTAACTGCTTTTCACAAAGGTCTGCGCAGCAACTTAGAGCTGTCAAAGATAGGAAGCTATCCAAGGCAGATAGCTCAGGAATTTCTAATCCAAATCAATTCTGAAGAGATAGAATTGGGAAGGAGAAAAAAAATGGTGATACTAGAAGGATTATCTCAAGGGTCAAGGCGGGTCCTAATAACTGCAG
The DNA here is from genome assembly GCA_028646595.1 of Phalanger gymnotis. NCBI lineage: Eukaryota > Metazoa > Chordata > Mammalia > Diprotodontia > Phalangeridae > Phalanger > Phalanger gymnotis. The sequence goes on along the minus strand of CM053622.1, from coordinate 530,443,126 downwards.
TGAAAACTCAGTTATGCCATGCTATGCGGGTGATGGACTCGGTGTGTCATGTAGGGCAGCTGTAGTTTTGTCTTATGCCATTCTTGGAGATTACAATAAGAGGCAGCAGAGGTCACTGAAGGGGGATTCTTGGGTTACTTTGTGTTCTTACTGAAGTCATCCTAAGTTTATATTTTGTGCTTGCCAAGCACTGCCTCTCTTACAAAAGAGAAAAGATTGAAGGAGGGGCAGCTTGAAATCTGGCAGATACAGCGGCATTGTGCTTAGGCCTTTAGCATGATGATAGAGTTGTATTCCCCAACTGGCATGGTTAGACTGATGTGTGAAAGACCCATCCACCTTTCCCCCCAAAAAAACTGGCAAGTCATCTATAGTTTCATGGAGATAACAGAAGCATTTTCTTATTCAGACAGTAAGGGGGGAAGGAGAGAGTCAAAAGGAATTTTTCCTCTTCTCCAAAGTTTATTAGTTAGAAATGTCTCCATTAGGCATAAAGAAGAAAATCCATAGAACCCTCTCAAAAATACTGTAACCTATACTTACGAGTACTATGGAATCTCATGTTTCAATATTTCAAGTGGCCTATAATTTCATTGATGTGGGTACTCATTCTACTGGGGCACATGCAACTACCATCTCATTCTGTGAGACTCTTGTGCATATCCTGCTATGGCAGGATATACTCCTCAGAGACCCCACCTAACTTGCTGGGGTCTTGCTTTCAGATCTCCTGACGTTGTGTAAATTCAAAAAGAGCACATGGGCTTTCTCTCAATTATCTCTTGCTCTTGCTATGTGATTGGTCCTTTTCTCTGATAATGTCCTGTATGTCACTTTAGCTTCATAGTTTTTCATTAGTAATATACTGCGGCCTACTCACACCTATCATGCGCCTATCCATCGCCCTTTGGATGGCTTACAAATTTAATTCATCAAGAGACTGTGATATTCCATGATGTATAACCACACAGCTTCACTGGGAAAATATTGACATTGAAACATGGGCCTTTGTTTTAGGGAAAACCTAGGAATCATTAAAAGCACTGTTCAATTTCCCAAAGGCAATTTAACCCAGTCTTCTCCCATTCAGCTATAAACTCAGTTCACTTTATACAGTATCTATACAAGACATCTATATATATAATGGAGATATAGATAGATAGATAGATAGATAGATAGATAGATAGATAGATAGATAGACAGATAGATAGATAGATAGATGGTATCTATATCTATCTATCTGTGTACACACACACACACACACACACACACAGAGGTTTTTTAACCAATTGTCTATTGGAGTTGGGACAATAGTTATTGTTTATCCCTTGAGTTTTTCCAGTGTGGATAGTTAGACCAAATTCATTTGAGTGATTATGGATTTCATTTAGGAGGCTCCAAAATCAGGAGAGAAAACTTCAGACATGGGATACTTAGATTTGAGCAACATATCTGACAACCTCTCATGCTATCTTTTTGTATACTAGAAGTAGAGAAGCTAGATAGTAATAAAGTGAAGTACATTCAAAACTGGTTAAATGACCAGATCCAAAGGGTAGATGATGTCAGGCTAGAGGGAAGGCGTACAGGAATGTTCCAATGATCCATCTTTGGTCCTTGGGCAACATTTTAAATAGTAACTTGTTAAATTATCAATGTCTTGAATGAAGATGTATTTGTTATGATTAACAAATTTGCATATGACTTAAAATGGGGAGGAATAGCTCACACAATGGAGAACAGAGACAAGATCCAAGATTTCAGTAGACTTTTGAAGACTGAAGTTACCACTAAAGCAGGTCAAAAATTATTACCAACTCTGCTTTGGGCAGGAAAAGAGCTCTCGAAGATTTCCAAATTAAGTCCCCCATCACTGCTATGTAAACCTCTGGGCCAGGATCTGTGTCCTGAATTCCTCACCTATTTCTTTTCTGTCCATGCAGTTTATAATATGCTGCAGTGACAAGTTTACTTCTCTTTCTGCCTCTATTGATCTAGACCCAAATATTGTCCACCATACTTTCTTCTTCTAGTTCCTGGACTTCCTCACATAAATACATCTCTTCTTTTTTTTAACGGTACCCTACCCACCCCCCCACCGCCCCCCCCCACTTTTACCTATCCTGTTTCTTTTCACTGAGGTATATGTATCCAGAGTCCTATTCTAGTTATGGAATATTCCACCAAGTCTTGTGGAAAACATTAGGCCCTAAGGTTTATTTTGCTTGTTGCCTATATCTTGTGCAGTTGTAAACAGATTATTTGGGGCCATAGATATTGCTAGTATTTCCTTCCATTGACTTTGTCTCTTGAGAACTGTGTAGTATCTTCGATGCTATTCTTCCTACATTGTGGCTACTCTTTTATAGTTTCTAGGTTAGTAGATGTATTTAGGCAGTTTCTTCATTCCTTCTGCTTTTTCAGTTAAAAGTCCTTTTGATTAAATGTGCAAGACCCTAGGCAAAAACCTTCTTTCCAAGCTTTGTAAAGTATACTCTATCACTGACCAAGATCCTATCATTCCATACAGAGAAATCCAAATCTATTCTCAGATACCACCTCTTTAACCATCTTTTTACTTCTCTAATCTGCTTTTATCCTCAGCATCCCTTGCTTTCAATGGGCAGAAAAGAAGAAAAGACAATCTCTTCCCCCTGAGGTCTTTAGTTTCCTCCCCAAAATGTCATCGTCTCTGGCTTCCAAGGTCCTTTCTGCAGCACCCATGTGAGTCACCAGAATTGAGCAGTAGCCATCTGTTTTGACAAGTTTGGGGAAGTTCTCTTTGATGTATTGGATACATCCTCCAAGAAGACAACAGATCTTCCCATCATTGCTATCAGGTTGACAAATAGCTGTCTCACTACCCCTCAGGAAAGAGTCACCAACTACCATTAATGGTAACAGCTGACATACATATATTACATATGGTGGTCTATGCTTTGTTTTTCATATATTATCTCATTCAATCTACTATTCTTTTCTTCTTTTATCGCAAGTCCTCTCTTCTTATTTGTATCCAACACCACTTGTGGAATGATTTTATAGTTTCTCGGAGGAAGAAAAGCTGTTTCCTTCTCAGAACATTCAGCTCTCCTCTTGAGGAAGAGCCTCAAATTTGTTTTGCTTTTTTAGCTCCAAGTGTACAATGGTTCTTCTTCCCTTCATCCTTTGTGTGACGTGCTTTTATTCTCCAAACTCTTAAAAGTTGTTAGAGTTCCTTTCCACCTCTTTAAATCCCTTTCTATTTTTTTTCACAACAAAGTCCCTATTCTACATTTTGGGTTTATTTGTTCTTACCAACATTTTATTGTCCCAGATAACCTGGAGTGTGAAAGGGCATTGCTTGATCCCCTTTCACTTTTCTTCTAGGAAGGAGACAGGCCTGAACTTTGTTTTGGGTTTTTAAAATTGTTTTTACTCTAAACTTAAACACTAAATCAAATGAGCATTTCCATGTACACATTAGAGCAGAAAAAGAGGGTTGTACATGAAACTGTGAATTTCTGTTATACACAGCTTGCTTTTCTTTTTTAAATATGTAATCTATTCAACATGTGACTTTCAAAGCTGTTCTGCTTGTCTGATTCCATTCTAGTCTTCATCCTGTTCTGTTCTATGCATTTTTTTAAAATGCCACAATGACCCTCTTTTCTCTTTCCTCCTTTTTTTAGCAACCCTATCCATAGCCCTACTCTCCCCATCTCTGCCCCCCTTTGGAAAAATTCATTTGTAACAAATATATATGTATAAGATATGTAACATATAAGATATGTATGTCCACATGGGCTATCTAAATGTGTAAATGTGCAATTCACAGGTGGCATAGACTGGAATCTGGCCATTTCTCTCTAAGAGAGATTACAATTTCTTCTTTGAAGAAAGCAGGAGAAGGGCCATGGCTAAGTATTTATTCCTTTCCAAGAGAGGTGTCAGACTAGACTTAAAGCTATTTCAAATATTGCTGATCTGAGAGTGTGAATCTGGTTCAAAACAAAAGCCACCTCCCTGGTCACTCTGAAGGGGAAAGGTTGCCCTCAGCTTACACAACCCAACCTAGCTCATTCCATTCAAAAGCTGGATATACAAAAGACCATCAGAAATAGTGAAGAGCAGTAAACCCATTTATCCAAGCATACGGCAAACAGAAATCAGAGGAGTCGTACAGATTAAAATATACTAGAACAAACATAGGAGTAAATGAACTCTTACAATGGGAGTAAGATGAGAAATCACTCAGATCAAGAAAGTTCTTTCTCTGAAGCCTCTAGAAAGACAAGGTGGAAATCAAGGCCATGTTGAGGAACCTGCTTCCCCTACATGTCTGCAGCTTCCGAAGTCTTTCTTTCTTTCCTCCCCGAAGTGTCCCCTGTCCGTATGTCTCTTCTGAAGGAGCTCGGGAAGCTCTGGCACCAACTCCATTCCTTACTGGGGTACATAGCATAGCCACCAGATAGGACTTAAGCCTCTTTCTACCAATACAGCAGCACACAAAATACCCCTAGGCTTGCTAGGAAACCTAGTTACATATGCATAGTCAAGAAAAACAAATTGCCACATTGTGGGACTGCACTTTGAACATAGATGGTGGGCAGAAACAGAAATATAAATATTATACAACCAATACAGGTCACTGCAAAATTCTCCCTTGGTCATTAGTAGTGAGATCCTCAGTCCTTTTCTTTGAAATTGCTTGTGGATTATTATAATTCATTTTGGTTTTACCTTTATATCCTTTTATCATCTCCTAGCAACTTGACTGGTTTTTCCTGGGCTTCAGAGGGTAGAATTAACAGTTAGAATCACCTAAAAGTAAAATGAGACTCTTGATTTCCTCTCACTGGATGACCCCTCATAAGTAATGTCACAGAAGGGAATCTTTTTCAGGAAAATGTTTGAGTACATGATCTTTAAAATATCTTCTAATTTTGTGATTCAACCATCTTATGATTTTATGGGATGGAAAGATTGGAACTTCATCTATTAGGGAGGGGCACCTCTCTTAGGGTACAAGACACAGGTATTCAGAGCGTCCAGACCTCTTAGAAGATTCACCAGGACTTTCCAATTCTGAACACGGTGGAAACATTAATTATAGAGAAGGTTTTCGGTAATGAAGCTTTTTTTCTCCCAGTTGTGACTAGAAGGCAGTTGTGAGTCTTTAATGCTTTTGTAATCCTATGGCCTCTTTTCCAGGCCTTTCCAGTCCCTAGGCTCTTCCCACAGGAATTTTCACATTACGATGATTTCCTCTGCTGTATTCACACAGCGTAACAGATAAAACACTGAACTCAGAGGTAAGAAGACTTGAGTTCATATGCCCAAAGGGCTATAAAACTGTGCATACCCTTTGATCTAGCAATACTAGGTCTGTATCCCAAAGAGATCATAAAAAAAGGGGAAAGACCCACAGGTGCAAAAAAAATATCTATAGTAGCTCTTTCCGGGGTGGCAAAGAATTGGAAATTGAGAGGATGCTCATCAACCAGGGAATGGCTGAATAAGTTGTGGTATATGAATATAATGCTATGAGAAATGATGAGCAGGGGGATTTCAAAAAAACCTGGAAAAATTTACATGAATTGATGCTGAGTGAAGTAAGCAGAACTAGGAGAACATTATACACAGCAACAGCAACATCGTTCGATGATCAAGTATGATAAACTTAGCTCTTCTTACAATTCCAAAAGACTCATGATAGAAAATGCTAACCACATCCAGAGAAAGAAGTGTGGAGTCTGAATGCAGGTTGAAGGATACTATTTTCACTTTTTTTTGGTTTTTGTTTTTTTCTTTCTCGTGGTTTTTCCCTTTTGTTCTGATTCTTCTTTCACAACAAGACTAAAGTGGAAATATGTTTGACATGATTGTACATATATAACCTGTATCAGATTGCTTGCTGCCTTGGGGAGGGGGGAGGAAAGGGAGGGATGGAGGAAAATTTGGAACTCATAATTTTACAAAAATGAATGTTGAAAACCATCTTTGCATGTAATTGGAAAAAAATAAAATACCATCAAATATTTTTGTAAAAAGAAGACAAGTTCAAATCCTACTTCAGACACTAACTAGCTTTATAACTCTGGGCAAGTCATTCTACCTTTCTAAGACTCAGTTTCTTCATTTGTTAAATGGTGATAACATTAGCACATACCTCACAGGGTTGTTGGGAACTTCCAATGAGGTAACGTACATAACCTCATTGTATATATGCATATAATCTTATGTACATAAAGTGTTTTCTAAACTTTAACAGGCTATATCATACAAATTATTATTTTCATCATCATCATTGTAATTTTTATTATTTATTTTTCTTCTTCACAGGAACCTACTGAAGAAAAAGAATACCCCCCTGGCTGTCAAGATTCCCTTTTAACCCATCTTCAGGCCACCTCTCCAGGAAGGGCCCACTCATCTGAGAAACTACTGGCAGCAATGGAATTGAAACGCTACTATAGTTTTTGCCAGGATGCCTCTTTGCCCAAGCCGGGACATCAAGACGAGGAAGGAGAGGTGAAAGGAGATGGGAGGACTCTGAGAGGGCTCAGCCCCACCATGGCTCCCAAGCTAGGCTTAGAGGTTCGGAAACTCAGCAACGGCAGAATGATGACTTCCCTGAGGCTGAGTTCCCAGCAGCCCCGGAGTGTTCCACTTCGAGAAAAGAAAGCAACCCAGATGCTGATTATCGTTCTGGGTGAGTTGCGTGAGAATGGCATTTGCCAGGAGGTAGAAATACATTCTGTATCAAAAAGATACAGGTCCTGGGTACTACCTAGGGTGAGCGAAAACCAGCCTCACCTCAGTTGTTCACTAGCAAGCCAAAAAGCACTGAATATGGCCTCAAAGGATGTGAGTTCAAGTCCGGATTCTTCCAGCATTAGCTGTGTGGCTTTAAACTCTTAACTAAGCCACTTAACCCATACATCTCAGTTTCTTTATCTTTCTTTGTAAACTGAGGATAACAATTGTTCTACAAGTCTCCCAGCTATCTGATTCAAATATAATAAGGTACACTTTGCAAACAATAAAATGTTATCTTTAAGTGAAGTGATGAGAATAACTCACATGAATATATCTCTTTAAACTTTGCAAACTACTATATATATGTACATATATATATACACCTATCTATATCTATATTTATATCTATATATATACAATCTTCATTCGATTTGATAATGGAAGCAGAGTGGTACAGTAAAAGACCTGGCTCATTGGGTTCAAAGACTCTTACTAGCCATGTGACATTGAGCGAGTGACTTAACTTTCCTGGGCCTCAGTTTTCCCATCTATAAAATGAGAAGACTGGATAAGACAGCTTCTAAGGTCTCTTACAGTGAACTGATGGTGATGATAATGCTTTAGAGCGATATTAAGAATTATTAAAGAGACACCTGGGAACCAAAAAGTTGGGGAAGGACAGGAGGTTGAAAAGATTCAAGGGTTTAGGTCTCCTATACTGTTTTGATACATGTTGGGGCAAAGTGTGAAATGAAACCTCTAACTTGTTTGCTTTCTCCATTTGAAATCCAGGGGCTTTCATTATCTGCTGGCTGCCTTTTTTCTTGACCCACATCCTCAATACTCACTGCCAGGCCTGCCATGTACCCCCAGAGCTCTACAGTGCCACCACATGGCTGGGTTATGTGAACAGCGCCCTCAACCCTGTGATCTATACCACCTTCAATGTAGAGTTCCGCAGAGCTTTCCTCAAAATCCTGTCCTGCTAAAGGCAGGAGAGAAGAGTTGCCACCTTTATTGACTTCTACTGGCCTCTCCAGGGACAATGAGGATTGAAACTCCATAGGGTGGTGCAATTAGGAGCTTTTAGCTACACTCTAGGCTTTCATCTGCCAGGCTGCTTGACGTCCTTGTATTATAATTGGTCTTCTCAACTTCAGTAGTTCATGTCTTCAATATGTCCTTCGCAGAAATGCCCAAGTGATCTTAATGTGACTCTGATTATATGACTCCTATACCCAAATCTTCAGTCTTCCCCATTGCTTTTGGAATAAAATTTAAACTCCTGGCACTTCAAGCTCTCCACAATTTGGCTCCAGACTGTCTTTCCAGTCTTACCTGACGTTATTCTGCTTCACAGGCTATAACTTTTAGCCAAATAGGACTACTTGCTATGAACCACTAAATGTGCTCTGATGCCATTTCTTTCTCCTTCCCCCTATCCCTGGGATGGACTATTATTCTCCCCATCTATGCCTGTGAAAAATATTTCCTTTCCTTCAAGACACAACTCACATGGTATTTCCTACATGAATCTTTGCCAGATCTCCCTTTCCTCAAATATTCTCAAAACACTTTGGTCTAGCTCTCTTCACTGCCTTTATCACATTATACACTGTATTATATTTATTGGTCTGCGTGTCAGATATTCTTGCAATCCTATAATGAGATAATATATTTGGAAAGCACTTAGCACAGTGCCTAACACATAGTAGGTCTTAATAAATACTTGTTCTTTTCCCTCCCCCTACATTATATTACAACTTCCCTGAAGCTAGAGATTCCTACCCTATCATATTTATTGGTCTATATGTCTGATAATCTTGTAATCTCTTCATAAACTGTAAATTCCATGAAACTAAAGATTCTTATCCTCTCTTATTTATTTGCCTGAATGTCTGATATTCCCCTCCCATGAGATCGTAATTCCTCCCACTCCCCACGAGATTGTAAAATCCTGGAAGCTAGGAATTGTGCTATTGTCTTTCATTTCTGAATTCTCAGAGACTGGCACATAATAAGTGCTTAATAAATGTTTGTCGGATCAAAGATTTGAAATCTCTTAAGATGGCAGGAGGCAGCAAATCACATAAATTGCTCCATAAAAGATGGACTGCTCCATGTTTCCAGGTGAAATCTAAGAACACTCAAGCTATTTTTTTAACGACTTGAGAGGGCAGAATGGTGACAAACAATAATTCTCAAAGAAGAGGCTGATGCCAAACACTAAGCAAAAAGCAATCTGAGGCGTAACTGGACAGAGAGTGAACAGATAGCATCACTCACGTTGAATCATTACTCCTTGAAACCTCAGCCACTGACCTCAGCCAGCTCAATGTTACACGGTATATTCAGCACCAACTCCATGGAGGAAACTTCCTTCATCACTTAGTGATAAAACTAGAGAAACCTTTCCTGTCCAAGAGCATATGATCCCCATAGGAGAGCGACGGCATGAGTAACGGTCACTTTATAGACATAGACACCCAGGAGTCACTGAGTGAGTAATAAGACCACAGATTTAGACTTGCGAGGAACCCCAGACACTATGTAGTCCAACCTTCTAATATACAAATAGGCCCTAGGAAGTTAAATGTGTGGTCCAAGGTCACAGAAGTAGTAAGTGATGGGGGCAAAATCTGGACCCAAGTTCTCTGACTCCAAAGCCAGTGGTTTTTATGTTCTACCACAAGAGAACTCATGTTTCTCCAAGGAAGCAAGAGCTGCCTTGGGATTCAAGTCTAAATCTATGCCCTGGATAACTCCAGTGCCATAGCTGAGATCTGTTGATGTTCAACCCTGTCAGTCCTCCTGAGGGAGTAAAGCAGTCTGGGGGCTGCCTTTTGGCAGCTTGCTCCCTCGACCCCCAGGACAGACAAGGGTCACTAAGTACCAGCCAGATGAATGTTATACAATGTGCTCTACACTAACACCATAGTGGGAATTTTTCTTCCTTTATCACTTTGGGTAGCTATTAGCCTTAGAGACACTTTAATGTCAACTCAGCCCCAGTGCCCAAGTTTTTGCCTAACCCAAGCCTACGTATGCAGTTCTCTAAGTATAAAGATGGGGCAGTGAGGTGGTGCAGTGAATAGAATGCTGGAAAGGGACTGAGGAAAACTCTTCTCCCTGAGTTCAAATCCAGCCTCAGATACTTACTAGCTGTGTGATCCTGGACAAGTCACTTAACCCTGTTTGCCTCAGGTCCTTATCTGGAAAATGAGCTGGAGAAGGAAATGGCAAATCACCCTCATATCTTTGCCAAGAAAACCCCAAGTGGGGTCACAAAGAGTCAGACACAACTAAAATAAGTGAACAACAACGATAAAGTATAAACATCAAACCAAGGCAGTGATAGCCAGCCCATAGTTGACTCATATAACTTTATTAAATCTACAAGTAATCATGGTCTGTCCATGGCACATCGAAAGCAAGTGATCTCATGATCTCATATGTGGAGTATTATGTGCCATCACCAAGAGAGTGAAACTAGCTGCCCAGCTGACTTAGTAGGCCTACAGAATCCCCATGTTCTATTGATATTATAACAGAGGATCTCCTTCTCTGCCTATCTCTTGACTCAATTCTTATAGAATCCCTTAAGGGCATGGTTTTCACTTCTCCAGGTACCCCAAAGGAATGCCAGCTATAAGGAGGGAGAGGAAGAGGAGTGTGCTGGCAAATGTTTAACAACTGGCTCTCAAAAATGCATGCAAAACATTCTTTAAAATCTAATATGCATTATTAACATCTTCTCTAATACTTTTGAAAGTCGAAACAATCAACAAAATAGTAAATCAATGCCTGATTTGTAACATTTGCTGATTTCCAAGGCTCCCACTAAAAATTTAACAATCAGCTCAAGCTGGCATGAGTTACCTCCAGCACATCCCTAGAGTGGAAGGATCTGGAGGCTTGCCCAAAGTTGCCCACGGCCTCTTATTGGCAATTGAGAAGCAGCCTCACATACATTAGACAGTTAGATAGATGGACAGCTAAATGACGGGGGTAGGAGAGAGAGAGAGAGAGAGAGAGACAGAGAGAGAGAGAGAGAGAGAGAATGAGTAAATAAGTGAATGAGTGAGTAAATAATGATTACAGGTATTGTATTAAGCACTAGGAATACAAATATAAGCAAAAAAAAGACAGCACCCCCCTCAAGGAGCTTACATTGTATTGGAGGAGACAACACATAAAGGAGATCTGCAAAGTAGGGGGTGTGAGGTGGAAAGAGAAGGATATCAATATAGGATCAAGGCTGCTGGTGAGGAAGTGGAAAAGTGTGGAAGGTCAGGAGTGGAGCCGGGAGAGAAGAGGGTATGGATGGCCTGAGCACTTGATGAAATGCTGATTCCAAACAGATATTCACCAATCTGAGGAGAGGAATCAGGAACAAAGGTTATCTCCAGGGTGAGAAGGCTAAGAAAAGAGTGCTGCATTTGAGATCAGGTTAACATGGCTTCAAATCCTGCCTCTGATATTTCTTACTTGTGTGTCCCTGGGCAAGTCATTTGATGTATTTAGTGCTCCGGGCAACCCTCTAAAAATAGAAGTTGAACAAGTGTTTGTCTACATTGCTAGAAGGAATTTTCTTACTGGAGGTTTCCTACATCAATGAAATCACAGGTCAAGACCTTCCCTGCTCAAAAAATACCAGCAATATCTGGCTCACAGGGTTGTGAGACTCAAATGAGAAAATACATGGAAAGTTCTCTGAAAATTTTGAAAGGCCACATCAATGTCAGCTATTAGTCTATGTCCTGCAGCTTTCCAAGGCAGCTGACCTCAGTGACAGCCTTTCTTACTTCTTGAGGCCTTCTTTTGATTATCCAATGTAGTCTCTGAAGGCAGAAGAATGCATTTTCTCATGGATCCCCATTCTCTCCCAAAACATGGTACCCTGCATAGGTTGTCTCTTCACAAGGGTCTTACTCTTCCTTGACTCACTATTTCCATTCTCCTCTCTGGGGCCTATACCATCCCAGCCTCCCTTGCATCTTGTACTCCAGAGTTTGCCCAAAATAGATTTCTCAAAGAGCTAAACAGTTTTTTTTCCAGGCAAAGCACTTTGTTTTCTGCTTTGACAGTGGTCCCCAAGACCTGATAACTTTCATTACTGCTTTAGAGTTGTCGTATAGAAGGTCCTTGTGCCATTTTAAAACTTGTAATTCTTGAATTTTGATAACTTGGAGCATGTAAGACTCAAACTGTAGCTGGCCCTTCAAACAACATTTTAAGGGCATTTTCTTCTTGCCTATTGTAGTCATTTTTTTGTCTACAACAGTATTTGAAATAAAAATCCATTGTGTCTAATTGCATAATGCAATTGTGTCAGATTTTAATAAATTTACTTTCAAATGGCAATCTGTAAATTGTTTCTATTAGGCCTTTAGGCCTTCAACTGAGCTTAACAAGCATTTATTAAGCACCAACTATGGGCAATGTACTGTGTTAGACCCTGGGGTTATAAAGATGAAAAACAATGCCGTCCTTTCTTCCAAGAAACTAATGATGGCATTTAATATGAGCACAAATAAATATGATGCCAGTACTATGTAATGAGGGAGAAGAAAGCTTCAAAGTGCTCTAAGAAAATTGGAGTGGGGGCAGAGAGGATCAAAGAAAGTTAGAGGCAATGTCCCTTAGAATTCTGACTAGGAATGTATTCATAATTGTATTCACATATTCACATTACATTGTGAATGTATTCACAATGTAACACAATTCCTAGTGTTAAAAAACCAGTTTGAGGGTTGAGGGATCAGCACCAAGAACAGCTCAGCTTCAGCTACAGTTGTACCGGAAGGAAAGGTAGCCTATTCCCCAGAGATCTTACACAATGGTTAGGCAGAAAGGGTGCCCTGGGAAAGAGTTACCATTGCAATGGAACCTTGGGAATGCTAGCCCCAAAGGTGGTGGCCCTCCAGATGACAGCATGTCATAGGCTGCAGAAGATGGCAAGGCTAGGTACATTGAAGGCAAGTGACACAAGGATAAAGTCTCCTGCTAAGTGTCAATGCTCTGGGCTAAAAGTTTCATTCACTCCATGATAGTTATGGCTCTGGGAAAACCTGATCTGGGTCTTTAATGGAAAAGACCTCAAATGGTTGTAAGTTTGGAGTAAGCGTCTGGCAGAAATGAGAAACTTTCTATAGAATGCATGGGGAAGGAAAAAAAATAGGATAAGACTGGGGAACAGCTAGTATTGCAGTCTAGTTTGACAGGAATATAGAATGGGTAAATGGTAGTAATGCAAAAAAGATGGAAAAATAGGTGGGAACCAAATCGTGGGAGGCTTTAAACACCAGGCTAAAGATTTATTTTATTCTATTGGCAAAAGAGAGTATTTTCAGTGGGTTTTGAGCAGGGAGGTGCCATGATCATATCTGTGTATTAGCAAGATTATTTTGGATGTTGTTCAGGATGAACCAGAGAACAGAAAGCCTAGAGATAGTGAGCCCAGTTAGGAGTTCATTATGATAGTTTAAGGGAGAGGTGATAAGGGTATAAACCAAGGTGATGCCAGTGAGAATAGAGATGAGGGAATGGATTTAGAGAAATTATAGAGGTAGAAGGGCCAGGACTTGGCAACTAATTGTATGTTGAAGATGAAAGAGAAGGAAATCAAGTATAACTCTAATATGAATCTGAGGGACTAGAAGCATAATGGTGCCATGAACAGATATAAAGAAATTTGAAGAAGGCAGGTTTGGGAATGGCGGGGAGAAGAAAAGTATGAGTACAGAATCACAAAATTAGAAAATTGGAAGGCCTCAGTAGTTATCTATACTAGTCCAACTGACACCCACAAGGAGCCTTCACTATAATACACTTGATGTGGGCATTCAGCCTCTTCCTGAAGACATCTGAGGAAAGAAAACTCACCACCTCTCAAAGCAGCACATTACACTTTTGGACAGCTCTTACAGGAATTATGAGGAAGATTTTTCGGACACTATTTTGAACATACAGAGTTTGAAACACCAAAGGCAAATCCAGGTGGGGATGTCAAACAAAATAAATCCACGTAAATCATTGGCATTCCTGTCTACTATCAACAAAACTCAGCAAGAAGAGATATAGAAATTCCACTGAAAATAACCACTAAAATTCCCACTTAAACATCAAATTGGAAATTCTAAAAATTAAAGGTGAGATTAATAAAGCTGAATATAAGAAAACTGTTGAATTAATAAATAAAACTAGGAGCTAGTTTTATGGGGGGAAACAATGAAATAGATATACCATTGGTTAATGATTTAAAAAGAAAGAGAAAGTCAAAACACTAGTATCAAGAATGAAAAGGGTGAATAAACCACTAATGAAAACTAAATTAAAGCAATTATTAGGAATTATTTTGCCCAATTATATATCAGCAAATTTAGCAATTCAAATGAAATAGGAGAATACTTACAAAAATATAAACTACCTAAACTGACAGAAAAGGAAATAAAATATCTAAATAAATATATTTTAGAAAAATTAATTGAACAGGCCATAAATGAGCTTGGTAAAAAAGAAAAGACATCTGGTTTACAACTGAATTCTACCAAACATTTAAATACCAACTAATTCCAATATTAAAACAAATTATTTGGAATTACAGGCAAAGGTGTCTTACCAAACTCCTTTTTTAAAACAAATATGGTACTGAAACCTAAACCAGGAAGAGCAAAAACAGAGAAAGAAATTACAGACCAATTTCACTAATGAATATGGATGCAAAAATCCTAAATAAAATACTAACTGGGAGACTACAACAATATATCACAAAGATTATTCATTGTGACCAAGTGAGATTTATACCCAGAATGCAGGGATGATTTAACATAAGGAAAAGTGTTAACATAATTGATTATGTCAAGGACAAAGGTAACAACAATCACATGATTATATCAATAGATGCCAAGAAAGCTTTTGAGAAAACACAGTACTCATTCCCATTAAAAAAAAAAAACACTTAAAAGTATGGATACGAATGGTCCTTAAGTGATAAGAAGCATCTACCTAAACTCATCAGCAAGCATTATTGGGAATGGTGATAAGCTAGAAGCCTTCCCAATAAGATCAGGAGCAAAAGAAGGATGCCCATTATCACAAATATTATTGTATTAGAAATGCTAGCAATAGCAACAAGGGAAGGAAAAAAAATTTAAGAAATCAGAATGAGTAAAGGAGTAATAAAAATACCTCTTCTGCATATCTTTTTGATGATATGCTTTGAAAATCCTAAAGATTCAAGTAAAAAGCCAGTTGAAACAATGAATAATTTTAGCAAAGTAGCAAGATATAAAATAAACCCACATAAATTATCAGCATTTGTATATATTGCCAACAAAACCCTGAAAGAAGAGATACTAAGATACCCCATTTAAAATAACCATAGACCATATAAAATACCTGCGAGTATACCACCAAGAAAAACCCAGGAACTACACGAACATAATTATAAAAACACTCTCTATAAAAATAAAGTCAGATTTAGATAAATGCAGAAATATTAATTTTCATGGGTAGGCAGAGTCAATATAATAGAAATGACAAATTTACTTCAACTAATCTACAATGCCATCCCAATTCAATTACTAAAAAATATTTTATTAAACTAGAAAAAATAATGAAATTCATTTGGAAAAATAAAAAGTCAAGAATATCAAAGGAATTATTGAACACACACACACACACATATATGAAGGAAGGAAAATTAGCAGTACCAGATCTTAAACTGTATTATAAGGCAATAATTATCAAAACTATCTGGTACTGGGTAAGAAATAGAAAGGTAGGTCAGTGGAATGGAGTAGACATACAAGGCACAATAGTAAATGATGATAGTAATTTTGTTTTTGACAAATGTAAAGATTTAAGCTTTGGGGATAAGAATTCACTATTTGGTGAAAATTGTCGGGAAAACTAGAAAACAGTCTAGCAAAAATTGGGTATAGACCAGTACCTTAGACCATTTACCATCATAAGGTCAAAATGGATATAAGACCTAGATATAAAGGGAGATATCATAAGTTAATTAGAACATGGAAAATATTACCTATCAGTCTTATGGATAGGAGAAGAATTTATGAATAAACAAGAAAGAGCATTTTTAGATGTAAAGCAGATAATTTTGATTATATTAAATTAAAAATGTTTTGTACAAATAAAACAATGTAGCCAAGATTAGAAGGAAAGCAGAAAACTGGGGAGGGGGTGTATTTTATAGAAAGTTTATCAGATAAAGGTCTCATGTCGCGAATATATGGAGAACTGTCAAATTTATAAGAATGTGAGTCATTCCCCAATTGATAAATGGTCAAAGGATATGAACAGACAGTTTTTAGAAGAAGTCAAAGCTATATATATATATATACTCATAAAAAATCTCTGAATCATTATTGATAAGAGAAATGCAAATTAAAACAACTTTGAGATACCCTCTCATACTTACCAAATTGGCTAAGATGATAGAAGCAGGAAATGACAAATATTGGAAGGGATGTGGAAAAATTGGGACACTAATACACTGCAGGTAGAAATGTAAACTGATCCAACGATTTTGGAGAGCAATCTGGAATTATGCCCAAACAGTTATAAAACTGTGCATACCCTTTGACCCAGTAATATCACTATTAGATCTGGTTCCCAAGATGATCAGGGAAAAAGGAAAAGAACCTACATGTTCTAAAATACTTTTATAAGCTTTCTTTGCGGTGGCAAATAACTGAGAATCAAGGGGATGCCCATCAGTTGGGGAATGGCTAAAGAAGTCATGGGATATAATAGTGATGGAATACTACTGTGCTATAAGAAATGGGGAGCAGGTTGATTTTAGAAAACCATGGAAAGACTTGCATGAAATAATGAAGAGTGAAATGAGCAGCACCCAAAGAACATTATACAATATACAGCAGCAGTAATATTGTTTGAAGAATAACTGTGGATGACACAATTATTCTGAGTATTATAAATACTCAAATCAACTTCAAAGGACCTATGAAGAAAGATGCTATACAACTCCAGAGAAAGAACTGATAAATAGAAGTATGTATAGTATGGTTTTACACACACACACACACACACACACACACACACACATTTATGTGTGTGTCAAATTGTGGCCTTCTCTAATGCAGGTTGAAGAGGGAGACAGCAAGACAGTTCAGAACTTAAAAGTAACAAAAAACAAATTAAATTATATTTTAAAAATTATTCTGAAAAAATACCTTCAGAATTTACAAAATATTTGGGAAACTAAGTACCAAGACACACCCAGTAACTATAAGAATGCAACTACAAAATTCTTTAGAAAGACAGACCTAAATAAAAAAAAATAGACAGAGAAAATTTAATTGCTTATAGGTAGGTCACGTTAATGTAATAAAAATGACAATTCTAGCCAAATTAGTTTAAATATTTGTGGCCATACCAATCAAAATACCAAGGGATTATTTTATAGAGCTGGAAAAATGATAGTGAAAATCATTTGAAGGAGGAAAAGAATCTGAAAGGAAATAATGAAAAAAACTTGGAGCTCACAGCCCTACCACCCCTACCCATTCTGTGTGATTTTTATCTATATCCTCTTATAAGATCACCACAGATGATTCACTCAATGTGCTGGGTGCTTTTCTCCAGTTCTCTTGGTATTACATAAATACAAATGTAAGAGATTATTTTAATGACCAACACTACATACCCCTCCCTGGGCAGCCACTACTGCCTCCAATCCCTGGACTTTTTCTCGCCCATTGAAAGTCTTCCAATTTAAAATAATACTCCCTAGTGGCGCAGCTAGATGTTGCAGTGGATAGAGAGCCGAGCCTCAAGTCAGAAAGACCTGAATTCAAATCCAGCCTCACACTCGCTAGCTGTGTGACCCTGAGCAAGTTACTTAACCTGTCTACCTTAGTTTTCTCAACTGCAAAATGGAGATAATATATAGCACCTATTCCTCAGGGTTGTTATGACAATCAAATAAGATTTTTGTAAAGTGTTTAGCACAGTGCCTGGCACCTAATAAACATCTAATAAATACTTGTTTCCATCCATCCTTTCTTCTTTCCTTTCTTCCCTCCTTTCCTTCCTTTCTTCCCTTCCTTCTTCCTCTCTCCCTTCCTTCCTCCCTCCCTCCTTCCTTCTTTCTTTCCTTCCTTCCTTCCTTCCTTCCTCCTTCCTTCCTTCCTAGTGAGGCAATATATTACAGTCAAAAAGAGTAACTGGTCTTCATTCGGGGGCGGAGCCAAGATGGCAGCTGGAAAGCAGTAACTGGCGTGAGCTCCCCACCAAGTCCCTCCAAAAACCTACAAAAAATGGCTCTGAACCAATTCTAGAACTGCAGAACCCACAAAGTGGCAGAGGGAAGCAGGGCTCCAGC
>CM053622.1:530410958-530424517 GCA_028646595.1 Phalanger gymnotis | reverse complement strand
GGGTGGATGGGAAGGGAAGAGGGGAGAGAATTTGGAACTCAAGGTTTTAAAAAAATAGATGCTCAAAAGTAAAAAAAAAAACAAAAAAAACAAAAAAGAGTTACTGATTTCAGGTCAAAGATTTAGAGTCACCTGGGTTCAAATCCTAGCTCTGTTTATTTCTTGTGCAAACTTGGACATATCACTCAACCTCACTGAGCCTTAGCCCTTCACCCATAAATTGAGGAGGTTGGACTGGATAGTCTGTGAAGCTCTTTCCAGCTCTAAATCCTCTGATCTCTATCAGGACTCCTCTCACTCTCTAAAACAAATACCAGTCCCTGAGACCCTCAACACTGCCTGGCGTTTAAGACACCTATTCCTAGGATCACCACCACTAATATACATTACAATACAATACTTCCTCTCCCTATAGTGGCCTGCCAAAAGTCTTGTCCTACATGATGTCCTGGTTATAAAGCTGTTATGGGAATTTAAGAAAGTCTCACGATTTCCCTCATCATGATGAAATTTGAATGCTTAGTGGACAGTATTTACTTCTGGGCTCTTTAAAAAAGTTTTGCAAAGAGGTCCTACCCATGTGACCCTTCCCAAAAATTCTTACTCTTTTATGGGGAAAAGGCAAGAGCAAAGGTCTCTTTCTTGGGATTCCAGGAATTTTTTGAATAGTAGCAATATTCATGATATCGACTGTACTAAAAAGTTATCCATTGAAGGACCAAGAGTTCCTAATATATCTGACCCGTCTTCTATTTGAGACATATACTCCCCAAGGCATCACTTTCTGCATTCTCTCTCCTCCTGAAATTTCACTAAGTACAGAAATCCAAACTAGATTTGCTCCTGATTTTTCCACTCAGGAGGAAAGATGGGTTGAATGGGTTTGGAGCTGAGAATGATTCACACTTGTAGTTTTACAGGATATTTGGATCAGGAATCTCAGAAGACTTAAGACAGAGAAATGTATTGTCCTGAATACTTGGCGTTAGCACTGAACAAAAAGGCAGGGACGTGAACAGATGGCTGGCTGGGTGGATGAATAAGTGTATGGATGGATGGATGGATGGATGGATGGATGGATGGGTGGATGGGTGGATTCCAAACTTATTCCTCCTAGAGTCTCTGACTCCCTGTCCTGCACACTGATCACTAGATATAGGCTGACAACAGAAAATTGAAAAAAGCTTAATTTAAATCAACATACAGAGAGCACAGAAGGGGTGACAGGCAATTAACCTGATTCCTCTGTCCTGCTGATGCTCTCCCTATCATTTCAGGAAGGGAATGAGTTACCATGGCTACCTCCTACCAAAGTGGTATAGTGAGAATAATGCTACCGTCAGTTAAGCACTGGTAGTACCCACTGGCAGAGGCATAACTAAGAAATTTTGTGTAAGATCCTAAGGGCTCTTGTATCCATTTTTCCTACTCCTTTCTTTGCCACTAGCCCCAAATCACAGATCTAAAAAATGGGAAGATGTCCTCCAACCCCATCCAACTCAAGACTACTCAGAAAATGATAAACTACAATCATTCAGTGATGCATATTGAGCCCCTATTGGGCGGAGGCGCTATGGTAGAGGGATCTGGAAATTAGAAGACATAGTACTTGTCCCTGGGGAGGGATATGACCACAGTGAAGGTCAGGGGAAAAAAAGGAAGGGAGGAAGGAAGGCAGAGAGGGAGGAAGGAAGGAAACAAAATTAAGTTCCTACTGTGTGTCAAGCACTGTCATAAGTGCTTTACAAATATGATCTCATTTGATCATTACAACAACCCTGGGAGGTAGGTGCTATCATTATCACACATACCCTTTTACAATTGAGGAAATGGAGGCAAGCAGAGGTTAAGTGACTTGCCCAGAGTCATGCAGCTAGTAAGTGTCTGAGGCTAGATTTGAGCTCAGGTCTTCCTGACTCCAGGATCAGCCCTCTCTATCCACTTTACCACCTAGCTGAGCCCAGAATGACTCTTCGCCTAGCATTGCCCCTTTGGCAGCTACACTTCTCACATCTCTCATTACACCACAGCCCACCATGAACCTAACTTGTTGGCAACCTTCCTCTTTTTCTTTCTTTGTCTGGGAGAACTGCACTGGGCAGATATATAAAAATATTTATAGCAATATTTTTTGTTGTAGCAAAGAACTAGAACTAGAAACAAAGTGGGTCCTTATCAATCAGGGAATGACTGACCAAATTATGGGATATGAAGGTAATGGAATATTGTTGTGCAATAAGAAATGACTAAAGGGGAAACCTGGGGAAATTTGTATGAATTGATTCGAGAGTGAAGTGAGCAAAACTAGGAAAATAATTCAGATACTAACTACAATCTTACAACTTTAAGACTTAAGAATTCTGACCAATGCAATCACTTAGCTTGACTCCAGAAGACTGATAGAGAAATTTCATTCTCATCTTTTGGCAGAGAAGTATACATATATATATGCATATATACGCATATATATATACATATATATACATATATATGCATATGTATATATATGTATATATATGCTGTATATGCATTTTCATATATCCAATATGTGAATTTATTTTTCTTGGCTATATTTATTATAAGAGAAGGGCTTTTTAAGGGAAAAAGTTGTGTATAGTAGTAGGGGAAGTAGTAATAGTCATACAAAAGAAAAGTTAAAAAGATCATATATGAATATTTTAAAAACATACAGAAATTTAAAACACACAGATGAGAGAAGAAAGAAGTTCAAAAGGGGACACAGATAAGCTTGTTAGGGTTGGTATTACCATGTTAAAGTTAATGTATACATTAAGACAGACTGTACATGGCAGATTGATGGTTTCACATACAATTCTCACTTTTTGTTTTTTGTGCATAGAAATGTTTGCATTTGTTTACAATAGTCAAATGTATAATCAAAAAATAACACAAAAAAATTTAGTGATCTGGAGCCACTAAAGTAATTAGAAGCCTTCCTTCTCTCTCCTCACTTATGTTGGGCTTCAGTTCCTCTCTACAAGGTTTATTCTACCCCTTTCAGTTTGAAGACCATCCTGTGTGTTGTAGAAAATGGAAAAAAATGGGAATTGACCAGGGAAAGCTATTTGGGATGAGGTGCTGACCCTGACTCTAGATTCCCTTCAAGAGTCTAACTATAAATGGCAACTTAGATGTGAATGTGAAAATATTGAGAGTGTTTGCATTTTAACAGTGGACAAAACATTAAGCTAGCTCTCTATTGGTAGAATTCTGGACTTTCTCCAACATGGCTCCTGCCCAACCATTCCTTGAGAAACTATACTCATTGAAATAACTAAAGGACTCTACACAGCCAAGGATTCTGGGTCTCCAAGGAGAAGTTTCAGACAGTACCCAATGAAGTTTTGAAGGACTCTAGTGGCACTCTATTATTAAAATAGTAAAGGTAACCTCTTAATATAGCATCACCCATTAGTAATTTGATTAATCAAACTTAGCTACCCTGGAAAGACAATGGGAGAGAGAAATGAAACACTACTCCAAAACCAGATGTGCTGCAGAAAGCAACCTTGGGTAATTTGATTAACCCAGCTCAGGTGCTCTGAAAAAACAATGAGAGAAAAGGAGTACTCTACCAAACCCTGAGAACCCAGCAGGAAGTGCTGACATGAATGGGAGACGAATCCTTAGGATACTGAGGGGGAGAAAAGACAAATGGTCATGACTTCACCATAAATCTGCCCGGAACTGAAGCTTATCTGGTACAAGAAAGAGGACTTCCTACAGAAGTCGTTCCCAGAATGCTGTCCTATAAGACTTGGAATTATGTAGACCATCTTATAAGTGCAAATCTTATAGGAAAATGCAAACCCTATACATGCCTAATAATAGAAAGTTGGTTCCCTGAGACAAATAATTAACTGACATCTTCTGAAGACAAACAACAAACTAGGAAGAAAGGAGCAGCAAAAGGCAACAAGCTCTATCTGCTGGTGAAGAGCAGAATTGCTAAACTACATAGATCAGGGAACAGAACCTCCAAGGGACCTCAGAGATTATCTTGTCCAGCCCCTTCATTTTACGGATAAGCAAACTAAGGTCCAGAGAAGCTAACCAACTTGCCAAGGGTCACAAAGATAGTGACCATCAGAGGTAAGGTCTGAACCCAAATCCTCTGACTCCAGAATCAAAGCTCTCTCCACTATACCTTCCTTTAGGAGGACTTCAGTGAAGCTATGGATGAGAGCAGCAACTAGAAAGACAGGTTGCAAATTGAAGCAAATCAAGTTTTCTCTTTCTGGCCTCATAGGGTGATCTCAGGATGAGCATTCATTGCTTGCTATTAGCTACCTTAATATTTTAATCCAGTTTACATTTCACTGTACCTGTGCCTTGGGGTTGTTAGAGAAAAAAAAGAATAATTTTGGAAACCACAAAATGAAAAATAAACAATAACTAAGAAAAATAACATCTATATATTCATAAAGGAAATCTCATAATGCTGACACTAAAAGGATATTAATTAGTGTGACCAGAGAAAAGGATTGCTATTTATACATCCATGTGGCTACTACTTAGAGGAGAAAAGCATTGGTTTTGGAGACAGAAAACCTGCATTGGAATCTGGTGTCTGTTACTAATCACCCGTGTGACTTTTGGGAGGTGATTTCATCCAACTTAGCTTTAGTTTCCTCAGCTGTAAAGTGAAGGTATCAAAGAAAATGCTCTCTAAGTTCTCTTACAACTCTAGATCCCAAGATACTATGAAGCAAAATCTATTTTTTTCTCAGGCTACCTAAGGCACTTTAGGCAGGGTTACCTACCTTAGACAGCAATGCAATGAACATAACGCAAAATAAGAGCTAGACAGTAAGATGCTGTTCCTATATTCTATTGAAATAGGAAGCTTGTGTTCTTCTGAAGCAAGACAAGTCATAGCAAAGATGACAGGTTAGTCAACAACATTTACTATGTGAAAATTTAGGCACTAAAGACAAAACTAAATATTCTCTGCTCTCAAGAGCTTACTTTCTATTGAGGGCACATATCATATTCATACTTATTTAGGGATGGTGCTAACAGAAGGGAATCAGGGAAGGCTTTGTGGAGAAAGTGGCCCTGAAACTGAGTCTTGAGAGATTCTGAAAAGCAGAGATAAGCTAAGAGAATAGAGAGAAAATGTCACCTA
Organism: Phalanger gymnotis; assembly: GCA_028646595.1. Taxonomy (NCBI): domain Eukaryota; kingdom Metazoa; phylum Chordata; class Mammalia; order Diprotodontia; family Phalangeridae; genus Phalanger; species Phalanger gymnotis. The sequence continues at coordinate 530,419,368 of CM053622.1, read as the reverse complement.
GAAAATGTCATCTGTGTTCAGGGATGGGAAACGGATAATGATTCGGGAAATGGAGGCATGGATAGGTAAGAGATCTAGAAAAGAACAGTGTCATAGAAGAGTACGGAGAAGAGGCAAAAAGGATATAGATAAGTATATACAGGATAAATACAGAAAAAATCAATACAAAATAGTTAAATACAGGGAGTTTAAAAGGGAGAGCCCCAGCTATTGAGGAATCAGGAAATGCTTCATGTAGAAGGCAGTACTTGAAGGAAGTGAGTGTCTGTGAAACAGAGAGAAAAAGGAAGTGAACCTTAGGCACGGAGGACATGTGAGTGTCCTGTGTGTGAGAAACTTTACTGCAGAGTGTGAGGGAGGGGCACTGTTCAACGAGACTGAAAAGATAGGTTGCTGATGGGTTGTGGAGGGCTTTAGAAGCTAAACAGAAGAGTTCATATATGATGCTGTAGGTAATAGAGAGCCACCAGAGTTGACTAAGGGAGTAATGACATGGTCAGATCTTTCCTGGAGGAAAATCATTCTGGCAGCAGTGTGGAGGGTAGACCAAAGAGGGGACACACTTAAGAGGCTGTCACAACAACGCTGAAGACAGTTGAAGAGGACCTGAGCTAAGGCAGTAACTGTGTGAGTAGAGAGAAGCAAAAAGAAAGTAGAGATGTGGAGGTGTCAAGATTTGGCTACTGAATAGATATAGGACTAAGAGAGTGAGAAGTTCAGAATACCATCAAGGTTACAAATCTGAGAGACCAGGAAATGAGAGCGCCTTCACCAGAAACAAGGAAGTTTGGAAGAGGCTTGGTTTTTGTTGGAAAAAGACAATGAATTTTTCTTTATATGTACAACTCTTAGAAAAGTCCAATAGGCAATTAGCGATGTGGGATTATCAGTCAATGAGCATTTATTAAAACTTACTATGTGCCAAGCAATGTGTCCATTGTTCCTTGAGATGGAGCTCATTAATCTTTCTGCAGAAATCTCTAATATCTTTTCTTTTTAGAAATTATTATGGTACTTTGAAACAAGATAGTAACAAATTTCATTCAAAAAAGCCACAAAGAACATTTTAGGCAGTTGTGGTAACATTTAATCCTGATCATACAAAATATTAAAAGTAAAAAGTTCCTACTAAGAATTCAAAATTATATGGTTATATCATGTTCATAATTGTTTTTTTTAATTTTGTTTTGTTTTAACAAATTTTTTTTTCCTTTTCTTTTTCATTCTGAACTTCGAACACTAAATAAAATGAGCCTGTCCATACAGTATAAAGAAAAGGACTGTACATGAAACTGGAGATCTCCATTAGGCATGGTTTGCTTTTCTTTTAAATGTATAGTGAATTCAACAGGTAACTTTCAAAGCTGTCCTACTTATCTATGATTCTTATTATTGATGTGGTCAATTATTCTTATAGTTTTCCTGATATTGAAGTAGTCCTGCATTCTTGGTATAAATCCAGCCTGATCACATTGTATGATCTTTGTGATATATTGCTATAATGTCCTTCCTAGTATTTTAATTAAAAATTTTGCATCAATATTCATTTGAGAAATTAGTCAATAATTTTCTTTCTCTGTTCTTGTTCTCCCTGATTTAGGGATCAGCACCACATTTGTGTCATTGAAGAAATTTGGTAGGAGACTCCTTTTTTACCTTTTTTTCCCCTGAAGTTTGCGAATTATTGGAATTAACTGTTCTTTATATATTTGTTATAATTCCCTTATAAATCTATCTGGTCCTGCCTGGGTCTTTTTTTTTTTCCTTAGGGAGCTCTTTTATGACTTGTTCAATTTCTTTTTCTAAGTTAGGGTTAATTTAAGTATTCCATTTCCTCTTCTGTTAATCTGGGCAATTTCTATTTTCGTAAATATTCACCCGTTTCGTTCAAATTGTCAGTTTTATTGGCATATAGTTGAGCAAACTAGCTCCCAATATTTGCTTTAATTTCATCTTTGTTGGTTGTGAATTCACCCTTTTCATTTTTGCTACTCATCTGTGATTCTTTCTGGCTTTCTTCATGTTTTTTTTCTGTGCATTTTCTTTTAAAAGACACTTCAATGACCTTCTAATAGTTTCTTTTTGCAAACAAGGAAATGGAATTTTTAAAAGGTTATCCTTTTTTTGATGGAAACATTTTAAAAACAGACTAGTGGCAGTTTGTTAAAAGAAAAGAAAACAAAGAATAAACTACATATTGAAGTTCTGGAATGCTTAGAACATTGAGAGAAACATAGCTCATCTACATCCTACAAGCGCACCCAGATCTGTGCATGAGCTTTTGTTGGGCTAAACTATGAAACAGGCAAAGTTTATCTTTACTCCCTCTTCCATCTTGCTCAGTTTTACCAAAGTCCCCCCACCAACTTCATCCCCTCAGTGTCTCACTCTGCAATTTGTCTGCACAGAGGCTCCCACTAGAACCTATGCTTTCTGTTCTTTTTTTCTATTCTGAACTTAAATACACATGAAAAGAACATTCCCGTACATTTGGTTGAACAAAGAAAATATTTTCTATATGCAACATGACTGTATTTCATGATGCTTGCTTTAAGCTACTTTCAAAACTGTCCGGCTTGTCTTTGCTTCCTTTTGACCTTACTTCTGTTCTCTTCTGTACGTTATAAAAAAATGTTTTAATGATCTGGTTTGCCCTTGTCAGGTAGTCAGGGGAAAGTCTGACCTTTTTCCATTTTAGCAGTATTTACCTTCCCATTTTCTCAGGACCATAACTTTTTCTTAGGGTCTTACTGAGTACAATGAATTAATATCCCCTCCAAACTGTATATTTGCATTTTAAAGGGACCTATAAGACATGGCCTTAGCCCAAATGATGCTTCCTTCCTCAGATGGAAGTTAGCACATTCTACTATAGCTGAAGATCACAACCTCAATGATGACCTCTCAATCCTCTATTCCTTGTCCATATCTTCCAGCATATCCTCAATAGGAGGCTCAAAGAAATGAATTCTGGTTGTGGGAAGTTTGAGCCAGTGGGAAGGTCTTTTGGAGTTGGTATTAACTTTTGACCATTCATATCATGCCACAAAGGCACCTTTAACCACCAGGTGGTATTGAGAAGCTTTGACTCAAACCTGTTTATAAAAATGTATAATCTTGGGAGGGCCCACCATCACCTTGGTGTTTGCGTATGGCCCTTTGGACAGAATATTAAGTGCTCTGCTCACTGTGGTTCTCAGAGGCTTCCAACCATCTCTCTCTCATTCCATGCCCTACCACATGCCCACCACAACCCCACCCCCCCATACACACACAGAGCATCACTGTCTCATTGTCAAGGAATGTGACAACTCGTGGACTTATTCAGTCAGAAATTAGCTGTCAAGCCCCACCTTACTGCTAAAACCAGCCTCTTTCCTGACATTATTGTATCCAGTGACCCCAAATCTCCATAACCTTGGTGTTCCACAGACGCATAAAACATGTTTGAATATTGTATAGTTGTCTTTACCCTTAGTATAAAAGCAATAAGCAAATGAAGAGTACAGGATAACAAAAGCAATGCAGACTAAAGCATTCAACAAGTGTCTACAAGGTGATAGATGTCTCCTCCACCCTTTATATCTCACCAGAAAATGCAGTGTGATTTTGATTAGTTCCCCATCACTGCGTGCTTTGCCGGCAGGACAATGAGTATTCTATGGATGCTTGGTCCTTGCTTTCAGCAGAACTGAAGATCTGGAAACTCTAGAAGATGTAGGAACTATGGACTCATGGTCTAGTGTAGGGATTTTCAAAATTGTCCAATCTGGAAGAAAAACTACTGGGGCAGAGCTCTGAGCCAACGGCACATTATTAAGGGGTCCATGGCCCGCTCTAGTGGACCTTATATCTTCCTCACCATCTGAGATGTCCACTTCCTTCAGGGTCTTAGTTTTATAGTGCTTTATACCTGGACAATACAGGTGAAGCAGACCAAAAATACAGAATCTCATTGGTTGATAGACCTTGCCCTTTGATGTGGGTCTGCACAAAATACAGAATCCCATTGGTTTGCAAATGGGCTAGTGAGCAGACCTAGCTTCACAGACCTAGCTTGACCTTCCAAGAGGTCTTACCAAAGTCGATGAGCAGGCTCATGGGGTTGAACTGATAATCGCATGTCAAAACATGTACATGGACCGACAAGCTGGTAGAAGGGCAGGCCTCAGGCCGGCAACCAGGGTCACTCATTGGTTATGTGTTCATGGCCACGTCCCCATGCTGGGCAATAGAGAGAGGACAAGGGATGGAGGGATTTTCCATGTAATTGACTCATCTCTGTCCCACTGGGCTTGGTGACCATTACGAGGCAAAACAAGGGTGGAGGTCCTCTAGTTAACTTCCTATGATTAAGCAAGTTGTCTTACAACCTGCCGGTCACAACTCTGGGGGCTGACATGCAGAACTTATAATCACAACCCCTGTGGAATCATATCAAACTGATCAACACTGATTGGAATAAAATAGGGGTCCAATAAATTAGGGGTCACACTAGCTGTAAAACTCTGTCTCCAAAGGGAACTAAAACTCATAAGGGTTGGTATTTATTGGTCCTAGTTGTTTTTGGCAGGATCTATGACCTCTTCTCTTCTAGCACTGAGAAGCCCATCACAAAGTAAGGCAAGTGGGCTCAGCAGCCAGACCTCATAAGGAACTGTACTGTTTGTTACTAGTCTGCCTTGATGTCCTCTCCCCTTGACCAGAGTTTCCCTCTGTTCCCATAGCTGTATCACTTCACTTTCTCTCTAGCATGGGGGAGGGGAAGAGGAGGAAGAAGAGTCAGCTACAAAATGGGGGCAGTACACAGCAAATTATAAATTCCAGATGCTCCCTATTACCTCAGGACCAAATATAAATCCTCTATTTGGCATTTAATGCCCTTCACAACTTGGCCTCTTCTTCCGTATCCAGTCTTCTTACACCTTATGCCTGTCCATCTTCTCAGGATTATTGTGAGAATCAAAGGAATTAATATATGTAAAGCTCTGTGAGAAATGATTCATTTGGACCCCTACTCTGTTTCAATCAGTATCAATCGGTTTGATATTTTACATAAATCATATAGGGATAATTAGGTAAGATAGGCTCTTATAATAGGCCTTTATAATGGGTCTCAAATTTTAATGTAATATTCACTACTGGTTTACCAGTTATGAAGTTCACCTGTACAACCACAAGAATGCTGACAAAGACATCTCTATCCTGTTTTACTCAAATTCCACGTCCAAACCCAGCATGGGTGGGATGCCTTGATTTTTGGAAAGTTCCCCAACTTATTTTTGTAACTCTGGACTCACTCTTGTCCAAAATGAGCAAGTGACTATCTTATGACCATCTTAGTCAGTGGAGATGCCCCATGCTTCACCCAACCTTTGACCTGCCCCCCCCCGCCATGATATATCACTGTTAGCCCTCAGGAGGAAGGTCCATGAACCAATGAGATTCTGTATTTTACCATGCCTCTTATGCACATTTGGGTATCAAACCCTACAAAAAGAAGGTCCCCAGACCAGGGGCATGTCAGAGTGTGAGGAAGATATGAGGTCCACTTCCTTAGATGGGATCATGGACCCTTTAATACAGTGCCATTGGCACAGAGCTCTGCCTCAGTTTCTTTAATTGTAGGTTGGACAGCTCTTTACAAACCTAAAGCACTACTTAAGTGCAGGTTATCATTATTATTATCATTGTAGAAGATGAGTATTTAGGGGGTAGGATTATTTTGTTTTCTGTTCTTAGATTTTTCCCTCCCTAGATTTTTCATCCTTGTATTCTTAAGTTTCTAGGTTAGTATTTTGCACATAGTAGGCACTTAAATGATTAACTGAATTGAATGCTGAGGAAGAGATGCGAGCCAGACAAACTGTCTTCTTCCATCAAAACAGTCTCCACCTGAGGTTGGTGAAGAGAAGGATGGATTAATCACACTCATACTTAGCTAGGCAGACCAAGAAGAGGCCAGGGGTGGCCACAGAGAAGGAGAGACAGAAGAAAGAGAGTGAATAGTCAGTGGAGACAGATGATTTCTGTGGAGGGAAGAGAGAGATGAGGAAGGGCAGACCCTGCAAGGCTTTGGGGAATTAAGAGGGGAGGGGGTTGGGATAAAGGACACAGATTCTTCAATAAGATGAATTATTCTGTGGTAGCAGAGAGATAGTTATCCAATTTCTGAGTAGTGAGAAATTAGGGAGAGGGGGAATGACTTTGGTATCGGGAAGAATAATGACTTCATTAGATGAGGGCTTGAGTTATAATTCAATTTTAGGAGAAAAGAGATGTAACTATAAAATAACTGTTGAGATAGAAAAGGGGAGGACAAAGCAGTCAATTCAATTCATTTCAACAAACATCTTTTAAGTACCTATCAAGGGTATACAGAGAATTTGCTAGGGCCTGGGGGAGATACCAAGCCCAGAGAGGACTTGAGTTTCAACTATACCCTCTGAAAAATTTCTAAAATATTAATGGATGGGAATGAGACATTTCCTATGTTTAAAGAATAAAGAAAAAATGGTTAGCTCCCCTTTTATTCCACTCTGCTCTCTAGTAGGAATTTCAAAGTTCTTCAATTTTCATTTTAAAGTCATGTAACAATCAGAAATCTGGTAAGGACTGGGTCAGAGAGAGGGGAGTGGAAAAAGATCAGAGAAGAAACCAATTTTTAAAAGGGAGACCAAGAAATAGTTGTCTGTCTTTATGGTATCTCTGAGGTCACTTCAGGAGAGAAATCAAGGACCCAAGGAGTGGGAGAAGTGTGGTGTTCATCTCACAGAAACACTTAGAACACCAAGAGGAGAAATCCATAATGATAAAAATTTTAGTATCCTCCTGGGGAATCTTAATGCCTATTTTAATGTGGTCTTCTAAGAGGGCACTGATTTTAAGCAATTTTCTGAATATTTTTCTTGAGAAATAAGCCAGAGAAAATAGCTTCTTTCTCTTCTGCTTCCAAACAAAATGAGACTCATTTGTTATATCCCTTCATAAGATATGCCTGTAATCCTTCTTTATTATAACCAATTACTTTCAAATTCTAAAGGTGATGGTTCAGCATGAAAATTTGTACAATACTAAAATCATTACCTTTTAATTAAGAAAAATTAAAGAAAATAAAAACATAAATTAAAATTCCTGTCACAATTTCCTAAGGGTTGTAACCTTTAAGTAGCAAGCCTGCAGCGGAATGGCGGGAAATGCTCTATCATATCAAATATCTGGCAAGGTTTGGGAGGACTTGCATTTATTTTTTTCTTGATGTTAGATTTTAAAAAAATCTGAACTTAACAGACACCAAATAAAATTAACATTTCTGTAAACATAAAATAGAAGATTGTACATTAAACCACTAATCTCTATTATGGACAGCTTGCTTTTCTTTTTAAATATACCTGACTTTGGCCTTGACATGTGCCTTTCAAAGCCATCCTGCCTGTCTGTGATTCTTTCTGGCCTTCCTTCTATTCTTTTATGAATATTAAAAAAATTGGGGGCAGCTGGGTGGTGCAGTGGATAGTGCACCAGCCCTGGAGTCAGTAGGACCTCACTTCAAATCCAGCCTCAGCTACTTACTATGTATGTCACCCTGGCCAAGTCCCTTAACTCCAATTGCCTCCCAAAAAATGCTTCAATGACCCGCTTTTCTTCCTTTTCTTTTTGGCTACTCTCTTCTTACCTTCTCTCCCTCCAACCACCACTACTCCTACATTGGAGAAAAAAAGAACAAGGAAATCCTCAACAAGGAAGCAAACAAATTCCCACTTTGGCCCAGTCTGAAAATGTATCTATTATTCTGCAAGTTCCATCCATTGCCTCTCTGTTGAGAGATGGGCAGCATGCTTTATCACTGGTCCTCTAGAATCATGGTTGATAATTGCATTGATGAGAGTTCTTAAGTCTTGGCAAGATGTTTTCCTTTACTCTGTTGTTGTTTTTGTATAAATTGTTCTCTTGATTCTACTCGTTTCATTCTGTATCAGTCCAATATTCACAATTTGGAATCTTAATATAGAAAGCCTTCACCAATCCCTCTTAATTCTAGAACCTTCCCTCTGTTAATTATTTCCTATTAATCCTGCGTATATTTGTTTGCATGTTGGCTCCCCCATCAGACTGTAAAGGGAGGGACTGTTTTTTCATATCCTCAGTGCTAAGTAGTGTCTGGCACATAATAGGCGCTTCATAAATGTTTCTTGATTGATTGATTTGGAGATGGAGGGAGGAGGCTAGAAAAGCTAAGTGCCATTTTTATCTTTGTTGCATGGACTTGTACTATGTTAGGGCAAAGTAAACCTTCTTGTGTCAAATGCTAACTGTTAAATGTGCCCCATTTTATTCCAACATCAAAGAGCCATTAAGTAATAGTAAAAACAAAACTTCGACCATCTCATAAAGAAAATGAAGGGGAGCA
>CM053622.1:530237733-530404373 GCA_028646595.1 Phalanger gymnotis | reverse complement strand
AGAGAATCATTAACAACTGTGATTGGCAATACAATTTGTCAAAAGCCTTTTTGGAATCTATTGATATAATAACATAATTTTTTATAAATTTTGCTATTAAAGTGGCTAATTTACAGTTTAGTTTTACAACTACTTTTTTTTTCTATTTTGATTCACCTTGGTTAATGTATCAAAATCATATCTGTATTATAGAAAGAGTTTGGCAGGATCTTTCTTTGGCTATTTTTGCAAACCATTTATACAATATATGAATCATTTTTTTGAATATTTGATCAAATTCATTTCTGAATCCACCTGGACCTTCTTTAGAAGTTCATTTATGGCTTGTTCGATTTCTTCCTCTGAAATTTGGTTTTGTAAATTTTCTGTTTCTTGTTCAGTTAATATGGGTATTTTAACATTTTGCAATATTAATTCACCTCACTTAAATGGGTGGTTTTGTTAGCATATAGCTCTGTGAAGGTTTCTAATAATAGTCTTTGTTTCTTCTTTGTTGTAAATTCTCATTTTTTTTTCATTTCTGATACTAGTAATTTGTTCTTCCACTTTTAAAAAAAATCAAGTTAGTTAATGTTTTGTCTATTTTATTGGTTCCGCTCCTGAAACAAAAAATCCAGCTCCTACTTTTCTTCATTAATACAATGGTTTTTAAAAACATTTTCTCAATTTCTTCTTATTTTAATTTTGGTACCCAATTGAAATTTTTTAATATCTTGACTTTCAAATGTTTTTAGTTCTATCTTAATTCATTGGTCTGTTTTTTTTTCTCTTTTTTGTTAATAAGTGTTTAGAGATATAAATTTTCTATTCTCCCAAATTTTGGAATGTTATCTCACTATTATCTTTAGTGAAATTTCTTATCATTCTTATGATTTGTTCTTCGGTCCAATGATTCTCAAGATTGTTATTTAGTCTACAACAGATTTTTAACGGGCAGCTAAATGGTGCAGTGGATGGAGTCCCAGGCCCGAAGTCAGGAAGACACATTTTCCTGAGCTCAAATGTGGTCTCAGACACTAACTAGCTGTGTGACTCAGGCAAGTCATTCAACACTGCTTGCTTCAGTTTCCTTATCCACAAAATGAGCTAGAGAAGGAAATGGCAAACCACTTCAGTATCTTTGCAAAGAAAACACCAAATGGAGACACAACTGACCAAGATTTTTAATACTTTTCTTCAGTGCCTCTTTATTTAACATCATTTTTATTGCATTTTGATCGTTAAAGAATGTATATAATATTTCTGCTTTTCTGCATTTGGTTGTGATACTGTTATGTGTTGAGACATGATCAGTAATTATAAAGGTGTCAGACAGCTGAAAAAGATGCACACTTCTATTTCCATTCAATAATCACCAGAGGCCTAGTATATCTAATTTTTCTAAAATTCTATGCTGGTCGTTAACTTGTTTCTTGTTTACTTTTTGATAGATTTATCTAGGCCTGACAGGAGTAATTTGAGGCCTCTTATTTTATTGACTATTTCTCCTTGTAATTCATTTAGATTTTCCTTTAAGTATTTGTAAACTATGCCATATATGTTAATTATTTAAATAAATTCATTTATGTTATCTTTCAGCAAAATGCAGTTTCCCTCTTTATCTCTTTTAATTTTATTTTTGCTGTTGTCATGTCTAAAATCATAATCTCTATCCCTAATTTTCTGTGTTCAGCTAAGACATAATGGATTTTGCTCTAATACTTTAATTTAATTCTGTGTCCTTATGCTTCAAGTCTCTTTTCTATAAACACGTTGTTGGATTTTGCTTTCAAATTCACTGTGGTAACCTCTTCCATTTTATGGGTGAGTACTTCACATTCACAGTGATAGTAAAGTGTTTCCTATTCACATATGCCTTTTCTTCTCTATATTCCTCTTTTTTTGTTTACTTCATATTACCACTTTCTTTTTTTTTCCCCTTCAACCTTTTCTAAACTATCCCCTCTCCAAGCTTATGATTTTTTTTTATGATTAATCCCTCCCTGGATCTATTTTCCCTCTTATATTACCTTTTCCCTTCTTCCTGCTCCTACTTGTATCCCTATTGAGTTTGATTATTTCTATCCCAAACTGTTCTACCCTCCTCTGACTAGTTTTGATGAAAGTAAAGTTGAAGTGGCACTTGCTCATCTTACTTCTTCCATGTTTGCATACAGTTCTACTTGCACAACTGGGCCCTATCTTTTCTCCCATTTCCTCTTAATGTATCCTCTCTCCCCCCTCCTTTTTCTTTTTTCATATAGCATCTTCAAAACATTACAAAACTATAGGTCTTCTGTCTCAAATGACTACTTCAATGACTCCTTGTGATATTAAGATTCGAAATATCTAACATCTATACTCTCTATTGTTCAACTTTAAATTTTTTTCTTGACTTTCATAGTTTTTATTTCAAAGTTCTTTTGTAGCTCCATTTTTGTAATGAATATTTTTAAATCCTCTATTTTATTGAAGATCTATTTTTTTTCTCTTGTAGGATGATACTTAATTTTCCTTGGTAAGTTATTCTTGGCTGTAGTGTTAGGGTTTTGGGGTTTGGGTTTTTTTTGGTTTTTTTTTTTTTTGCATTTTAGAATATCTTATTCCATGCTCTCCGCTCCTAAAAAGTGATATATGATAAATATTGTGCAATCCTGACTGTGGTTCTTCAGTATTTGAATTCTGTTTTTCTAGCAGTTTGTTGTTTTTTTTTTCTTTTGTCTGGAAGTTCTAAATTTTGACGATGCCATTCCTGGGAGTTTTCATTTTCAGATTTCTTTCAGGAGGTGATCAGTGGATTCTTTCTATTTTCAGATTTCCCTCTTGCTCTAAATATGTCTGGGAAATTGTGCTTAATGATTTTTTGAAATATAATATCCAGGTTCTTTTTTTTTTGGTCATGAAATTCATGTAAGCCCACGATTCCTAAGTTATCTCTCCTTGAACTGTTTTCCAAGTCAGTCATTTTTTATATGTCTTACATTCTCTTCCACTTTCTCATTCTTTTGATGTTGTCTTCAGAATTCTTGTTGTCCCCTCGCATCATTAATTTCCAGTTAGTCCATTCTGATTTTTGGGAAGTTGGTTACTAAAGTTTTATATCACTTGTGTTAAGCAGCTGATCCTTTCTGTAATTCTCTCCTCTATAAGGTCTCATTTCTTTTATAACCTTTTTTTAAACTCTCATATAATTTCTTTGAAGAATTCTAATTGTTCCTGTGTTTTGATTTAAGGTATTTCTTTTTAAAAAAAATTTTTTTTAACCTTAGGATTCTGTCAGTTGAGACCTATAGTGTTTCACTTTCATCCCTAAAGGAATCTGGATATTATTTACTGTTTATCTTAAGGTAAGCTGTTTATTAATTAGATTAATTGTGGGACAGAGCTGAGATGTACTGTTTCTTCTACTTAGACATCTTAGTTCAGAACAGCCCCCTCTATACAGAGGCAGTTTCTAAAAATGAAAGCAGGTTGGAAAAATTTATATTTTCACAGAAAATATTAAGATATTCTAACTGTAATACTAGAACCTTGAGAATGGAAAAGGATCCATAATTTAAAAGCATCAGGGCATGCAAAGAGAAAAGGATTCTTAAAGAAAAATGAATTAACTTTTATCAAAGAGTTCAAAGGCTCTCTTTTCCTCATTCATAATTATGGTTATTTGATTTAGAATGTTTCTTTTCTAAGATATGAACAGAAGAAGTTTAATGTTTTTAAATTCTGCTCACTATAAAAATGGTTTCATGCTCCAAAATTCAATACTTGTACGAAGCTCTGATACCTTAGAAAACAATTCTCTGTGAGTTACTGTGGCCAAACAATCCATCTAAAGCTGACCTTCATATGATGAACTTCTCCAAACTTAGCAAGACTAGTCCTTGGACAACAGATATATAGCTCCTTCAGAGTCCACATTCAAAACCTTTCAAGCTAGTAAGGCCAGTCAAATCTTAAACTCTACCGGGATACCTTTCCACAACCCATTGTCACCTCCATCCCACAATAAGGCATGAGGATAGGATATTATAAAACAGAACTAGCACAGTCTGAAGTCACTGGTCTAACCTGAATGAGAAACCCTTATCAAGTCTTTGAATTCCCAAAGTCCCGCAGTAATGTCTTTTTACATCATTTTTAAGAAAGATCTGGGGGCAGCTAGGTAGTGCAGTGCACTGGCCCTGGAGTCAGGAGTACCTGAGTTAAAATCCAGCCTCAGGTGCCTGATACTTACTAGCTGTGTGGCCTGGGCAAAGGAAGACAGGAAGGCAAGGGGAGAGATAGAGAGAGAGAGAAAGAGAAAGAGAGAGAGAGAGAGAAAGAAAAAGAAAGAAGGAAAAATCTAACTATGGGGCTCTTAATCTTTTTAGTGCCATGGACCCCTTTGGCCACCTGGTGAAGCCTGGGCACCCCTTCTTGGAATAATATTCTTAAATGAACAAAATAAAACACCTAGGATTACAAACGGAAACCAATTGTAGTGAAATATGGTAATCTAAATTTCTCTTTATTTCTTACCAGGTTGTGTTCTAGACCTCTCCATCCTAGAAAACCAGTTCTCCATGGAATTCACACCCGCAGTCTCTGTGGTTCCAACCTCTGATTGGAGGGACTTTGTGGGGAGCTCACGCCAGTCACTGCTTTCCAGCCGTGATCTTGGCCCCGCCCCTCCCAACCTCTGATTGGATGCCTTCTCCCAAAACCTCCATTTAAGGACAGTATCCTGGGAAGCATTCTCTTCATTTCTCACCAGATCGTGTGCCCATTTCAACTTCTTCCCCCACTTAGCACAGCGCCTGGCACACAGTAGGTGATCAGTCAATGCTTGTTGGCGAACTGATCAAAGTCTTTTTAAAAAACCAAAATAACCCCAAGTTCATAGATGCCAGGCCAGGATAAGCAGCCCTGCTCTAGATGGACTGACAGCAATTCAGTATTCACTACTTAGAGGTCCTGGTCATTGAAGCAGTTCTGAATCTACCTTGCTCTATCATTTAAACACAAAATTAACTTTCTACCTCATCTAGTTAAAGCAAAGTCAAAGCAAACCAAGGCAACAAAAACATTTCATGGAGTCCTTGGTCATCTCATATTGCAGTATCCATAACACACATTTGAAAAGAAAAAAAAACCTTTGAAAATCATTGCAACGTATGCACCAACACCTTTTCTCTATCTGAACCAGTGGAGCCATCATATTTGGACTTGACTCCAGAAGTAGAAATGGCACTAAAGAAACAAAGACAGAAAGAGTGGAAGGTGAGGCCCTCCAGGTGCTTCTTTTGCATTGATTAGACAATGAGTATACAATGAGAATGTTTATAAAAGAGGTGACACAATTGAGACATCAATTCTCAAGATTTTTAAAAGAAGGGAAGGTATCAAATGCTTAGAAAAAAAAATCATGGTCCTTATAACTACCAAGAAAAAGTAAATAAGAACACATCCCTAACCACTGATGCAAAATCAGAGTGCTTAGAGACTTTGCAGATGTTGTCCCCTAGTCCAGAAACACAGTCCCTCTTCCAGTCCAACTCTTAGAAGCTTTAGCTTCTCTTTAAAGTTCCTCTCATGAGAGGTCTCTCTTGATATTCTTAGTTATTTGTATTCCCTACTTCCTTAACTTATCTTGTATTTACTTATCTAAGTAAATGTGGTGATTTAAATGTAATTGCATTAAGGTCAGAAACTGGGGTTTTTTTTTTTCCATCTTTCCATTTCCAGCACCCAGCACAGTCAAGTCAACAAACATTTATTGAGTATCTACTATGTGCCAGGTACATAAGTGGGATAAGCTGGGGATACAAAAAAGCACCCCAAAACAAATGAACAAAAAAAAACCTCCCTGCTCCCAGTCTAATGGAGAAAACAACCTAAAAATATCCATGAATAAACAAGATACAAACAAGATAAACTGAAAATAATCTCAGAGGAAAGGCATTAAATGAAGGAAGACTAGGGAAAGGCCCATTGCAAAAGGTGGGAATTTTGCAGAGACTTGAAGGAAGTCAGCAGGCAGAGATGAGAAGGAAGAGAGGTCCAGCTATGGTAGAGCAGCCATGAAATCAAATGGCCAGAGTGCACAGATGGATGATTGCGTTCAAGGAACATCAAGGAAACCTGGGGTCACTGGAATGAAGAATAAGGAGTAAAGTATATTTTGCATTTTAAAAAGTGTTCGTTGAATCACCTTTCCATCTCTAAAATCTTAGGAAGATTAATCCAGACACCCATTAAGGGAACATTTGAAAGGGGCTTGAGAAAAGAATAGACAGACGGGTGAAGCCCAAGCCATATTTTATAGAAGGCATTTTGACATTCACACAATCGACCAAAAGGCTGAGAATACAAATCCTATTGGGAATGCTTATTATTAGCTATATAAAAGCAACTGACTCCAACAAGATGTTTTCAATACATATATTAAAGTCATAGAAGATTTTTTTGAAAGATAAAACCAGAGATAATTTTTTTGGTGACTGGTTACTAATATCAAGCAAGTAACGAGAGAGAGAGAGAGAGAGAGAGAGAGATGCTTCCCAAAAGGTGTTTGCCACTGTCATGGAGTGTTTTAAAAACAGTCCAAATAGAAGAGGAATTTCCTAGGATGGGACGTCCTCCAGATGCTCTTTGTGAAGATAATATCGTGCTGATTATAGCAAGCAGTGCAACACTGCAGAGTCTTCTAAACGAGATCTATGATCGCTTAAAAGATTTCTGACTACCCACCTAGAGAGAAGCAAGAGGATGTAGAGAGCCTATTGTTCAGGCTGTGTAATGCCGGTGAATGGACAGCCTATGGAGCTGAGCCATCAGCACAGATATCTTGCACAAGATTCTGCAGATGGACAAGACCTGAGCTTTGAAATGAATAATCAGACAAGGAGAACGAACTGCATTGTTTGGCTTTGGGAAACTACGGAGTGCTTTTAACAATCTAACCTCACTCTCTGACAAAAAAAAAAAGGGGTACATCCTTTTAGTACCAATTTCTGTCACCGTCAGTCATAGGATACCAAAGTGTTCAAAATTGTGAATTATGAAAAGAACAATGGGGAGATCAGAGCACGAGGAGGCTACAGCACACGATCAATGAAGGACTGCATTCTATAAGCAATGGGAAAGTGACCAGGGAAACACCAGAGGAGAAAAGAAGCTGAGCCATTTCCATAGCAGGATATAACTGATAGGTGGCCAATAGTATTTATACAATGTCAAGAGAATTAGAGAAAGGCCTTCACAGCATAACTAGTGGACTCTCTTTGAGGATTTATGAGAGGACAAAGATAAACATTGCTCTGGATAAGTCCAGCCATATGAGTAGCTACGATTTGTACAACTGGCGGAAGTGCTCACATCAATGAAATTACAGACCCATTGGACCAAACTGTCAAATACTGAAATAATTAAGCCAAGAATTAATAAGGAGAGTAGAGAAAACATCAGTAGAGGACACCATGGGCTGTGAACTTAACTGCAAAGTTCCTATGATGTGCTCACGGCATCTTTAAGAGACTCACCTCGATCTTCAGGATTGGGCTGGTAATCAAAGCTGAAAGACAGAGCACAGCCCCGTTCTGTCACTTGGTAAGGAAAAAAACTCTCAAATAGATCCACACCTGCCTCAATACACTCCAAGACTTCATCTGGCTGGCCAATACCACAGATAAGCCTACAAAGTAAAACACAAAAACAGTAACTCAAGAATAATGTAAGAAACAAAATCACTCAATCAGGATGTCTTTTTTCAGAAACAAGACATTAAGAATAATAGCTAATAATTATATAGTGCTTTAAAGTTTGTAAAGCACTTATATCTCATCCATACGACAACTCTATGAAGTAGGTGCTATTTTTATCCCTATTTTAAGATGAAGAAACTGAGGTTGAGAAATATATAATGACTTGCCCAGGGTGATACACAGCTAGTAAATGGTTAAAGCAGGATTTGAACTCATGTCTTCTTGATTCTAAGAAGTCATAATATCAAAGTGCTCTGTGCCACCTAACTGTCCATCTATATTAGGTTTGGTACCACTGAAAATACCTACAAAAGAGCTATTTCATCGTAGTAAATGAGGAGGAAAAAATGGCAAAACGTACAAGGTACAGAATCTTGGGGTGAACTTCTCTTCTGTCTATTTAGAACAGTACAAGTATGTATCTTTCTTCCTGACTAACTCACAACCCATATTCTGACTTCTTAGCTTATAACATTGTGGGCACTGGGCCAGGAACAGAATTTTATCGACTATATTTCAGGTGTACTCAACTGATGGGATGAAAACTCATAAATCTGCTAAATCAATTCTAGCAATCAGAACTACAGCTCTGCTTTGCGAACTAAGAACACAATTGGCTTTATTTTCCCTGCACCATAACAAGTGAGAAAACCAGTCTGCAAACTGCAGCCACAGTGAGCTCCTTGATGATGCATAAAGTGCCCTCACATGGTTAATGATTTGTCAGTAAAACAAATTGAAAGGATGAGAAACATTTGTGCTGGCTGTCATTTTTAACAGTTTGTCGTTGGATTTTTTAGATTTCGTTTTTTTAACACTGTGCTCGGCTACTTTTTTAATGTCTTGTCAGGGGAAAGATTACAAGACTCCCTAGTTTTTTTACCCAAGTTCAGGAAAAGGTTGTTTAACGTTCCATCAGAACACAAAGACACAACTTGTTTTTTCTCTGACTGCAATTTCTTTCAAGTGACAATGAATATCCGAAGCAACAAATCCAAGAATCCAAACAGGACTCAAGACTTAGAGCGCTTGCTGCCTTCCCCATGTTGAGGGGCAGCATATAAATAGAAACAAAGAACAAAGCATTTCATCTCAAAATTGCACAAGAAGTTTTTTTAAACCCAGAACATGATCACACCAACTAAATTTTAACCAGAATTCCTGTGGACTGAACCTCGGTCAAATACAGGCTCATCCATCATAAGAATTCATCAGGCCTTTGGAAGCCAGAAAAAACAGAAGCAAATGAAATATGCAGTCAAAGAGACGAGATCAATGAAAAGCATACAGGATGAGAAGTGAAAAATCATGGAGTAAAAAGCACCATTTGGCAGTTCGGGAATCATAACCTGCGAATCTTACAGATGATCTGTGTTCACCAGTTCCTGATAATAGTTCCTGTTATCTAAGAAAACAAAGGGACCAACTTTTCTAACCACATCAGGGCCTTTTGCTTTAATAAACAGCAAAGGTCAAAATTTGCTTAAATTTTAAGACGGTTAAGTGGTTTTTAACTGATGATATTCCAATAACTCAACCAGTTATTTAAAGAACCCCCATCACGGGCCACCAACTTAACCCTGACCACTACAAAACTTTGACTCTATACCAATGACTATTCTGGCATGGCATGAGGAAGAAGAGAAATATGAGAAGTGGAAAGAAGATAAAGAAATGAAAAGTCAAGTATACTTTCTTCTTTCTCACCCATTTTCCCATTTGGTACGCTCTCTGGCCTCAAATTATCTCGTGTTTATTTATCTATACAATCCTGCATTGTCTAGGAGGATGTAAGCCAGAACAATGTCTAGTAAGCTAGAATGCTGTCTCATAGAATGCAAGTAGAACAATGCTTTGTACATTATAGCTGCTTTTAAAATGTTCAGGTTGAATTAAACTGACTTTCATTAGGTTACTGCAAAGCTCAAATGTGAAAGCAGTTCAAAATAAATATGGTTTTATACATATACACAGAAATACATTTGGCAATCTAGAACATATGTGTTTTGGGGGAAAGGCCTATTAAAAATTTACATTATGGTTTTTCTAAAGTTTTAAAAAATGTATCACATATTTTAAACATTCTTTTCTTTTTAAATTTTTAGTTCCAAATTCCCTCCCTCCTTCTCAATCTCTCACCCACCCACTGAGAAGGTAAGCAATATGATATCAATTATACATTTGAAATCATGTAAAACGTATTTCCATATTAGTCCGTTCCCTCCAAAGAGCAAGAAAAATAAAGAATGTGGGAAAACTGTACTTCAATTTGCACTCCGTTCTCTTTCTGGAGGTAGAAAGCATTTTTTTCATCATGAGTCCTTTGGAATATTCTTGGATCATTGTATGGATCAGAGTAGCCAAGTCTTTCTTCATTACAACATTGCTCTTACTGTGAACAATAATCTCCCAGTTCTTCTCACTTCATTTTTCTTCAGTTCATATAGGTCTTACTATGTTTTTCTGAAACCACCCTCCTCGTTAAGCAGCCAGAAAAAAACAATTTAGATACTGTGGAACCAATAGTACCCCACCATAAACATGTGTCATAACCTGTTCAGCCATTCCCCAATTGATGAGCATCCTTTCAATTTCCAATTCTTTGCCACCACAAAGAGCTGCTATATATATTTTTATGCATTTAGGTCCTTTTCCTTTCTCTTTGATCTCTTTGGGATACAGACCCAGTAGTAGTATTGCTGGGTCAAAGGGTAGGTATAGTTTTATAGTGCTTTGGGCATAGCTCCAAACTAGACTGGTTAGACCAGTTCACTGATCTACCAACAGTTCACTGGTGTCCCTATTTTTCCCTCCCTCCCTCTAGCATTTGTCATTTTTTGATAGAAGTGAGGTGGCACCTCAGAGTTGTTTTAATTATCATTTCTCTAATTAATAGTGAGTTAGTGCATTTTTTCATAACTACAGAGGGCTTTGATTTCTTTTTCTGAGAAATGCCTGCATATATCCTTTGATCATTTACCATTTGGGTAAT
Source organism: Phalanger gymnotis (assembly GCA_028646595.1). Taxonomy (NCBI): domain Eukaryota; kingdom Metazoa; phylum Chordata; class Mammalia; order Diprotodontia; family Phalangeridae; genus Phalanger; species Phalanger gymnotis. The sequence goes on along the minus strand of CM053622.1, from coordinate 530,393,660 downwards.
GGCTCTTATTTTCACAAATTTGACTCAGTTCTATGTTCGGTCATTAGCTTCCACTTACCCAATTCTAATTTTTAAAGAATTATTTTCTTCAGTGAAATTTCACACCTCTTTTTCCATTTGGCCAATTCTACTTATTAAGGAGTTCTTTTCTTTAGTGAATTTTTGTGCCTCTTTTACCATTAGGCCAATTCTATTTTTAAAGGTGTTATTTTCTTCAGTATTTTTTTTGTGCCTCTTTTACCAAGCTGATAATTTTCTTGTATCACTCTCATTTCTTTTCCCAATTTTTCCTCTACCACTCTTTTTAACTCTTTCAAGAATTCTTGTTGGGCCTGGGTCCAATTAGCATTTTTCTTTGAGGCTTTGTTTGTAGATGTTTTCACATTATTGCTTTCTTCTGAGTATATGTCTCGGTCTTTCTTGCAACTGTAGTACCTTTTTATGGTAAAGGGTTTTTTTGTTGTTGTTTGTTCATTTTTCCAGTCTATTTCTTGACTTTGAACTTCATATTAAAGTTGGGCTCTGTTCACCTAAGGATGGAGATGCACTGTCCTAACCTTCAGGCTTTTTCATGCTGCGGTTGCAGAACTTTGTTGTGGAACTGTGTTTGTGGAACATGCTGCTGTTGTGGAACCAAGTTTTTGTGCTTCCAAAGTGATGTGATCCTGGGAGAGGTATGATCACTGCTCTCCTAGTCTGAACTCTTTACCCAGGAAGGGCCTCTGGTCCCCTGCAGCTTCAAGCACTAGAGTTCTCTTCCTTGGAACTGAGAACAAAGCCCCCATTCATTTGTGACCAACCACCAGCACTATCCTCTGTCCTAGAACTGTAACCCAGAACTGCATATGAACAATAGAGTTGCCAATCAGTACCCACTGTAGCCAGTGGGGTCCTTCTAATCTCTTTCTGACCTTCTTACCATCTCTGGGCTGAAAGCTTCCCATGCTGTTGCTGTTGCTGCTGCTGCCGCTGCTATGGCCACTGCTAGTGCTCTTTCTGCATGTGCTCCAGGCAGGTGCCCACCTGGGTGTTACAAAGCTCTCTTGGTGACCTTTCTGTTGGCTCTGCCACTCCAAAGCTTGATTTGAGGTGTTATTTTAAAGTTTTTGGAGGGGAATGCTGAGAGTTTATTTGGCTTGCTGCCTCTAACCCACCATCTTGGCTTCCCCTATGTTATGAATTTAGATGATCCCAACTCACATTACGAAGGCTGGAGCCCCTTGAAGCCAGGAGTCATCACATAAATACCCACAATCGGTATAAGACTTCATCAAAATCACCAGCTTTGATTCCAACTTTTCCCGCCAACAGCCAAGTTAGCCAAAAAGGGAAGAAAACACAACACTCAAGTAATAAGCCTTTTGGTTGAGGCCTCTGAATAAGTGCAAGTTTTCTTCAATGACACAAAATAATGCAAATATCCATCTGCTCCATCCCATTCCCAACTTTAACTTAATGTAACACTAGCCTTGGTTTGTCCTCTGGGAGCTCAGCTGTGACAGATGACAGCAGCTGCAATCTCGTCTCCTTTGTCATGGAGTCTCCGTGAAAGCCATCCAGGAGGAAGCCACCCACGGGCCGTTTTGCTGTCTCCCTTGCTGATCTCAGCCTTTCCTCTAGTACATCACCACCTTCAATTACTCCAATCATCACAGAACTCTGAAGAACCTAGGTTGAGAAAGGAGGGTTGAAGCAGTAGAAGGTCAAGGAGAAAAGAAAGAATGAAAAACAGATAACATACATGTGCCCCTCTATTTCTTCTGAGTTTCAATATCATCTTGGAAGGAAAAGAGAAGCATTTCAGCATCTAATCTATCCTGGTCAAAAATCACTCTGAAGATTTAGGAGTTGATTAACAGGTGGAATACCCTATCTACAGAGGTGTACAACATTTATACCGGCCTGCCCACTGGATGTGCCTGACACTGCAGTATGTGGGACATTCCCCATAGATGTCACAGACAGGGATGAGGGATAGGCCAAGTACCAGCCCTACGATGACATATGGAAGGGAAAACATGGATGGTTGGGGACTAGGGTCAGGGATACAGAAGAAAGTCCTGAAACTACGTTCATCCTGACATCCGCGTGTTTGGTCCTGCTTATCTCCCCACATGAAAGGCCCTCCTTCCTCCCCTCTGTAACCGCTGAATCGACTATCCTGTAGAAACAGTTGTGAAGCTCTCTGAGAGCTGTCTTTGGAGCCACAGAACGACAGCACACTACGAGGGCAACAGGGAGCTTAGAGATTATCTTGTCTATTCCCCTCATGTTCAAGGGGAAGAAAATGTGATTCAGAAAAGCTGGAGATTGGAGAGCTGGTTGGTGTGCTCTTTGTTCTTTTCACTACACTCTATCATCTCCCAATAATTACATTTCATGATTATTAAGTTTCATCTGCCCAAGTAGACCATGAGGCTCACTGAAATCAGGGGCATCTTATACTCTGCAATATCCTGCATCATACTTAGCACAGTTCTCAGAAAGTTTAAAATATCTGAAGCTAGAAGAAACCTCAGGAATCCTCTAGACCAGGGGTTTTGTATCATGAACCCTCCGGCAGTCTGCTGAAGCCTATGGATCCCTTCTCAGAATAATATTTTTAAATGCCTAAAATAAAATACAAAGGAATAGAAAGGAAACCAAAGGTTAGGAAAAATAATGTAATTTCTTCCCCATCCAAGGTTAGAGAACCCTTGAATTCAATCCATAGACTACAGACCAGGTTCAGAATCCACAATCTAGATCTCATTTTACAGATGAGGAAATCGAGGCCTAGAAGAGTTCAGCAGACTTGCCCAAGGTCACTTGCCCAAGAGCTAGTAAGGGGCAGAGTTAGAATTTCAATGCAGTTCCTTTGACTTCCAAATCCAGTCGCTTTCCCACTAAACTACCCAGAGGCCCTACAAGTATTTGTCGATTTATTAGCCAATTGAATGTGCAGACTAGATGCAGTCCTACCTCCAAGAATGACTGCTGACAATTGCTGCAGAGGCAGCAAATGATTACAAAGCAGCCAGTCTCCTGTAGTGTCTTTTTTTTTCCATAAGAGACATCATGAGTTAAGGCTTAACCTCTTCAATGGGGGAGTAGGTAAGCAACCCCCCTCCGTAGGAGTCTGAGCCTGGGTTCAGCTTTACCTCAGACTGTTCTTGGAGCTTTAGACACTCATCAAGGAAGGCCAGGGACCGATCCACAGACTTCCTGGCTCTTTTGACCGAGGAGACTTCACCGCACAGAGCCTCCCCATCTGACAGGCACTGAAACCAGTCTGGCTGAAGGGCCTGCTGAATTGACATGAACTTGGCTGCAGTCATTTCCAGGCGCCCTCCAACACCCCACACAGACACAGACTGTCAGGAAGAAAGCACAGAGACATCAATGAGCGCAGTTGATGGCTAAAAAGTGAATGCCATAAGTACAAATCTTATTACACTGTAAAGTAACACTGAACTCAAATCTCCTTCATATTTGAGATGGTATTGACAATACAATCTCCTGAACAGCTGGGGCAGAAGAGCTGCCTCCTGTACTTTTACTTCCCTCTCAAACTACAGAGGTAGTCACCTCCCAGTGGAGTGGATAGAACACTGCACCTGGAATCAAGAAGGCTTGAGTTCAAATCTAGCCTCAGACACTTACTAGCTGCATGATCTTGGGCAAGTCACTCTGTCCACCTCAGTTTGCTCAACTATAAAATGGGGATGATAACAGCACCTACCTCCCAGGGCTGCTGTAAGGATCAGAGGAGATAATATTTGTAAGGGCATTTAGCACAGTGCCTGGCATACAGTAGGAATTTAATAATACTTGCTTACTTCCCTTCCCTTGCAATCAGAAAAGGAGGAGAGTTGGTTAAGTAGAGCAAAGAAGACACAAGAGATACACAAATAGCCCAAGGGATATACTAGCACCTCCAAGATAATAAAAGAATAACAGAAATGACTCCAGCACATTGGGCACATCACATGTGCAGGATTTAAAGGATAACACATACAAAAATAGGGCAAGGATGGAGAAGAGCTAGGTGAGGTGCTTATTATTTGCATTGGTGAAAGAGGGAGTGAAGAAATCCTGGATCCATTAAACCAAAAAAACATGCTTTGGTTTTAGCTAATCTTAGGTAATATTAAATACAGTATACTTTTAGGAGATGCTATTATCAGCATATTGAATACAAGAAAAAGTCAATGTGTTTTTACATGGAACTCTTTGCTACATTGCTGATGTAAAGCTACAAGAAAAGCTACAAGTAAAGCTACAAGAAAAGTCAATGTGTTTTTACATGGAACTCTTTGCTACATTGCTGATGTAAAGCTCCATTTCAGTGGGTGACAACTCCTTTGATTGAAATACTTTTCATGTTTCCACAATGTCCCAGAGACACAAAACACAGAAAATACAACTCTACAGTATATGGTTGTACAAGGCACAATCTGCTTTTTTACCTACTATTTTGGAGACTACTAAATCCACAGACAATTAAGTGTATAAGCTCAAGAAAAAAAAGATTTCTCTGGAGAAGCTAATCTTACACCTTGCCATTCCAAAGAACCCTCCAGTTGCCACAGAAGTCAGTTTCCCAGCTAGCCAGACAAAGTCACCTCTTACAGGCAAATTTTGTACATCCAGTAGATCTACCATGAAGGATTTACAGGAACACATGGACAAGAAAAGCACAGGATGAGAAAGGTATAGAGGGGTCATCAACACTGGAAGGGGAAGAAATCAAAGTTTGTATAGTACTTATCAAGAAAAGGTTTCTTACAATACAAAAGTCTAAGATGTATTCACCACCCAACACCAGAGAACATCAACCAATCCTATCCACCTCACTTAATACACATATAGCATTATCATTCCCTACTATGAACTATCTTCTCTTACTATATTCATAGCAATAAAGCAGGAGGCTCTAAAAAATGGGAGATAGATCAGAGCTCCTAAAAGTCTAATCCTTTATTCAGTTGTTGGTTTTGTTTTTTGCCATCTAATACTTTAGTACCTAAGGACTACAGCAATCTAGATTTCCTCCTACAAAGCAGGTTTCCCAGGGCCCTTATGAGAACATACCTTGTTAGTTACATAGCCAGCTGGGGAGGGGTTGACAGGGTCATGGAGGGAACAATAGAACATTGATTCTGGCATTCCTGTCCAAAGGAGAAAAAAGAAACAGATTTTATTAAGTCAACAATTTTACCATGTTGCAAAAACAGTATTTTCTACAAATCAATGTAAAGGAGAAAAAAAAACCTCAGATATGGATGAGATCTCATCAATTAAAAATAAATCTAAATGTGGTCAAATTCAGGCATACAACACCTAGAATTTTCAATTAATCAATCTGCAAATGTTTATTAGCCTCTGTGTACCAGGCACTGTAGTAGGTGTTAGGGCTATAATGAATGAAACAATCCCTTCTTTCAAGGAGTTTACATTCTACTGGGAGAGAAAACAAGTACATAGATAAGCACACCTAGAATATAAAAAATATAAATAAATACAAAGTAGTTAAATACAAGGAAGTTTGAAATAGAAGGATTGGCAGTTGAGGGCATAAGGAAAGGTTTCATGTAGAAGGTGGTATTTGAGCATAATCTTAAAAGAACTTAAAACTGTTTAATTAATTAGAAAGATGTTATAATTTTATAAATGAAGACATAACAAAATATATATGTTGATTACCTATGAACTAAGATGGGGAAACTGTAAAGCTTTTTTAAATGTTTTGTTGAAACACTTTTGCTCAAGTTTTATTGGCTACTTTAGGAAATTTTTCTTCCTAATTTCAGATTTTTTAAAGTATCTTAAATAGGAATACCTTAGGTTTAGTGTTCCAAAATTGTTTTATCCCTCTAACTCAAAGATTCTTAACCTTTTTTGTGTGTGCTGGACCTGTTTGGCAGTCTGGTGAAGTCCATGAACTTCTTCTCAGAATAATGTTTATAAATTCATAAATACATGGGATTGCAAAGGACCCAAGAGGAGAACAAGTATGAAAAATGATCTAGTTTCAATGCTCTGAGTTGTTAAAGTCAACTCTAGACATCTTGTTTTCAATAATTTATTAACCTAAACTTTACTGACATAAATAAGATCTTTGTTTACTCTAAACCAAGAGGAGCTAGATGAGGAGACCATTTAAGCCAGAGTATTTAATTACCTTCCTAAGGAAGGCAGGAACCACCATTCTTGTATCTGCTCAGTTGTTTTAGGCTCCAACTGTATGAATCAGCTTGAAAGGTGATATTTGTCGATTTCCAGCATTAAATGAGTTTCAGGAGGGAAGCAAGCAGGGCAAGGCAGATGATGCTCAGCCTTTTAGCTCCACCTGAGTCAGGTCTTCATAGAGTGGCTTCACTATTTTGTTTTCCCCAGATATTGGAAACACTCATGTTCAAATATAAGGACAAACAACCTCAAAATAGAACACAAATGAAAAATACTATAAAGAACACTAGACTTGAGAGTAAGGAGACGTGATTATGGCTCTGCATTAAGGAACCGTGCAAATCTGACCTTCATCTATACAGATGCACCTCTCTACCACTGAGCAAACTTCTGGGCCTCCTTTCTATTCTTTCATTTAGTTACATGTTCAAGGAAAACAAACTCATTTTAAAATTAGCCTAGGCAAAATGTGAGTAGCAAGAAATCTTTCGGTATATAATATCTTCAGAAGTTATTTTTGCTTTATTAATGGTTTTAGATTATCCATACCATTCCTTCTTTCCTTATGCATGGATAATTAGGAAAATAAACCTGAGTTCTAGCAAGATACTCTAGAAAATAATTTTCCATTCTGTGCTTACATGTAATTTATACAAATGTGACATAGCTTCAAAAGTCTCTGTATCAAAAGTGTTACAGTAGCTTTAAAAGAAAATGGAATCTTGGAGTGACAGCTTAACTGTCAGTCTAGAAGGAGGCTGTGAAGAGACTAAAAGCTTATCTGTGGTTTTGGAGAGACTATATCTAAATGGCTAAAGATGGCTAAAGAGAAGACATAGGGAAAAAAGACTAAGATAACTAAAAGAGAACTGAATTTAATCTTCATCTCACAAAGGAACAATAAGAGAATTCTTGAGAAAAGACTCTAATCCATATCCCAAGAAAAATGAAAGGTGGGACTATATTTCTAGAATTCAGAAGTCAGCAGCTGAAATGATGATTAAAAGAGAATGGCCATATTCTTTCTCAGTTGATATACTGTATGTAATTATTTAAGTCTTTTTTAACATGGTTAAAAAACAATATAAAGATTTAAATAATTACTTATAATTCAACGCTAACTTTCACATTTATTGAAACCTAAGAAATTAAAGGGGTTGATATAAAGAGATAAGCAAATGCTTATGGGAAGAGGTTTCTCCAGTTTGCTAAGCATTACTCACTTAATAAATTTCAATAAAAATTACTTATTTAATAAATTTGCTGTTGTTGTTCGACAGTTGTATCCAACTCTTTGTGACCCTGTTCGGCGTTTTCTTGGTAAAGATACTGGAGCGGTTTGCCCTTTCCTTCTCATTTTATAGGTGAGGAAATTGAGGTAAACAGGATTAATTTACTTGCCCAGGGTCACACAGCTAGTTAAGTGTCTGAGGCCAGACTTGAACTCAGGAAGATAGGTCTTCTTGACTCGAGGCCCAGCACTCTATCCACTGTGCCATCTAGCTGCCCTATTTAATAAATTTCAATTTATTTTATTTTAATAAATTTTAATAAATAAAATCCATGAATTAATTTAATAAATATTACTTATGAAATGACTAAACAACTTAAAACTAATTAATTAGAAAGATGATGTAGTTTTATTGACTAATTAAGAAATGACTGAACATGCATGTTGATTATCTATGAAAATGGGATGAGAACAAACAAGAAAAATGATCTGGTGGCAGGGAGGTGGATCACCTGGCATAAGCTACACATGGGAAGCATCAACTTTAAAACTCTGCCACTCTGCTACATTTTTTTCAACTTGAGTTTAACAAAACAAAAAAAAAATTGTTCTGAGGATATTGAAAATTAGAAGGAAAATTCAGAAAGTAAGAAATTCAAGTTTTAAGTCTTCTCTTTCTCAAAGGCAGTTACACAATACAGCAGTTTGATGATTTCATGTATCAAAAATAATAAAAATTGGTGCTGGTTCAAAAGCTAGGTTGGTATTAAAAAAAAACAAACCATACCATACAAAGTCTTTCACTGAAATACAAGGCCTGTTGGTGCCAATAAGTTCTTGGTCCAAGAAGAAAACTGATTGAGCAACAAATAGCAGCACATGGGTGTTTGTGCCTCAAACATTTTTCACATAAGTGGTCCCTTTCTGTCAGAGCAGAGATCTTTGATGCAAGGAGAGGCCTACAGAAGGTAAGCTAGGACAGTAACTGACCCTATTATGTTTTTTTTCTGGAAGGAAGGGGACATATTCACAAATGGTACAAAATACAATTCCTGCAACAAAGGAAAAGAGGATTTAAGACACTATAACACATTTAGAAATGTATTGTGCCATCTAGCTGCCCGATTTAATAAATTTTACTTTATTTTAATAAATTTTAATGAATAAAATCAATAGGTTCAGAAATGCATGGTTGTCCCTGCATTACCAAACTCTAAAATTAGGACATCAATATGACACATACTAAACATGCAATTTTTACCTATAAATTTTCCAATTCCTTCCTTATATTCCTCCAAGACTTCATAGTGTTCTGCCCTGTGACCAAAAGAAAAACACAGGTGACACAACAGCTAGAGAAAAATCTGTTCCAGTTTCTGATGAGGCAGAGAAGGCACGCTCAAACACAAAATTACATCACAGCAAAACTGGTCTTTCCACAACAAAATTCAGCACCATTTAAAGCCTCAGTTTTGCTACAGCCAGAGAATGAAAACTCCAAAGCAACACATTCAATAAAGACATGAGAAATGGGACCCTTTGATTTAGAACAGTTGGGTTTTCTTCTTTCTTTTCTCCCACACTTAGAAAAATCATTGTTTTTTATGAGAGAGTTATTAGAGAACTAGAGAATTATTTAATCATGCATCAAGTACTTCAATGAGTATAAAAGCAATGGGATGAAAATGACACCGAACAGGCAGAAAACCATAGGTGAGGCATAGAGACTGTGACATAATTTTCAGTTCTATGGCCAATAATTGGCAGAAAAGAACTTTCAGCAGTGTCAGTGGTGGCCATTGCTCTGCTGGTTTTCAACTTCCCTAGAGCACCATCTCTGAGCTCTGGTTTGAAGCATCTCAAAAGCAGATCAGGAGCTAGAATTTTGAGGCTGGCCCTGCAGCCTCTACTGGGCCAGCATGTATAAGAACAGAGGGCACAGTGGAGCTCGGGCCTTGGCCCTCATTATCTTTCTCTTAGTACTTGAAACCTATCCTAAAACAAGAATCTAGGATGGGGTCAACAGGGAAGAGTCAGGTTTAGTTCTTATGACTCAAACTTGGTACAAGTGGAGTCTTCCCTGCTTCAGGGGCAGTAGGACATGACCTATACCTTGTCAAGGGAATGTGGATAAGTTCCAAATCAGCCTATGCTCTCTGGCTTGGGAAGAGGTCTATTGCTTGCCTTGGGCTTATAATTCTTCCTCACTCTCACCCTGAATCACCAAGTAATAATGCCATTATCTCTTGTTAGATCAGTTTCAATAACTTGAAACTACTTTTGTACTCCAGAGGTTAAAATTCTATGACATCTTAATTGGTGTTAATATTCAGTGCCTTCCTATTTGCCTATAGGCTAAAATACAAACTCCCTGGCCCAGTACTTAAAACTTTTCACAATGTGGCCTACCTTTCTACATAGTTCATATCACCGTAATGCTCAGCACAGTGCCCGGAGCATAGTAGGTGCTATATAAATGCTAGATATTATTACTATCACCGTTTTTGTTATTACTATGCGTATCATATATATGATATTACACACATTCCATATAGTAGGATGTCATTCTAATATATTTATATTACAACATATTACGTATATTGATTTGTATATTATATTACATATTGTTATGTATTTTGTTATGTTATTATAACATATACTTAATAATAACAAATAATATGTTTATAGTTCCTACTATATGCCAGGCATTGTGCTAAATGCTTTACAAATAATATCTCACTAGATCCTCACAACCACCCTGGGAAGTAGGTACTATCCACATTTTATAGATAGGGAAACCAAAGCAATCAGAGGTTAAGTGACTTGCCCAAGGTCACATAGCTACTAATTGTGGGAGGTTGAACAAGAATCTAGATCTTCCTGACTCCAAGCCCACCACTCTATCTGCTGTACCACCTAGCTATCTATAACAACAATGCTACTTGACACTATTGTGGCTGTGTAAGACCAATAACAAGCATAGGTTCTTTGATCTGCTTTTCTAAGGAAAGCAACTTTAAGGGGTTAACAATCTTACTTTAATTAAACATAAATATATTATTCACTTAGTTCAGGGGAAAAAGTCAGCACCCTGAACTTCAGAACAAATACGAACAGAAATTACAGAGAAAATATAAACAGATCGAAAGACAGGCTTCTGTCTGACCATAGCAATACACACATAGTTACCAGAAAGAGAAGCACCAACATCTGGGTTTTCAAAGCTGGCGGCTGAGAAGCACTCCAAAACAAAAGACAACAAAAAGTCCCACTTTACTTGCCATTACACTGTCATCCTTTACACTATGTTCTGGCCCAGTGGTGTCCAACTCAACTAGAAGCAGACTTTGGTGGCAGCATATTGACTTAAAAAACCTCAAACTAAGATTATCTATGTTGTATGGCGGCACAGTGGATGGAGTGCCAGGCCTGGAGTCAGGAAGAATTGAGTTCAAATGTGACCTCAGATACTTACTAGCCACGTGACTCTGGGAAAGTTACTTTTTAATCCTGTTTGCCTCTGTTTCCTCATCTGCAAAATGAGCTAGAGAAGGGAACGGCAAATCACTCTGGTATCTTTGCCAAGAAAACCCCAAATAGAGTCACAAAGAGTTGGACACAACTGAAACTACTGAACAACAACAAACTGTATTTTTATTTATTTTATTTAACATTTCCCAATGATATTGTCTGAACTAGGGGAGTTTTGCCAGCACTATTCTAGCCGACGCTCGCTCAAACCTTGGCACAGGTTGGCCATTATTTCTAGGATGCATTTAAACCTCTCAGAACCCTTACCTACCATCAAAGTGCAATTTAAGTGCCACATCCTCTGCAAAGTTCTCCCACATCTCTAATTATTAGTGCGATCTTTCTTCAAATCATACATGTAATATGCTGGATTTAGAGTTAAGAAGCCCTGAGTCTGAGTCCTGCCTCCCTGTGTAATCCTGAGCAAGTCACTTAAACTCTCTGAGGCTGAGTTTTCTCATCTGTAAAATGAGGCCGATAATAGCACCTAATTCTATTAATAGTACCTAATGATAATCACAGGGTTGTTAGATAAAATAAAATAATATATGTAAATACCTTTTGCAAATCTTAAAGCACTATATAAATGCGGGCTATTATTATCATGTTATGTACCAGAGGTATCCCTCTAACAGAAGGTAATCTCTTCAAAGGTAGGGGTTGTTTCACGCCCAGCACCTAGCTCAGATCACACGCAGCAGACCCTTCATAAACGTCTGTTGAACTGAAACAAATCTCATGTGTACATGTCTGCATAAAGAACGCAGGTCTTTGATACCAAACAGCCTGCAATGATTACTCTAAGCTTGTTATTGATAATAACAGATGCAAAGAGGCCCAATATTTACAGTGAAGACAGGGTGAGTTGAGTCATGACAGGAAGCCTGCTGATGGTCATCAACGTGTCATGGGTCAGATGTGGAGCCGATCCAGTTCTGGTATACAGCAGGCAACCTGGAAACTCCATGGTATAGTCTCCTTTCTTTCCCAGGTTATTTAACGTTCCAAGGCGACAGCCCTGAACCACTTTGGAGAGACTCAATTTCATCTTGAAGTTATTCTCTGGTTCCTGATAGAAAAAGAGGCACTTATTAGAAGGAATTCTATGACGCATGAAAGCCAAACATTTTGCAACCAATATACACCATACTGCCATTGGTCCCAGGTGTTAATATTTTTATACCCATCTTGCATCAACTATATGAACTTAGAATCAGGGAAAACTGAGCTTGTATCCTATATCAGACACTAAAATAGGGTAAAGATTCTATCGAGCTCAATTTCTGCACCTATCAAAATAGAAAGAATAATAGCGCCTCCCCCACAGAGTTGTTTTGAGGATGAAATGAGATGCTATGTGTAAAGCACTTTGCAAACCTTTAAGACTAGATAACTGCTCACTAGAGGAAACTAGAAAGGACCTTCTCTCAAGGTCACAAACAACTCAACGGCAAACCCAGAACTCAAGTCCATGGTCTCTGAGTTTTTAGACCTTCCTTAACCCACAAAATAGCTATGCTGGTATTTTTTGGTACGAATTAAAATGAAACAAATGAAAAAGTAGGAAATTTTTAAAAGTCAAATGAATCTGTTGATATTTTCTTAGGATAACACTAAGTCTGGGAAAAGGGAAGTAGTGTTCCTGCTGTTTGAGCACACCGTTAAGAAGTCCATTTTTTGTCTTCTATTGGTAGTTCAAGTTCACATTCAGGACTTCAAGGTGATAGTTTCTGTCTTCTACTAGTAAATTCCAGTGATTTCCAACATAGTTCAGTCATTTATTTGACATGTTTCTAGCCTATACTAGCTTGCAGATCAAGAGTTGAAAAAAAACAAACCATATTCCTATTTTAACCAGTTCCTGTAGTGTCAACTAGGATATAATTTTAAATGTAGCATGAGTTTTTCTACAAAGGCATGGTAAGTTATTTCCACATGTCGTCAGTTCTTCAAATAATCCTTGATCTTATGGATTCATCTAAGTACCCCATTTTCTGCAGCTTTCTCCAATGAAATCCTCATCTGTAAAAGGAAGAGGCTGGACCGTATTACCTCTGACAGTCCGTCCTAGTTCAAAATCTTTTACCTCTAATTCTATAAAATCTTAAGTTTAATGATATTTACCTTGTTAGTGGAGAAACTAACTCACAAAATTGGGAGGCCCCAAAACCAAGAACTTTTAGTCCTTTTTTTCTTTTTTTAAAATATTCTCACAAAGAAAATTCCCCAGGAAAGTGAACCTTATTCCCTTAAGGATTAAGAGCATTTACATTCAAATCTAATGCCCAATATACTCTTTGAAATTTTAATAAAAACTAAGCTTTCTCTTTTTGGCTCAATAAGAGAATTTATGTTGGACATTCGATGTAATCAATATACACAGCATAAAGTAAATGAGAACGCAAGAAGTCCACTCATTTTCTTCCAACTGAAACTAGAAGACTCATTTCAAGTAACCAAAGAGAAGTAGCCATAAATAATAGTCAATGGAATATATGGGAATGGGCAGAATTAGGTTTGTTTTAGCTTAATTAATAATAGCTACTATAAAATAAAAAAACTATTTCATCAAAATTGAAATCAGTTCAGATAAAGCAAGGATATTTATGTCCCTAAAAGTTGTGAAAAAATATAAAATCAAAGAAAAATGGTGCTCTGATAAAACATACACTATAGTATATGGTACAAGGAAGAAGAATCACTCAGTTAGCTCCTGTAAGGCAGGAATTATTTTTGGTTTGATTTTGGATCTTCAGCATTCAAGACAGGGGCTTGAGCATAGAAAGTGCTTAATAAATGCTTGCTGAATTGAACAAAAATGCCTGAAGTTTACCAACAGAACACCTTGCCACAGTGTATTTTCTTAGAGGATGCTCAGTATGATTACTGATCGCAAGTAATAAAAATTGTGCTCACAAAGATCTGAGCCCATTTGTGGAAAAACTAATACTTTTAAAAACCTGCGCTCCAGAAAACTAAAAGCAGAGGAAAAAAATTAATTAATACATATACTAATTGAATTCTGAGGAATCCACTAAATATGTGCTGCTGGTTCTTTAAGGAAGTAACAAAAGGAGCTGCTGTTCTGACCTAGATTCTGGTTAATTGGGATCACTGACCTAGACTTTGGCAAAAATATCTGACCAAAGCTTTTTTGTTATCCTCGTGGGCAAGATGACAAGTTGTGGACAGAGGACAGGTGAGTTCAGATTTGGATGAGAAATCAGAACCAGAGAACAATCATTGATACCTCTATATAAACTTGAAGGCGGGTTGCCAGCAGAGTGTCCCAAGGAACCTGTCCTTGATCCTGTGCTATCCAACATTTTTATGTAGCATAAGGTGAGTCACCTCTGAGGGTCCCTTCCAGTTCAATATCTATGATCTCTGGTCTATAAAACCTTAAGTTTAATAAACTAAGTCCTTTTTTTTCTTTTTTAAAGATCCTTACAAAGTAAATTCCCCAGGAAAGTGAACCTGGATGAAAGTACACATGTAATACTTATCATATTTGCAGATGACATACAATTGAATGTGTGAGATAACAGAACTACACTCAAAAAAATTCTGGCTAGACTAATGGGTTGAGTCTGGTAAGATGAAATTAAATAGAGAAAAATTTCTATACTAAGTATAGAACAAAAATTCTATAGTTTGGGTTCAAAAAAACAATTTTACAAGAACAAGTTAGGGGAGCCAGGGCTAGATCCCAATTTCTGTGAGAGATATGGAGGTCTTAGTGGACTAGAAGATACATATGAATCAAAGTGTAATATAGCAGCCAAAAACGCTATTTCAACCTTAAGCTGAATTAAGATAGGCAAGGGAAGTGCTGGTCCTGCTAAATTCCACCCTGGTCATTTCCCAAAGAATTTTATCTGCTCATGCCCATCTTTCTAGTAACAAGCTTTTTGAAAAAGGATATATTTAATATGCCTGTCAAGAGCTTGAAAAAGGATTCCTGCTACCAAATCCAGTTTGCCTTTTACCCCAGCGTGGGCAAGATACCACAAACCATTCCCATCCTTATCATAAGATGTCTTAGGTGTGGGAGGTTAATTTCAAGTGTATCAAGGGTAGAAGTAAATATACTCTTCTTGCCCATTCTCCAAGATTTAGTAGCAGATGCTCTCTAAATGAATAATTACATGGTAAACTTTAGCTCTGCACCATTAAAAGATAAAAGCAAAACTCATATATATACTGCAGCAGGGGTTATTGAAGGATCTAAATTACAGCCGACCAGATCTCAGATGAAAAATGAGTATAAGGAGTAGGAAAGCTTCCCAGGCTCCTTCTGAAGGTGCATCTAGACAAGGATAAAGGCTTATAAAGTTTCTGTTCCTCCATCAGCCTTCTCCACCGTGACATAAATATCAGCATCTAGGTGAGGGTGAAGGACAAGTACAGTTAGCCCTGCAATTTGAGACTAGGTTGCGGCTGTTTACATAAAGCAAAAGCATTGCTGACTCAGTTCTTATCAGGTCGAAATCTCCCCTCTCCCCAAATGTCCTTGAAGATCTAAGAAAGCTAATTGGCCAGGTGGCAAGTGTCTGAGCTCAGGACAGACTTCAAAGCACTCAGGACCAGTCTGTTCAGGCAATTCAAACTTGTTGAGACCCTCAACGAACTTAGTCATAAGTACTTCATTAACCTGGGGAGAAATCTCTGATGGTCTGTTTCTCATAATCCACCTAAACATAATACGTAGTCAGAAGTCAGCAGCATTGGGAAGTACCAGTTATCTCAGGATGGAGAGGGGGACCAGCCAAAGAGTAATAAATAACCCTGAGAATGACCTTGAAAAAAGCAACCACCATAGAAGGAGGGAGAGGGCCAAACTTTCTGCTGTAGATAGAGGGAAAAGAGAGGGGCAAAACCTTCTGAAGAAGGCTATATTTAGCTATGTCTAATAAAGGTGTTAACATGACAGGAAAAAGGATTAAATAAACTACACTTAATACAAATGTTGCTTTAACCTAGGAGTTTGCCCAAATGGGGTTTCCCTGAAGTTTCAGGAAACAATACCAACAGCAAAAATAATAATGCAGGCTTCATTTATCACTCGGTCTCATTTCTAGAGGTAGAAATTCATACATTATTACCACTTTATGTTTTACATAACTGTGCTTATGTGATGTGATTTTCTGCACTTCTGTATTTCTTTTTAGGTGGGTAGAAAGAGGTAAGGGAGAAAAAAATGCATGTTTGATAATTGAAAGATAATTTTTTTTTAAGTTAGTAAGTATTTCAAACCACAAAATGGGTCAAAGCAATCAAAATAAGGCGCTGGTAAATGAAAAAAGGGTACCTTGAACATCCCACCCTCAGTCATATTTGAGAATGGAAGGATATATGTTTTGCATGACTTCACATGTATAATGGGTACCGTATTGCTTGCCTTCTAAATGGGTGGAGGAAGGGCTTGAGGGAGGGAGAGAATTTGGAACTGAAAATAAAAAGTGAAATAAGAGAATTGAAGCATACCCTGAGAATCAACATGTTGTTGGTAGCAACTTTTAGACAATCAAGGTCAGGGTTTTTTCCTTATAATAGCGCCTCAAAATTCTGCCTCATCTTGTAAAATAGTTGTAAAGCATTTTTAACATTGCTTAATCTAAATGCACATATTTTATCTTTTACTTCAGACTATGGGCTGCAGTAATAGGAGATGCCTATTCTTAATGAAATTCACACAAAGGTAATAAGAAGTACCAGCCCAGGGGATTGCTAATACATTTCAAAAATAAATGTAGGTTATTAGGGAGAAAAGGGGGTAGGCAATGAGAAAGTAAATGAACATGATACAAAGGTATCTTTTCACTTTCTAATGTTTACCTATATTATGTCCTTGCAACATACTTCAACTACTCGATTAAATGAAAAAGACGATTTTCCAGAATTCAATGTCAATTCAGTTAAACACCTCTGTTTCTTGAAGGAACACATTACCATGGGAAACAGTGCTTGGTAATAGGAAAATACTGTATAATGAAATTGTACAGCAAAACTAGATTGTGCATTTTATATGGAGGGATGCTGGGGTCAATGTATCAGAAGCAGAGACTGAATTGCTTAGAAAAAAAAAAGTAAATTTGACCAGACTTCTCTTACTATATTAACACCAGATTTTCTTAATGGGAAGGCATAACTACACTATATTTTGACCAAAGTGCAAAAAATAAATGTGCAAATGACAGGTCAGTTAAAAAGGGTGTTAATCAGAAATCTGAACCTGTTCTAAGAAACCAAGTATAAGAGCAGAAGTATTAGGTATGGGGACTCCTGATATGTTATTTGTTGATGCACATTTCAAGTGGCATAACAAAAATCCTCAAAGTTTCTTGGAAATTTCATCTTTATTCTGTAAATGAATATCATAGCACCTTTCATAATGTCAAATGTATGTCTGGAAAGGATCCACAAAAGATCACAACAAAAGCCCCATCGTAACATGCATTTATAATGATAGGGTGCTTGGGTGCTTGTGCTTAGACCCCAATTCCAAGATCACATTCCTCCCTAGCTTCAAAACACTGTCCCTGACAGTTTTCTCCCCGGCCCAAGGACACTATGCCTAGCAATAACTCACGCGTGGGCCCCAATAAGACAAACTACCTTTCTCCACAATTACTCATGAGTGGGATCCAGTAGAACAAACTATCTTTCCCCATCACAAGGACAAGCTGACCTCTGAAGAAATTCTCCTATAAAAACAGGACTATCTTGTAACCATAGAATTATCGTGTATTGATTCTCAAAGTTATCATGCTCAATCCAGAGGTCAAGCTATAGACATCAACTTTCAAAGCTATCTTGCTACAGACATAACAGACCAAAAGTCCACCACCGAGAAACTCCTTCCCCTGGTTTCCAGTAGTGAATGATACCAGTGCCCAAGGCGGTAAATTATCACCTAATTAGCATACCTGCCAGATAATCCATTACTTTTCCTGTGTAAGCTTTAGCTTCATTCCTGTTAAGTGGCAAGCTTCTTAGGGAGCTCTGCCTACCACACTGGTGCTGCAATAAACCTTTGCCACTTTGACTTAAAGAATATTTGAGACTGTGCATTTATTCCAGATGACTCTGTCTAGTACTCTGGTCTTGGGACAGGGGGAGGTGGGTGGTCCCTGAATCCCTTAAACCACAACAATATAGTGCTTTTTTTTTTGTTATGACTTTTTTAAAACAAAATTTATTTTGCAAATATTTTAAAATTGCATTCAAGGAACAATCTTAAGAAACAGAGAACCATCCTTTGGATGACTTAGTGGATTGAGCACTGGGCCTAAAATCAGGAAGACTTGAGTTCAAATGTGATCTCAGACACTTATTACCTGTTTGACTCTGGGCCAGTCACTCAGCCTCTGTTATCCTCAGTTTCATCAACTGTAAAAGGGGAATATAATAGCATCTAACTCATAGGGTTGATAAGAGAATCTAATGAGATAAAAATATGTGTAAAGGACTTAGCATAATGCCTGGCACATAAAAGGTGTTTAATAAACGTTTGTTGCCTTACCCCTCTCCCCCAAAGAAACATTCGTTTGGCTCAGTACTATTAATCATCAAATGAGAGCTAGTCAGGCCCTTAAAATCATCTAAACTAATCCCTTCACTATATGAGATATTAGAAAATTAAAAAAATAAATAAAGATCCTACCCTCGAGTAACTTATGAAATCTAATGCAATAATGAGAAATAGGAAAACTATATGAATTTGTACATTGCAAAGGAGAAATTCAGACAGAGAGCCTTAAGAAAATTAGAGAAAGGTTTAGGGGGTTTTTGTCAGAGAGATGAGGTCGGAGGAGACAAACAGTCTAGGAAGGTTGCATGGAGAAGGTACCCGTGGAGCTGAGTCTTGACGGATTTCAAAGCAGAAGTGAGGACAAAGCATGTTCCCAGAATGAGGGGCAGCCTGCATGAATGAACATAGACAATGGAAAAGAGAACAGATCACAGGGTATGCGAGGGAGAAGAATGTAAACTAAAACTGAAAAGGCTGCAGCTATATTGTAAAAGACTATTAAGGGACTATTGTATCTGCAGTAAAAATTACTACAGAGTTCTGAGTAGAAGTGTTACTTATTCAAATTTGTAAAGGGTAAACTGGAGGCTGAGAGGAGAAGTATGAGGTTATTACAACAGTCCAGGTGTGTGTGATGCTGAGGGCCTGGCTGAAATGGAGAGTTGATGGTCTGGCACTTGGAATAGAGTAGAAAACACATCAAAAGATGCTATCCAGGTAAAATCGACAAGACTGAGCAACAAACAGGATATAAGGCACTAGGAAGAGGGAATAATAAAGGCAAATTACAGCCAAAACACGAATTCCATTTTGGACATATTTAGTTTGAGGGGCCAACTGGACATTAAGATGGATGGCAGATCAGTATCCAGCCAGAAGAAGGAAATAAAGGAAAGGCCTGGTGCTAGATATAGAAATGTTGTGGAACTGGGCAATTAAGCGTTGGGAGGGAGCTTAACTTAGAGACCATCTAGTCCAACCCACTCACTTGTAGATAACCCTCAGCTTCTCTATGTCCTTCCTAAAATGTGGTAGCCAAAATGAAACACAATATTATAAACATAGCCTCACCAGGGTAAAAAAGATAAAAAGACCATCACCTCCCTAGTCCTAAACATATTCACTTTTTATGGTTACCATGTTACATTGTTGACTTACACTGAACAAGACCAACTGAAACCTGCAGGGTTTTTGTTTTTGTTTTTTTTGTAAGGGTAAGGTTGGAGGCAATCCGGGTTAAGTGACTTACCCAGGGTCACACAGCTAATAACTATCTGAGACCAAATTTGTACGCAGGTCCTCCTAAGGCCGGTATGACATATAAAAAGTTCAAAAGACACAGTTTCTGGGTAATTAACCATTTTATTAATTATGGTTGGTAGATAATTAATAAGAGGGTCCTTTGGCTGTCTCTCCTAAATCAAAAGACTCCTCATTGAATCCCTTCAACACTTATGTGCCCTAGGAAGAATGGGTATTCCTGAGAGTGGAAATCAACTCTGATTGGTTAACAAGTAATGACTTGTAATATGTATTACAATGAGGGGTTTCAGAGACATTGATTGCTCAGTCTCAGACAAAGAAACTTATCTCTTCCAAGACCACCCCAATTTAGGACAATCTAGACAAAAAGGGGAATCCACTTCCACTAAGCTCTGTCTGACTAAAATACAAAGTGCGGGCATCCACCAATTCACTAAACTAGAATTTCTTTATCTTTTGATCACATCTAAGTTTTCCTAAGTTTCCCAGCCTTCCTGGGAAGGCTATTTGAATAGACTACAGGGACTGATTTCTGAATGAAGAAATGGGGAGAAAACCTTAGTCTAAACCTAATAATTGGTTATTAATATAAAAGAGAAATAATTATTTCTCTCTCCAAAGCCCTATTTGTAAGACAGGTAAACACACAGGTAACACAGAGGGAGCTTTTCTAGAAGGTTCACTCTTGATCCCGGCAAACAGGAAGACAGGATAGGAGACATAATAAGGGGTTAATAAATAGCTTACTTTATTCTAGTCTTCTCAAAGGGCTGCTAATAATGGGAGCCCCAACCCCTATAGCTTCCCCTAATTACTCTTCTCAGAGGGACGGGAGAGAATTTAGTAAGAGCGACAACTCCTACAGGTCCCCTAAGTCTCCATGGGGGCATTCAAGACTAACACACATTAACAAATCCCCCCAAGCCTTGACGGGGGCCAGTTGAGGCAAGCACACATGCACACTCCCCTTGTGCATTCCTATTCCCCACTTACTGACCAGTGCCTACTTGATTTATAGAGTAACAGACAAAGAAAGCATTTTGCCAACATTAAGCTCACAGGTTAACTTTAGCAATATCATCATGACTTAACACAGGGCAAACACAGTAACTATTACATATGTCATCCCTATACCTCACTGCGCAGTTGTAGTAGAAATTGTTTACAACTATGATCCTGGGAACTAATATATAGGATCCTGGGTACTGTTATTTAAAAAGGAAGAATAAAATCCTTCTTACTTACACTATTGTACCACCTAGCTGCCTCAACCCGCAGATTTTTTTTAAAGACAGTTATCTAGCCAAACTTAACCATTTTGTATTTGTGAAGTTGACTTCTTGAACTCAAGTATGAAACTTCACATTTATCCCTATTAAATTTCGCAGATTACAGTCAGTTCAGTGTTCTTGTCCATCAAGCTCTTTCGGGATCCTGACTTTGTTATTCAATGTATTAACTATCCCTGCTAGTTTTGTGTCATCTGCAAATCTCATAAGCATATCTAAGTCATTGATAAAAAGATTAAACAGCACGTATCCTGGATTTGACATCAAATTATTAATGACTACAGTTTGAGTTTGGCCATTCAAATAGGACCTATTAACCTAACCACACTAATTTTGAGCCAACAGATCTATTTTGTCCACAAGAACAGCATGAAAAACTTTATGTTCTGGGAAACCTATGCAAATAAATACACATGCGTACATACATACATACATACATGCATGCATATTCTCCTGATTAACCAATCTAGCACAGACCCTTGATTTTATAGGTGAGGAAACTGAGATGCAGGTGTTATCAGAGTTCAAACTCAGGTCCTCTGACTCCAGGACCACCATTCTTTCTATTGAACCATTCTGTTAAATCATGGGATTTGTAAATCATGGGATTTACCTAATCCTTCAAGAATTAAAATTCTAAAGACAAACAGAAACAACTATAATGAGGAAGGGAGTTATCTATGTGGATATTCAGGGAATATATCAACAAACATCTTTTAAACACAGGTACAGAAGATGAAAGCAAAGGCAATTAAGGATAAATTATTTCATTGGTACAGCAAACTCCCAGGAGAGGAAATTGCTTCAACCAATGCAGATAAGTACCTTTTCTGCAACTTACAGTCTTTAAGCATTACCTAGAGTACTAAAAGGTTAAGCGATTTAAGGGTAAGTACCGATGATGCCTTAAGAACTGTTTCAGAAATGCTAAAGCTCAAAATGAGTAGAGTCTAGTGAAACATTCTAAGGACTGAAAAAGGAATTTCTTTAGTCTATCAGGGAAAGAACAGAGGATCAAAGAAGAGATAGGCCTTCTACCTGAAGCAGATGGAACAATGATAATGAATGAGAAAACAAAATTGCTCAACTAATTTTGATTCTGTGTATTCTGCCATGGAGAATGAATATTATATTGGAAAAGAAAGAAAATGCTAATAGGGAATCGATATTCAATGTTATTAAGGAAATAGTGGAAGAGCTCCGGGCTGCCTCTGAGGAGTCCAAGTCATCATACACAGATGTACATTCAAAGTACGGAAGGAATTTTAAGGTGTAATTGCTGAACCACTGTGGTTTTGGTTTGTTTGTCTGTGAAGGATCATGGAAATAATATTGGGAAAGATGACTAAAGAGAAAAATAGCAAAAGTAGGAGGGGCTATAGGAAAACAGCAACATTAATGCACTGTTGGTGAACCTGTGAGCTGTCCGACCATCCTGGAAAACAATTTGGAAAAATGCATAAGAAATAACCAAACTCTAAACACTCTTTAACTCAGATATAACACTACAAGGCAAACATTCAAAAAAGAGGTTAAAGAAAATGAGCTCTATGTATGAAAATATGGCAGCTCTTTTTCTACTAACAAAAAACCTGGAAACTGAGGGGAATGCCTGCCTACAGGGAATGTCTACACAAATTATGGTATATGATTATATATATAATTATGCTAACAGTACATAAATTATGGTGAATATAATGGAATATTATTGTTTCAACAAGAAACCATAAAATGGACAGTTTCAGAGAAAGCTGGGAAGAACTCTAAGAACTGATGCAGTCAACTGAACAGAATTAGAACAATTCATACAATGACATCATAAAGAAAAACAACTTTAAAAGAGTTTAGAATTCTGATCAATAGGGGCGGCTAGGTAGCACAGTGAGTAGAGCACCAGTCCTGGAATCAGGAGGACCTGAGTTCAAATCTGGCCTCAGACACTTGACACACTAGTTGTAAGACCTTGGGCAAGTCACCTAATCCCAATTGCCCTGCCGTCTCCCCTCTAAAAAAAAAAAACAAAAAAAACCAACAGTAACAATTAATGAGAAAAACCAGGAAAAAAGGAATTTTACAAATTTTACAAAACTGGGAAGTAATGAACTGAACAAACTACAGTTTAATGATTTCAGGTTTTGTTGCAATGCAAAATAAATCCAACATTGGGTACACTAAATAAATAAATCATTAAAATATATTATGACAACAGAAGTAAAATACTTTTCAGAAAACAACATACAGCACATTGCCTTATCCAGGAACAAGAATCATATTCTGCTTACTCACTGATCCACTGATAATGTAATTTTTTTAAAAAATTTTTTAAAAATATTCTTTGCTGTTCTAAGAACATAACCAAAATGTATGGTCCCTGAAAATGAAACACATGAAGACAGCAAGAAATTAAAAGTGGGGCAGCTAGGTGGCAAAGTGAGTAGAGTAGCCTTGGAATTAGGAGGACCTGAGTTCAAATTCGACCTCAGACACTTGACACACTTACTAGCTGCGTGACCTTGGGAAAGTCACTTAAGCCCAATTGCCCTGCCTTCTCCCCTCCAAAAAAAAAAAAGATATAAAAAAAAGAAATTAAAAGTATTCCTCAAAATGAAACTTGGCAAAGATTTCCAATATACTTCAATCCTCCTGATCATAGCTCTTATTTATTAAGGCTTATAAAGCACTTTTAAAAAACTTTGTCCTTTTTTTTAACCCTGCCCTTCTAATTTACACTGTTTGCTAGACTAAAACTAGGGAAAAGAGATAAAATGACAACTCTCTGGGTAGCACCAAAAAGAAAATTTTAAAAGTATATGTCATTGTTTGTCATATACATATTAACATAAAAATGCCCGTGCTAATTTTCATAACTACGTAGATGAAAATGGATTAAAAATTATTATTAAATTACTAGGAATTTTAAGGCAAGTGATTCTATGTCTGAGCCTGTGGACATGCATGCTGCATGCGCCAGAGTTGTCCCGTATTTACAGTTTACCCTGGGGGAAGGAGGGGAGGAAGGGGAGGATTCGCTAAATTTACATAGTTAAATGGGGGTCTCTAGTCTAATCGGCCTTCACTCACCATGGATAAACTACATTTTCAACTCCTTACCAAGGAGGTATTTATAATTTACAAAGGCCCCTAGCACTGGGGCTCACCTCATACTTAATCCAGGGTCACACTATCACACACCTCTTCCACAGGAGTTCCAAATTCTCTCAATGCCATGCTTCCTATTCTACTGCAGATTTTCGTTTGGAAGCCAGGGTCCTTGAAACAATTTGACTGTCTCCAAACCTCAGGCAATGCGATCATTATGAAAAGCACACAGTGAAACACCCCTCCTGTACTGGGCAGGATCTGGAAACACCACTGAAGGTGGCTCGGACGAGGAGTGGAGAGAGCCCTAAATCTGGAGTCGGAAGTTGGAGGTTCAAGTCCCGGGCTCTAGCAACGCCCTATAATTCACCCACCCGTCAGTTTGCTCATCTGCAAAATTACTACACTGATTGTACACTGTGCAATTGGAATGTAGCCATGCACAATTTGTACACTGTAGCTAGACGATCATCGCTAAGATCCCCACCTGGGTATCTTTGATGCCAAGCTCCCAGATAACCCCTGGGCAAGAAGGTTTCGAGAGTGGCCACAGAAACACTGTGTGACTGGGAAAGACAACCTGAGCAGGGCTCTAGGAAGAGAACCGTATAATGGCACAAAAGAGGGGCGGCCATAGCTTCTGCAGCATTGGCACCGAGAGCCCGCACGGGAGTTTGCCCAAACCAGGCAGGGGAAAGTTCTCCCCTTTTGAAGCTCCCAAACCCGTCTCCCGCCAGTCCCCACATTTACCGACTTGCTCACACGTGTTCCGGGTCGCAGGATACTCTCACCTAGCTCCGCCTCCGAGCCCAGCCAATTGGAACGAAATGCGTCATCATCCCGCGCCACGGAAGGCTAACGCAAGTTCCCGGAGCCCGGGAGTGGGGTGGAGAATAAAGGAAAAAAGAGCTTTGGGCGTTGCTATAGGCAACAGTGCGGACGCGTTCTTCTTGTGCGCAGAACCTCCCGGGAATAGTGGTTCAGCCGCGCTTGAGAAGCCGCCTTCTTGCTAGACAAGAGAACTACACTTCCCAGTGTGCATCGGAGCAGCTTCGTTTGAAAACACGCAGCCGCTGCAGATGCGGGTACAATCCGCATCCCCGGGGTGAGGTTGAGAAATAAGTTCTCCTGCGTGGGACCCGGCGGAAAGATGCCGGTGGGAACCCGGAAACTGGCTTCTTCGGGGAAAAGTACAGACCTTTATCGCTGGAAACGGTTCACCAAGAAGCCGAATCCCAAGGTGATTGCAAGAGACAGTCTTGGGTCCCTGGGGCCCGATTCTAGGTGTAGGTTGGCACTGGAACTGGCAGTTCCCCGAACCAACCCCCGCCTGGTCCTCATTCCCCACCTTCAGCTCCAGCCCTGCCCTGCCCCTGTGCCTGGAGCATCTCTCTCCTCCACTAGGACCACCAACACCAACTCTCCTCCCCCTTCCTTTCAATCCCCATCAAAATCCCACCTCCTCCAGGAAACCTCCCCCAACCCCTCTCCATTCCAGTGCTTTCCCCCTGTCAGTTATCTCCTATTTAGCTCATATATAGCTTGCTTTGTCTCCATTTGTTTGCCTGAGGTTTCCCCTATTAAACTGTGAGCTCCTTGAGGGCAGGGACTGTCTTTTACCTCTTTTTGTACCCGTAGTGCTTACCGTGGTGCCTAGTACATGGGTGGCGCTTAATAGATGTTTATTGAAATGAATTGAAGATGGCACCAGGGCCAATGGGGCCCCAACTGTGACAGCCTTAGAATCAGCTGTACCCAGTCTTAGAAGAGTTTCCCTCCTGCCCCTAAAACCAGGAGCTCTCAATGTTCTTGCGTGGCGTGGGAAACCTTGTTCTAAAAGCTTTACTCCATTCTGAGAGCCCTTCAGAATTGCCTTTCCAGAGAATGGCACATAATGGAGACTTGCTGTTACGGACTCTTTTTTTTTTCTCTTATACATGTTACATGGGGGTCTGATTTTAAATTTTTTTTTAATTTATTTTGTAAATTTTTCCCAATTACATGTAAAAGGGGTCTGAATTATTTTTAATGAAGTATCAGAATATTTATTTTCAAGGAAATTCCCCACATTCTGGCTCATATTAAAGACTTCCCTCTCCCTAATAAGAAGATCGCTTCCCCATGCATTTCATTGTTCTTGGGAGGAATTACTAACTTACATAAGATTTAGAGGTGGAAGGGACCATAGAGATCATCTAGTACAGTCTTCTCATTTTACAAATGAGGCGGCTGAGGTCTGGAAGTGCGAACTGACTTGTCCTTTTATTTCCAACTGATGCTGACTTTTCAAGTATTGGGAACCCAGTCTTAGGAAAATTATCTTTTTAATAATGCTTGTTCAATTTTAGTTTATGATATTGACATAAAATGTTTAAGGAATTCCCAGTGGATAGTAAACTTTATTGACATTTGATTCAAACATTGAACCAAACCAATAAACTAAAAACTAAATCATATAGTACCTTTACATCTGATAATTTAATTTGATGTGAATAGCCGCAGGAGGATGAAAAAAGTTAATGTCATCTTCATCTTAGACCAGAAGAAACCAAGGCACAAAGTTAGAATATGTACAAAATCACATATTACCAATGTGTTTTTAGGCCATCTTTGAGCAATTATAAAAGCACCATGTAGGGGCAGCTAGGTGGCACAGTGAGTAGAGCACAGGCCCTGGAGTCAGGAGGACCTGAGTTCAAATCCATACTCAAACACTTGACACACTTACAGACCGAGGGCAAGTCACTTAACCCCAATTGCCCTGCCTCACCCCCTCCCCCCCCCAAAAAAAAGCAAAACAAAACAAAAAGCACCATGTCAAAGTAGTAAGAGAGTTAAGCTTCTTAACTTTCAACTTGAGGACCCATATAATACTTTCTCCAAATTTTTTCAACTAAAGTCATAATGTATTAATACTAATCTCTTAAAACAGCTAGCCGTGTGGTAGTACACAGGCAATGATTCCTTCTTATACATTATTAAATCACCCATCAGGACAATGCAGTAGGCATGTTAATATTTCAAGACATCAAGGTAAAATACCCTTCCACTAGTTTAAAATATTTCTGCAAGTATTGGAAATTGAATATTTAAACATGGAAAAGGAAGTATATAAAAGGAGTCAATTTTCACTGGGGTGTATGAATAGCCTCTCAGCCTGGCAAATAGACGCCTTTGCTTTGCATAGTGTAAGGTGAGATTACTAGCCTTTCTTGCCCTCATGTGGCCTCAGTCTGAAATAGGACAGAGGTGCAGAGACATTGATTAAAAAGGAAACAGTTTGGGGAAAAGCTTCTGAGTCTCCAGAATGGCTTTCAATAGAACTCATCGCTTTCTTCATAGAGAATAAAAAGATAATTGAAGAACAAGAATACCTTGTAATGTAGTTTAATTGTAATAGGATTAGCTACTTCTTTGAATGTAGTGAAAAATGGTTAAATAGTGAAGCTGAATTGCTTGGTATTTTTCAGGCGCTTTGAAGTGAAACAGCCCTATCTTTCTGACATTTGTGTGTCAATAATACTGCTGGCTTAAATAGTCTCACCTTATTCACTTACCAGCCCAGCTACATCATAAGCAAAGCAAATGCTTTTTTGTTAACCGTAATTTGTTATAATTCAATACTTCTCATAATTGTGAAGGGAGTAATGTAGGAAAGAGTTTGTTCTGGGTAGTGTCAGTTGTAGTTTCAGCATCATAGATGCTCAACTTTAGTTACTTTCTGTTTCCTATCCCAGCAAATTTTATCCTTTAGATTTTGTATGCTATTGTTTGTAACCTTTTAAGTTGTTCTCTGGAGAACCCAGATTTATTCTTCACTGTTATTGGAATAATGTTCTACTTCCCTCAATCCGGCATTTGGGTAGGGGAGACTTGTTCTTTGAAGTCTGGATTCAGTCAGAGGCACACACCAAAGGACCTAGAGGGTCACATGTGGCCTGAAGGCCACAGGTTCCCCACCCGTGGTAGCTGAATCAAAAATTGAGAGAGACAAACAGCTAAATTTTAAAAGAGAGTATCATTCTAAAGTAAAGTTTCCCCATTACATTTGTATGTAATCTTCCAGTCAATAAGCATTTTTAAGTACCCACCTACTACATGCCAGACAACTGTAGGATACAAAAACCAATATGAGATAGTTTCTACATTCAATCCATTATTCACTGTTATAATAATAATCTTTTATTGAACTTTTTGATGATTTGGGGAAGAAAATGAAGGACCCTTCACTATACTCACTTTGGGAAGATAATTTGAAATTGTAAAGTAAATTTAAAATGAAATATCTGTACATTAATATTCTGAATATATTATTTGCAGCATGGTTTTGACTCTGAGAATTTGGAGTACTGGACAAAGGTAAGGACATTTCAAAATTGGAATTGAAAAAAATAAATAAGCTAGAGTTCCACTAGTGGGTCCCTGCATGTTATTATTATTCCTTGGTGCCTGTATTTGCTAACTTATACTGCCTTCTTGGTAAAGTATGCTTTCTTATTATTTTCTGCCTTTTCATGAAAATTATTAATGGGGGACCTTGAGTTAAGATGGTAATTTGAAAGCTCCCCTACATATGCCTCAGCAAATATCATTAAAGAGTACTAGACAAAGCAATCAAGAAAACTGAAGAGAAACAACGGGAAACTCCTTTATCCAGTCCAGGAATGTACAACACAATGGACACTGGAGAAAGGTTGTTCCAGGGAAGCCAGTTTGAGCTCCAGTAAAATTCTGAAACCTCCAAGTGCCATGAATGATGACTCCTTGGATGGGGGAATCTGATTAGGGGAATGGTGGGTGAAAGCCAGTTTGAGTTCTGGTAAACTTCCTCACACTCTATATTTATCTTTTATGTACTTAGTTATTTACATGTTGTCTCCTTCATTCATTTGTAAGCTCCTTTAGCGACCTTCTTAATAATTTTTCCTATTTTTGTATCCCTAGCACTTAGTGTAGGGCTTGGCACACAATGTTAATAAGTGTTTGTTAATTTATTGAAACCAGGAGGATCTTAGTACTGGCCTGTCAGAACAGAGCCAGCCATAATAGGTCATTGCACAGGGAAACTATATCCAGTTTTGCTGTCCTCAGAGCACTAAGCACCACAGTAGAAAACAAGGCCAGGACAAGTTGGGGGTGAGGAGGCTTGTAGAGGCCTTGAACCAGCACAATCCCCATCTGACTAGGCCCTGTCAGGTTCACTGTATGAGATAGAATCAGCTCCTCATTGGGAATTGTGCAGGAAGAAGGAAACAGAGACCGCCAAGAGACTGAGACAGAAGCTGAGTGTATAGTACCAGCTGCCCCATTCAGAATGGTATCGATAGTGGTATCCAGACTACAGAAGGGATAAGACCAAAAAGATACTACCAAACTCATCCATGGTTTGAGAGGGGGCACATCCAGACCTTGGCACAAAGCCCGATTTGGGAACTATTGTTAGAAATAGGAATAAACAGAAGATAACCCCAAACATAATGAAGACATAATATGGGTTAAAAGAAGTCCAAGAGGTAAATCCAGAAGAAGATAATAACTCTACAGAAAGTATAAACAAAACTTCAGAGAAAAAAATAGCCATAAGAACTCCAAAAGTATCTGGAAGAAATGAAAAATGGAATTAGGAGTGAAATAAGAGCTATGGAGGGGGAAAAAAGAAAGAAAACATATACCTTAAAATAGTTTAAAATGTAGAATGTTTTCCATATGCTAGCCCAAAAATAGAATGGGGAAGACAACTCAATGACTTGGTGAGGCAGCAAGAAATATTAGAATAAAAGTAAAAGATTGGAAAAATAGAAGAAAATGTGCCATATATCTGTTATCAAAAGCTAATAATATGGAAAACAGATGGAGAAGAGATCATTTAGTAGACATTGAACTTCCTGAGAACCATGATCAAATAGAAAATCTGAACAATTATTCAAGAAATCACAAAAGAAAACTGCAGATCTATTAGTATTAGGGAACAAAGTGAAAATAGAAAGAATTCACTAGTCACCACCTGAAAGAAACCCCAAATTGAAAATATCCAAGAAGGTCATAGCCAAAACCCAGAGCTTCCATGACAAAGGAAAAAATACTACAAGCAGACAGAAAGAAAGAGTTCAAGTACTAAGGAACCATGGTCAGGATCACATAAGACTTGGCAGTAACTGTATGCAGGGACATAAAATAACGGAATGATAGATTCAAAAAAAACAACTCCACAAAAGATAAAGGCTTCAACCAAGAATAATTTACCCTGAAAAACTGGGCATAAAAGGATCTTTAATGGAATAGAAGACGTTCAAGCATTCCTGAGTAAAAGATCAGGATTTGGTAGAAACTTTGAAGTGTGTGTGTGAGAGAGAGACAGAAAGAGAAAGGCAAATGTAAATAATTGGAAGGAGCTAGAGAATGAACACATGCTTCCATTTAATAGGGGAAGAAGAAACCATAGTCCCTTCAGCATCCTGCTATCTTCAAGGAAATTAAGGGAAACAGTCATAAGGCCTAGGTATGGTTTGGTTTTCTTGGTTTTAAAAGGAAAGAAATATAGTAGGGAAAAAGGAGGAGGAGGAGCTTACTATTTCTTCTAATTGAGGTGCATTAGAAGTGAATAACAACATGTGGGAAAGGGTGGAGAGAACAGGCCTGACCTTACTCTTACCTGAAACAAATGAGGATTGAACACATAGAGTTAGTGTAGAAATACATTCAACAACAACAAAAAAAAAAACAACTGGGAAAGAGAAGGAGACAGGGAAAATAGATTGGTGGGGGGATGATCCTAAGAATGAGGGTTGAATCAGGGAGGGATTAGTCTCAAGCAAAACAAACTTCAATTTTGGAAGGTAGGTCATAAAGGTGGGATTTAAAAGAGTAGAAAGAAAGTGGGCCAGAGATTAGGATCTGTCTTGGTGAAAAGAGGAGTAGTAATTATAAATTATAGGTATTAGTCAGATTTCTTTCTTTATCTACTTCTTTGTAAAGAGAGATCTGGCAATAAGAGAATAAAACATATCAGTGGATACAATGGAAGGAAATACACATTTTTCTCTCTTATGTATTCTGGTAATTTTGAACATGAATACAATGAATTCATCCATAAAACTAAAGAGTAGGAAAATTGATTAGAAAATAAAATTCAATAATTGTTATAAGACACTCAAAACAAGTATTTACATAGAATTAAAAAGAAAGGCTACAACAGAATTTACCATTACTTATGCGCATTCAAAATAAGCAGGGGTAGCATTCATTATCTCGAGCAAGACAACAGTAAAACAGATGTGGTCAAAAGAGATAAATAGAAACTACATTATGCTTAAAGGAACTGTAGATCCTGAAGTAATATTAATACTTAGCATATATGCACCAAATGGCATAGGATCTAAATGTTTAAAGTAAAAGTAAATTAAATTATAGGGAGAAATGCATAGCAAAACTATAATAATTGGGAACCTCAATGAATCCCTTTCAAACTTAGATATCTAACAAAAAGATAAACAATAAAAAAGAATTTGAAAAAGAAGATATGGTAGATCTCAGATGATTAAGGAATGGGAATGGACAAGAAAAGGAAAATACACGTTTCTCACATGTGTAAGACATTTGAGAAATGCCTTATACTAGGGCATAAAAGTCTCATAGAGGCAGAAAAACAAATATTAAATGCTTCATTTGCTCATTAAAAACAAACTCATGATGAATAAAGAACATTTGAAAGAGGGTTCAAACTTAGATGGGGACTATGTAATCCAATCTTAAAGAACACGTAGTTCAGAGAATGAATCATAGGAACTATATATTTTCATTAATAGAAAATGATAACAATAGGACAAAAACATCAGAATAGGAGGCAAACAAAGTAGTCATTAGAGGGACGTTTATATTTCTAAACCCTTTAGTCAACAAAAGATAGAACAGATTAATGAATTAGGAATGCAACTTTAAAACACTAGAAAGAACAACAAATCAAAAAATCCTCAACTGAATAAAAAAATAGAAATTCTGAAAATCAAAGAAAACATAAAAGTGAAAATAAATTAAAGTGAATAATTTTTTTAAAAAAATTAGGAAAATTCAATACAAATAACAAAGAAATAAATCAGAAACTGTTTTGCCCAGTTACATGCCCACAAAACTAAAAACTTAAAATGGAATGGTTGAATAGTTTAAAAAGTATAAAATATCCAGATTAACAGAACAAGAAATAGAAAATTTAAACAACCCCGTCTCAGAAAAAAACAAATTCAACCAACCCATAAAATAGCTTTTAAAGAAGAAATTTCAGGACCAGACAGATTTTAAAGTGAGCTCTGTCAAACACTCAAAGAACAATTAACTCCAGTATTACACAGATTGTTTACAGAAATAAGGGTGGGGAGATTCTACCAGTCTCAAAGAGACAAATACAATCCTGATACCTAAATCATTGAAAAATAAAGCAGGGAAAGAAAACTATAGATCTATATCTCTAATGACTATTGATGCGGAAATATATTCAATAAAATATTAGCAAAGAGGCTACAACTACATATTAAAAATTATACGTTATAACCATATTATGTTTATAGCAGAAATAGTAGGTTGGTTTAATTTTAGGAAAACTATAAACATAATAGTTCATATTAATAACAAAATCAATACAAATTTTAAAAGCTTCTGAAAATGCATCATTACTTTATGTTAAAAGCACTGGAATAAATGGCCTTTTCCTCAATATGATAAATAGCATCTAAAATGAAGAACTGGTTTTATACAGCTCTGGTATTTCTTGAAATAATAGAATAGCCTTTCCAGTAAGATCAGGAGAAAAATATAATCACCACTATTATTTGATAGTTCTTTAACTAGCTCTAGGATATCTGAAATAGTTACAGTGAAGTTACAAGTCCTTCAGGGCATAGTTTCAGTTTAGATACTTTTCACAGCTGTGGAAAGGGGAAGAGTTATTGTCTGAACAAGGAATGGAGAGGACCACAAAGATAAAATGGATGACTTTGACCAGATGGTTTTGATCAATAGATTTTGTAACGTTTTGTACCAATAAAATAAAACCAGTGCCCTTAAAGGGAAATAGTTAAGGGCGGGGGGGGGGGGGAACCTCTTCAGCTGATATTTTTGACAAAGTTCTTACATCTGAACCTTTGTCAGGAATTTGAAATTCAGAATGAGAATGATATCTTTGGACCTAGTCAGTATGTGACTTTTTTTTTTGATGATGATGATGTTTGTCATAGAGTAGATTTGGGGGCAGGAGGAAATGATCAAGAATAAAATGGTAGCAATAGTTGCAGCAACAAAAGGAATATGGGAAGGAAGGAAGCAAGGAAGGAAACAAACATTTTTATGAAGGAAATTGATAAAACATTTTTAAACAGTTTTTTCATAGGTGAATTATTTCATATGCAATTCTCTTTTTTGTTCATCTTTGTATATAGAAACATTTGTGGTTTTAAAGTTTGTAAAAATAAAATATAATTTTTTAAAAGTAGGAAATTTAGGGCGAACAGAAAACAACCCTAAGTAGCAAACATTCTAGCCAGAAGAGAGGTTTTTGAGTCAGATTGTTATATCTTAAGTTTTCATGGATCTTCAGAGGAATCTCCCTGAATGTTTTATTGGCATCTTGACACCCACAATTTACTTATGTCCTATGTTTTATTTTTTAAATTACCCATTTTCCCTGAGATTTTCCTCCATCTTTCTTTAAAATTTTTAAAGGGATTTACTACATATCATTGTCACCACCAGCTAGAGGTTAGCACTGACTTGTAAAGTATTAAACCAGTATCATAAAGGTGGGCTACTCCAGAAGTTCACCTTCAGCATCAACTCCAAGATAGTTCCCCTCTAAGGTATCTACCACCATGATCATGTCTCTCTAGTTAATAAATTCAAGTAAGCTGAGCCCAGTGGCAACTACAGTAGTGGCTAGCAGTACCTTCACAAAATTTGTAATCTGGTGGGAGAGACGTGATATTTAAATTCAGCACTGTGATCTCATGTTAATGTTCTTTCCGATGATGCATGGATTAGTGAACATTTCTATTTGACTTTGACACAACCGCTTTACACTAGCTCTTCTTTGTATTTCCTAGTTTATTATATATTTTACCGTGCTCTCTCACAAAGAATCTATAATTCCATTTCCTTCTGAGCGATAATAATTTTTAGTTCTTTGAAGACTGCCATATTTCATGACTTGTAGCAAGCTGTACAATATTGCT
Organism: Phalanger gymnotis; assembly: GCA_028646595.1. Classification (NCBI taxonomy): domain Eukaryota; kingdom Metazoa; phylum Chordata; class Mammalia; order Diprotodontia; family Phalangeridae; genus Phalanger; species Phalanger gymnotis. The sequence goes on along the minus strand of CM053622.1, from coordinate 530,359,325 downwards.
AGAGTATTGGTATTTTTAAAATAGGTCTTTGTTTCTAGGAGAAATTTGTTGAATTTCTTCTAGCAAAGTTATCTCAGCTAGTTTATATTTCAAAGAATATGAGTGATTCGGGTGTATGAATGAGGAACACTTTGTTGAAAATAAAAGCCTTTTACACTGCAGCATTTTTCTCTGACATATCAAATGCTTTTTGTAATCTGACAATAAGCACAGTGGAAGCGATTCTCCCTGTTTTTCAGCCAGTTGTGTTATGATAAAAATGTGGTCTACTGTGGAATATCATGTGTAAAAGCCTAGTTCCTTACTAATACCTCATCAAGAAGGTACTCAATGCACATAGATGATTCTCATAAAAATTTTATGTGGAAGAAACAATCAGTAATCATTGATATTTTCTCAGTCATTGTTTTTTAGTATTAATAAGGACCAAAATTTTTCCATGACTGGTTTCTTTTTATTCAGCTACCTTGTGAATCAGTTATTAAGTGGTCTCATAATTGTCTTACCTCCTTTATGGATCTCCTTTATATACATTTGGTCTAATCCAGCTGCATTTTCTGTCTATGGTCTATTTATCCCTTTATCATTTCACCTTTTGTAAACACACCTGGGACTATGATGCTAGAGTCCAATTGTGGTGACTCTAATGTCCTTGATAGTAAAAAGAGTTTGTAGAAACCGTTTTTCTTTCCTTTGTCATTCTCCTGTTTTTTCAAGCTTAATTGTCTGTAAGACGGCTTATCTTCCTTGAGTCTCTCACCAAGCTTTCTGCAAATTGCTTTTACCCTTCACTCTCCTCTTAGTTTTGAGTGGTTACTACCCATATTCTTTCATCATTCTTCTCTGTTTGATTTTACACATTGTTATGTTCTAAACCAGTGCTGTCTTTGGATGTCACATCTGTATACTTAGGAAATACATTGTATTTGCTTGCTGGGGCACTTGTCATGCTTCTTTGGTCTTCTTGTCACAACAACCGATTTACACTCTTTGAAATTATTGTAGTCTGTTTCTATATGATGTCTTCTGCCTTTATCCCATTTTTTAGCATTGATAACTTGTTTAAATAAAAGAAAGTATAAAAATTTGAAAAAGATACAGTATACAATTAAAGACGTGTCACTTGGTTAATAAACATTTATTGAGCACCTACTGTGTGCCAGATTTTATCTGGCCTCAGTGGCCTGTGTGCTAAGCACAGGGAATCTGAAGGTGAAAAATATAGTCCCTGCTCACAGAGCTCAAGGAGCTCACAGTCTAATGCGGCAGACAACATGCAAACAAATACATACAAACAAGCTATATATAGGATGAACTAGAAACAATCAGCAGAAGGGAGGTTCTAGCATTAAGGGAGATCAGGAAAAGCTGCCAGTAGATGGTGGGATTTCAGTCGGGACTTAGAAGATGACAGGGAATCCAAGAGACAAAGATGAGAAGGTAGAGCATTTCAGTCATGAGGGATGGCCAGTGTAAATTCCCAGAGTCAAGAAATGGAATGTCTTTTTAAAGGAATACTGAGGAGGCCAGTGTCACTGTTATATATCTAGGTATGGCATGAGATGGGGGAAGGGGAATCAAAGACTTTGAATGACAAAGAAAAGATTCTGTATTTGATTCCATAGGTAATCACTGGAAGACAATGGAATTTATTAAACAGTGGGGTGGCATGCAATACCTTTGGATTATACCTCAGACACTTACTAGCCGTGTGGACAAGTCACTTAACCCTTTTTGCCTCACTTTCCTCATCTGTAAAATGAGCTGGAGAAAGAAATGGCAAACTGCTCCAGTATCTTTGCCAAGAAAACTCCAAATGGGGTCATGAAGTGTCAGTCATGAATGAAAATGATGGGGCAGCTAGGTGATGCAATAGATAGAAAACTGGTTTTAGAATAAGGAAGACTCATCTTCATGAGTTCAAATCCAGCCTCAGACACTAGCTGTGTGACCCTGGGTAAGTCTATTTGCCTCAGTTCCTCATCTGTAAAATGAAAAGGAAATGGCAAACCACTGCAGTGTCTTTGCTGAAAAAAGTAGCATCACAAAGAGTTGGACACAACTGAAACAACTCAACAACAACAATGTAGCATACCTTTGAATTAGGAAGATCACTTTAACAGTTGAGCAGAATTGGACTAGAGTCAGGAAGACCAGACGGAAGGCTACTGCAATAGTTCAGGCATGAGGTGATGAGGGTCTGCCCCAAGGTGATGGCATTGTCAAAAAAAAAAAAAAGAGAACACGTGAGAAATAATTACAAAGGTAAAACTGACAAGCCTTGAACAAACTGGATAAAGGAGATGAGAGAGAGAAGTCCAGGATGGTGCCTGGGTTGTGATCCTGAAAATATAAACATATAACTATAATACACTCTAGACGTATTATAGAATATTTATAGCGAGAGGCATAAAGTGCTGTCTCGGTACTTCCTCTGAATGGAACCTCAAATGCTTTTGTGTTCTTGAGATACAAGGTACACTGGAGAAGAGTGAAGGGCAGACTGGATTTGTCCACCCCACTCACTGTGAAGGGCAGACTGGATTTGTCCACCCCACTCACTGTAGAGTCACAGATTCCTAGGATAATAGGTCACATATCTAGTGCCAGAAAAGACCTTAGAGTCCATTTTCTCTAACCCCCTTATTTTTACATTTGAGGAAATTAAGACCCAGGCAGGTAAAATGACTAGTTCAGAATGGCAGTTAGTAAGCATCAGAGGCAAGATTTGAATCCAGCTTCTCTGACACCAGAACAAGTGTTATCAAGCATATCAGTTTAGTGGAAAGAGCACTAACCTAGGAGGCAAGATCCCTTGGTTCAAGGGCTGATTCTGGTTCAGTTTCTTTATTTTTAAAATGAGGATATTAAACTCTGGGGTTACTTCAAGCTCTAAAATATTATATGTTAAAGTATGTTGGTTGCTATTCACAAGTGGCCACCTGGAATATAATTCTCTGTTTTTCTTCTTGAGGAAATATTTCTGTGTAAATCTTAGTATTATGGAATTAAGTTGGCAGTATTGAAGTCCAGGTTTCATTAGTTCTATGGGTAGTACTTAAGTGAGCACTACCACAATTTTAAAAAATCTCACCACATGAAAACAAAAGAAAATAGATGTTGTTAAAATTGGATGAAATACCAAAGTTTGTTTTCTATTACTGACAAAAAAAATGACCAATTTTTTTCCCCTGGGTAAATCAGTTAAACTCTAGGAGATAACTTTCATAAACTAGAAATTCTTGAGAACCTAAATGTGAAAGCATTTTAGTCATCAGTAGAGAATCAGATTCTTATATTGAATGAGAATTCTGTTAAAATACTCGTCATCTTACTTTTTTAAAATTTTCTTTTAAAGAGGGTCGAGAAGGCCTCAGAATTTGCAGTTTCTGAAGTATTTTCTCCAAGAAATTCAGATGTGCCAAGAAGACCATTAAGCAGAATCATAGATTTAGAAACAACAGAGCAACTTGTGGACCATGATGAATCTCATGAAGAAGGTGAGGCATTAAAGATACTTTGGGGCTATAATTTAAAAGGCCTAATTCACTGAGCTGCTTAAAAGTTCAGAATGAAAGCTTTTATTTCTCTTGTACTTAATTTTGATTTCTTTGTTTCTCTTTTATTTATCTAAGCTTCCTCTAAGCTAATTAAAGCACGATAGAGCATAATTTCATTATGCTGTATGGATTTTGAATTTTGACAGGTCAGTTTATGTACATTAAAAATAAAACTAAATTCTGATATAGCACAATTAACCTCTAAGTATTATAGGATATTAATTCTAGAACACAGGTTTTGGCATCAACATTTATCCTAATCACTGGTACTATAGTATGAATCATTAGTATTATAAAGGAGTTTCTGTTATATATGTAAAAGAAATTTAAAACCAAGATTACCTATGTTCTCCAAAATTAAATTTTCCTTTGGACTAATCTATTTTTGTCAGGGTCACCAAGGCTCAAAACATGGAAGCTATTTTTTGTTCATTTTAAGAAGGATTTATTGTAAATTTAATATTCAATGTCAATATGACTAAAGTTGTTTTAAAAGTTTTAATCCCAAGTAAATGAATTGTAGTGCATAAAATATAGCTACATAATTTCTGTAACTTAAGTACCTTTTTTATCTTTTTGTTGTCAGGACTTCTCACATTTCTCTTAACGTTGTTATTTTTGTATTTGTTTTAAGATATCTGCCATTATTTCCATTTTCTGTACATGCCTTTGAAATATAAGGTGGTCAATGAATATTCCGTGCATCTACATCTCAGATGTTTCCTCTTTCACTAGAATAATTATTGTTGTCAAAACTTCATTCTTTAGATCACTCATGAGTTTACTTCCTCTCTAGAATGTTAACCTACCCTGTCTCTAAATTATTTGAAACTCAATTTCCTTTCCTATCATAAATTCACAAGATGGAATGGTCATTTTTCCCAAAGTTCCCATCATTTCTGTTTTGCCACTTATTAGTCGGAATTAGGCCCAAACTATTAGTTCCACCTGTTCATCTTTTGAAAAGCTTGTCAGTGATTTGTCATCTGCTGTGAGCAGAGGGATAGCTCCAGCAATGGTCAATAGGTTTCTGATCTGTTTACTATTTTATCTAGTTTTTCCTCCTGTCCAGGTAGTCATGGGAGCTATTCTTGATTCCTCCCCTATATACACTAAGTGAGTAAAGTTTGTTAATTCTGTCCTTTTCCAATTCCAATTTTACCACCCTAGTCCAGACCCCAATCATCTCATACCTTGACTATGGAAATAATCTAACTGAACACCCTGCTTTCAGGCAATCTCTAATGTACTCTTATAGGAAAAATATCCAAAGTCTTTAATCTGCCATGTATGTCCTTCCCAAATTTACCCCTGCCTACTTTTCTAATTTTATCTTGTGAAAGTCCCTTATGGGAACTCCCACTTTCCATCCATACTAATGGGCATTCTCTTTGTCCTCTAAACAATGACATATTTATATTCCCATCATAGTGCATATTTTCTTTGTTCACCTAAATTCATCTGTTCCTTTGTGATCTAGCTTTAAGTGCCACCTTCTCCGTTGTCAATGAGCCTCTTGTTCCTAGGGAATCTTGGATCTCAGAGCTCTCGCTAGTACATTTTGTCAAATTGTATCCAACAACTTACTTTCACACAGGTCCTTCTTTGAAAACGAGAGTGAAAATATATTAAACATATTAGATAGATAGATAGATCACTTAGGAAAAAATTTCAGCTAGTGTGCAAATATTCAATTCATTATTCATTGAAATCAAAATTAGCTCAATCAAATAACTGCTTTGCATGAGAACCTTGCTTCCATCAGCATCTAGCAGTAACTCATGCCATAGTCAGAGAAAGTGCATACACAAAAGAGAATTAAACAAAACATACTTTGGAAAAGGAAGAAGATGCTCTGAAATATCCGGAAAATTGTTAACAGAAAAGGAAATATCTTTAGAAAGACACCTTTTTCTTACAGTCGCTTTGGACAGTACTTGTTATGCATTGAAAGTCCTAAATAGGTAGAGGAAACAATAGGGTGTCTGAGCCTGCCAGCAACAGCTTCCTCTCCACTCTGCTGGGGAATAGGAGAGGGAAGGCAAAGAAGGAGGAGGAGGGAAGGAGGGAAAAAATATGCAAAGGACTTCTGAGCCCATCTGAAAACATACTTCCAAGGAGAGAAAGAGGACAGGTACTCCCTGAACTCCTTTCCAAATAGGAAAAAATTCTCTAAATTGAACACATATGCCCGTACTCTTCAGTTTTGTATATTTTTCCAAACTGAAATAAGTACTAATATCATTGGTACTACCTACTTTCCCATCATAAGAGTGGATTGTTTTATCCTATCTCTTTCTGCAGCACATTGGCTAGGCTTACATTTGGCCCAGCTTAGCTAGCTATACAAAATATCGTGACAGAGCAGTAGATGAGATAGGGACATTCCGGAGGAGGGGACTTTTTTTGGTCTGTTTTCTGTCAGATGCTCATCTGGGAATCACAGGCTGACCTTGTATAGCTTTTCTGGGCCTAGTTCCTATCCTCCCCTTTTCACTCAGAGAGCCTTAATTCCAGTTGCCACAGTGAGTAGCCCAAATTTAGTCATGTAGGTATTATCTCCTTCCTGTCCCCCTTGGCTCCAGTTTCAGAAGAGCTAGCCTTTCTCCTAGCCCTAATTTAGTCATGTAGGTATTATCTCCTTCCTTTCCCCACATATATGCATATGTTTGCATATATACATATGGAAAAATAAGTTCAGTTTTTTATTACCATCAACTATGTATATGTGTATGCATACATATATCTACACACGTATGTTGATGATGATAAAAAATTGATGCCCACATCGGAAAAATTATAGTTAAAAGTTTAGGGAGGCTTTTAGATGATTAAAAAAGTAATTTAAATGGAACTGGATATAGAACTAAATTACAAGGAGATCAAAGAAAGCAGGAAAGGACCCATCTGTACAAAAAATATTCATAGCAGTACTTTTTGTTATAGCAAAAAATTGGAAACTAGAGGGTGCCTATCGATTGAGAAATAGCCATATGGTATATGAATTGGATGGAATATTATATGATGAAAAAATGGTAAAAGAGATCTATTCAGAGTAACCTGGAAAGACTTGTATGAACTGATGAAGAATGAAGTGAGCAGAACCAAGAGAGCAGTGTGTATAATAGCAACATTATGGAAAAAAAAACAAATTTGAAAGATTTAAGGACTCTGTTCAGTGCAGTGACCAATCATTACTACAAAGGCGTGCTACCCAGCACTGACAGAGAGGGGAGGAATTCAAGGAGCAAACTGAGATGCCGCCAGCTGCTGTGGCGCCGAATGGCCAGAGGTGGCCGAATGCCACAGAGAGTGAAAAGAAAACATGGGCCAGGTGGAAGAGTAAAGAACAACTCCGTTTATTAAACTGAGGGACAGGGCTTATATACCTTCATAGGAAAGCAGAATCAACAAAGCCATGTGCAAAAACATTTGCATTGCGTGACTTCCTTGTGCTTTTGTTCCCTTTTTGCCATAAACAATATTGCGTTAATAGCCCACAGGTGGTGTTTAGCACTTGTGTGCCATGGGGGTATTGGAGAGAGTACATGTATACTGAAGAGGCTTGGAGAGCCTTCATCCTAAACAGCACGTGTATGCCAGGGGTGGGGGGGGAACGGTATGGAGAGCCCATGTGCCGAGTTATCAGCCCAAGGGCAAGAACAGGCCTCTGGCCTGTATCTTATCCCAGGATGGACTTTCTCAGAGCTGGCCCTCTGCACTGAGCCATATATTTTCAGACATAGCTAATGAGTGGATTCGTTTTCCTTTACTATGCTTATTGCTTGAAAGGGTTTTTTTCCCCTTCTTTCTTAAATTGGGAGGGGAATTTAGGAATGAGAGGAGGAGCCATAAGAAGTAATACCAAAAGAAAAAGAGAAAAGAGAATCATTGAAACATTTTTTTAAATACACATTACAGTAGGTTCTGGAGACATGAACAAGCAGGACAGTATGCATTTTTTAAAATGTGTGCTGTACGTAAGAGAGTTTTGTAGTTTCATATAATAATAATAGTAATAGTTAACATTTATATAGTACTTAGTATGTGCCAGGCATTGTGCTAAATGGTTTACAGTTAGCTTTGTATTTGATCTTTACAACAACCTTGGGATGTAAGTGCTATTGTTAGCCCATTTTATAGGTGCTAATACAATCGCTATTTTCTAGAGGAGTAAACTGAGACAAATAGAGGTTAAGTGACTCGCCCAGTAAGTGTCTGGGGCCAGATTTGAACTCAGGTCTTCAATCCATTTTTTTATCTTTGACATGGAAATGCTTTTGTTTGTTGATATTTATCAAGTTCAAAATAAGCCAAAAATATTTTTAATGTAAAGGTTTACTATCCTTATAGCCTCTAAGATAATTTTTAATACTAATAATAAGGTATTTTGGTTTTCTTAATAGCTCAGGAACTACTTAATGATTGGATGAACTCAAAACTGAAAATGGAATTAACAAGTGATAAAGAAGATGATGGAGATGCTGTGCCCAATGTTACTTCTTTGCCAGGAGAGAATGGTGCCGCTGATCCTGTGAAGTATGAAAAATTTGATGGTGAGAACGCATCTGAAAATTCCTAAGCTTTAAGTTCTCAAATTAGTTCTCTGAATAATCTTTGAATTATTTGGGATTTTTTGAAGTACAATTTGACTTTGTCTCACTTTGTCTTTCTTAGTTTTATTTCTAGTTTTAACAGTCATATTTATCCTGGTTCTATTTAAATTCCTTCTGCTATAACCTGAACATATTAATGATACTTTGTGAGACAAAAGATCATACTGTTTTAGTTCCAGCTAATTAAAATTATATTGTTTTCAAATTCTGTTTATAACAGTTAAAGTTATTCCCTAAACCATCTTCTCTTATTTATCGTTGCTGATAATAATTCCTAAAGAAAAGTCTTTTTCTCCTTTTCATAAGAGGATATTCTAATGAATATCACCAGATAGTATTCATGCTAGGTATCATAAAAGCAAGTTAAACCATCGGACTGACTATTGAGTATCTCCCACAGAGAGATCTTTTTTTTTCAGAGTGATGATGGTGATGACTACTGTGGTATAGTAAAGCATGTAATGACAAGCGGGGTGGGACTTTTTGTTGTCTTTTGTTTTGGAGTGCTTCTCAGCACTAAGGTGATTAAGTGCCTTTGATAAGTCTTGCCTTTGTTTGAGTCAAGAGTCATTGATTGGAAACAATATATATGATGCCGCACTAATGATTCAAGACCTTTCCCACATCCTTTTGCTAAGTAGACACTAAGCCCCAGGATCCTAAACAGGGTATACATGCTCTGAGGTTGGCATTTTGCTTTGGGGGCACACTCATTGGAAGAGCATGGGTGATTTGGCCAGACGAGACTCTGGATAGCCATTAGAGACCCCCAGCTTTGAAAACCCAGATGTTGGCACTTCTCTCTCTGTTAACTATGTATGTATTGCTATGGTCAGACAGAAACCTGTCTGTTGATCTGTTTATGTTTTCTCTGTAATTTCTGTTTGCATTTGCTCTGAAGTTCAAGGTGCTGGCTTTCCCCCCCTGAACTAATGAATAATATATGTATGTTTAACTAAAATGAGATTGTAAACACCTTAAAGTTATTTTCCTTAGAAAAGCAGATCAAATAACCTGTGCTAGTAGCCCTCCTGTGTGCTGGCGGCAAGTAGCATTGTTGTTACACTGCACTACAGAGTTTAAAAGAACCCCTAACCCACAGTCCTGTGAGATCCAGGTCTAAGGCTTAGACTTTATAGTGACTATAGAACCTTAGAATTTGTCTATTCCAAACTTTTTTTCTTATTCAGTAGTATTTTCTACAATATCCCTAGTGAGTAGTCTTCCAGGCACTGATTGAATAAATCCAATGATAAACAAAACTAAGTACTAGCTCTAAAGGGTAAAGAGTTCTGCCCATATAAATGGCCAGCCAAAAGCTGCCTCCTTAGAAGTTCCACCCATTGGTTCCAGTTCAACCCTCTAAAGCAAGTCAGAACATCTTTCCCGTCATAGCCTTTAGGCATTTAAAGGCACTCACCAAATCACTGCTAAGTCTCTTCTCCAGGCTAAGTGTTCCCAGTTCCCCCAGTTATTCTTGGTTTCTGGACACGTGATCACCTTCTTCTCAATACCTTCCAGTTTGTTGTTCATCTTAAACCATAATGTCTTATGTTGAAAGCGGTACTCCAGTACTTCACAGAGTACAGTGAGAATGTGAATCCTCTTGATTTCAGTGCTGTGCTTCTCTTCATGTGGAGCTCAAGGATGAGATATAAATACACATATGTGTATACATATATACACACGTATACATATACAGACATACATGTGTGTGTATATATATGTGTTTAGCTGAGTCATATTATTAGATTAAGCTCACCAGCAAAGATCTTAGGTCTTTTTTCACATAAACTGTTGTCAGACTGTTTTTCCTCCTCTTTTGTGTGACTGATTTTTTTGAACATAAGTGTAAAAGTTACATTTAGGCCTCTGCCAAATTTTTCTGTTGATTCCGTCCTATTATTCTAATTTGGAGATTTTTTTAATCAAAATTCTGTCATCAGATGCATTAACTATCCCTTAAGCTCCCAACTGAAAATTAAGAAGCATGCCTTTTTTCTCTCACAGATATCACTATTAAAAATGTATAAAATTACTCCAAATTTCCTTTCAAGCTTTACATTGATTCATTAATTAATCAACACTTCTTGGGTATGGTAGTCCAGTGAGCTTTGAAGCCATCTGATAACTATACTGTCATCCAGCCTGTATTTCTTTGCTTTGTCCATAATGATATGGTTGTCAGGATACCTACAATTTCCACAGTGGATGTGCCTCATTCACAAGATGGCTTCTACTTCAAGAAATACCTTGGAGGGCAGATTGGTTTAGTTCTTTTCCCTTATTGGAGATTCTAAACCACGTTGGAAATTCTCTTAGGAATCTGCTTTGATTCATAGGTTCCAGCACTACTCTAAGATAGTTGGAACCCTCAGGATGCCTGGAACCATACCATATGATATACCCCCTCCACCACCTCCCATGTGGGTTGCCTCACCTTCCCAAGCTACCATAGACAAAAGAAAATCAAACCAAACAAACAAAAGCCCCAGTTCCTGGTATCCTTAGGAGACTATAGCAGATCCTAACTCTACCCCAATCTCAGAGAAGCAACAAACAAATGAAGAGTCAGGATACAAAACTGTAGAGGCCAAGGTTAGAAAAAAAAGTGATATCCTCCACGGGTAAAAGGAATGGAAATTTCAAGAAATATTAGAACAAATTGTTGACACCAGTAAGTGCGATTTCTGGTGAACGAAGGTTGGTCTGTTTCACTGTAGTTGTAGGTAACAAATTATGGACTGTACTGAAGACTTATAGGTGTGTGTGTATATACATATATATATATATATTTTACTTAATATTTTTAGTTTTCAACATTGATTTCCACAAAATTTTGAGTTACAGATTTTCTCCCCATTTCTACCCTCTCTCCCACCCTAAGATGGTATATATTCTGATTGCCCCGTTCCCCAGTCTTCCCTCCATTCTATCACCCCTCTCCCCCCACCCTTATCCCCTTTCCCCTTACTTTCTTGCAGGGCAAGATAGATTTCTGTACCCCATTGCCTGTATATCTTATTTCCCAGTTGCATGTAAAAACAACTTTAAAAAAAAAACATTTGTTTTTAGAACTTTGAGTTCTAAATTCTCTTCCTTCTTCCCTCCCCACCCATCCTCCTTGAGAAGGCAAATGATTTCAACATAGGCCACATTATGTGCATATATTTTTATAAGGAATTCTATTTGTAATCATTAGATATGTAGATAAATAAAGGATTTATTAAGTGCTTACTATGACCAGCACTACACTCAGTGCTAGGGATGGGGATCTTGTATTTACAAAAAAAAAGATGGTCCCTACTCTTAAGGAGCCTGTATTCTAATAGCGGAAGATAAAACCTGGAAAGTGGGAAGGAGGGAAGAAGAAACTATCTCTGTGAGGCAAGGCTTTGGTGAGGAGGTGGAGTGATCCGGAGAGTGAATTGAGCCAGTTGTGACTTGGGTTTGTTTGGGGCCCCTTGAGAAGTGCTAATCCTGGCCAGGATTCTCCCACCAGGAGAGCGTGCCCCAGGGCAGAGGCATTCTGAAATGGGTAAGGACGCTGGGAAGAACTAGAACAGTCCAGACGGTGAGCTGAGCTGGGAGTGAAGGATGTTAGAATTATAACAGCTCTGTGTTTCCTTCAGATTTGTGTGGTCATTTGGAAGAGGAAGAGGAAAGTGCCATGGTTAAACAATTTATAGACCATCTTCTCCATAAAGATGTAGTGGATTCTGGGATACTGGAAGATCTTGGAATGAAAGAAAACCAAGAAAAGAAAAAGCAGAAGGATCCCCGTCTTACCATGGAGATGAGACATAAGCAGGTGGGAGGGGAAAAAACAACAAAATTGAAATGGATAACAGGAAACGTTCTTTGTGTAACACATTTAATAAGCTTCAATAAAGATTTAGACTTTGTTATGAATAAGGGTACCATCTGTGATTGTGTTAGAATGAAAGCCAAATTAAGAACTAAGGAGAAGGATGGGCTGAAGGCAGGGAGTAGTTCACCCCCAACAATATAAGAATAACAGAAAGAAAGAATAAATGATCCTGATTTCTCTCAGAGGTGGGAAAACAGACTGGATAGATGGATTCATCTAGATGGATAGAATTAGCTTAGAGGTATGGTATTTCTTATTATAAATGTACATTCTAGGCTTTTATTTCAAGGGATCTTTGAGTTATGATAGTCATACCAGGATAGCATGAAAGCTCTTGAATCTTTCTAAGTCTACATAATTTAATAATTGTATGATTCTTTTTTTTAATTGTATGATTCTTATTTGAAAGGGTTAAGAAGTTCACATTGCACCTTAAGTGTTTTCATCCATGTTCAATAAAATGAACCCAAGATTTCCTCTCCACAAATGGCAGTTATCACAAATGCTTTGCTCATGTGGCCTTCTGTATCTGCAATGATAAAGCCTCTCTCTTCTCTTCCTCTCCCCTCTATTAACAAGGAAACTCAAAAGGATCAAAGTAGGTTTACCCGAATTTAGACCAGCTTTAGTATTATGTCATTGCAAGGGTTAAGGTAGCCCACTACTTCCCCTTACCAGAATCACTTACCTGTTGTCTATCACCTGAAGTTTCTTTAACTAAAGATAATTTCTAATTCTGTAATTAGTATCCAAAGGCTTAAGAGTGCAAAAACCTGGCAGTTAATAAATTGGTATTAATTAGAGTTTGGATTAGATGGTCTCTGATGTCCTTTACAACAGTGGTGTCAAACTGAAATAGAAACAGACTAGAAAACCACAAATTAACATTGTCTACTGTATTGTATTTTTATTTATTTTGTTAAATATTTCCCCATTAACATTTTAATCTGATTTGAGCAACAGGAGGGGAGTTTGACACCTCTGCTTTAGAACATGGAGATTCTGTGATTCTGAAAGACGGATGCATTTGAGTCAGTTGGTGGATGACATTAGGCCCTTCCCACTTTTGTTGTGGGTGACAAAGTGTGACATGGGCTAGATGTCAGAAAAACTGGGGACTTTGTAGTTTTGTCTAAAGGAAGCCTGTTTAATCTTCCTGGATAGAGCCGTACGCAAAGTACTTTCATCATCATAAAAGGATAAAATGATGAATCACTTTGCAAACCTTGAAGCACTACGTAAATGCCAGCCATTATTAGTTGGTATTGTTGTCACTATAGTAGCTTGCATTTATACAGGTAGTAACGGTTGACTTCTATACACCTTTAACATTTCGAAAGCACTGTACATGAGTTACTTATCAGATCTTCACGTCCTCTGTGACTGCCAGTTCATTCCCATGCTTCTGTGTCCAGCTAGCATCAATTCTTAGAGATTGGTAGGCTATCAGAATTGGAGACCATCTAGCCCCGTCCTTTCATTTGATAGATGAAGGAAATACCAACAGCAGTAATAACCACAGCTAACACTTATTTAGCACTTCAAGGTTTATGAAGCCCTATTACACATGTTCTCTCGTTTGATCCACCCAGCAACCCTGGGAGGCAGGTGCTTGCACAGATGGAGAAATAGAGACTGAGAGGGTTAAGTGACTTGTCCAGGTACCTACTGAGCAACAAAGCCAGGATTCCAATTCGGGTGTCCTGACTCCAAGTTCAATGCTCATTCTGTTGGACCCAGTCTTAACTCACCTCTGGTCCTTTACAAGACTTGGAGCATACCACTCTTATTAAAGTTACTGTGCACTGTTGCCTTTTGTCTTGTGTTCCAATCCAAAATAAAAGGCATTTATTAGGCACAACTAAATGCAAGCCGCTGCATTTGGTGTTTGGACCAAAAAGAAAACGAAAACAATCTCTAGCCTTCAGTTTGTATTGCACTGGGGGCGTACCACATGTAAACCAATAAACCTATACCTGGTCACTTGACAAGAGGGAGCAAGCACTAACAGCTAATGAGGTCAGGAAAGCCTTTCCTTACATCATGTCACATGAACTGAACCTTGAAAGGAGCTGGAGTTCTAATAGGTGAAGGGGTGAGGGGTGCATCATAGGCATGGGAGACAAGCTGTACAAATAGTCAGAGGTAAGAGATGGAGGACCAAGTCTGAAGAGTTGCAGATAGGCAATTTGGCTAGAGCATAGAATGTATGAAGGGGAGTGATGTGTAATAAGCCTGGAAATGTAGACCAGAGCCAGGTTAGGAAAGACTTTAAAATGATGTTCAAAGCAAAACTGAGGAGTTTGGTTTTTATCCTGGAGGCAAGAGACAAGGTTCTTGACAAGGGGAGTAACATGGTCAAGCTTGAGCATGAGGAAGATTATTTTGGCATCTGTGTGGAAGCGGAATTGGAGGGGAGAGACTACAAACAGGAGGTCTGATTAGGAAGTCCTGAGCCAAAATCTTATTTTTCTTCTTCAAAATCTTTGGGAAGAAGTGATAGACCTAGAAAATAGAAGGAATAGTGCATTACTTAGGAACTATGTGAGTGGAAAGAAAAGGACAGATGCAAAAAAAAAATGTCACAGAGTCGGCATCAACAAAGATTGGCAGCTGATTGGATATAGGAGTGGGAAGGAAGAAGGAAGAATCTTGTGAACCTGGGTGACTAAAGCAATGATGGATGGGTTGAGGAGGGAAGTCAGAATTCAAATCCTGCCTCAGACACTTACTAGTGTGTAACCCACGGACAAGTCATTTAACTTCTAAGCTTCGGTTTCCTCTCCTACAAAAGGGAAAAAAAAAATAATGAAATAGCAGCTTCCTCATAGGTGTTGGGGCGATCAAATAAAACAACTTGTAAAGCACTTTGCAAACTTTAAACCACTTGCTAATGCTAACTATCGCCACTATCATAATAGATTCCATTTTGGACATGTCGAGTTTGAGACTCCCGTTGGCTATTATAGTGTTTATATACATGTCTGATCTGCCCTTCTAAATCATAAACTACCTGAAGGTAAAATGTCTTAAAATTATTATTTTTCTTTGCATTCCCAGGGGTACTTAGTGACCTTTGTGCCTAACGTGTGAACGGTACTAAATAAATGTTGTTTTTCTTTTAGTCAGTAAACATTTATTCAGCACCTACTATGTATCTGACACTGTACTAAGTGCTGGGGATACCAAAAAATGCATGATTGGGGTGATTCATTAAAACTTCCTCTATTCTCCTCAAATATTTTACCATAAAAATGAAAGGGGAGTGCCAAGGAGAGAGTATTATGCAAGGAAGAATTGCCCAGCAGGACAGGCCTTCAAAGTGTTGCTGCCCATAGCATAATTTCCATCGTGTTTTCTTATAACTAACAACAGCAACAGCAGCAATTTCCCTTCAGAGCTTCTGAAAGTTTGATAAGAGCAGCTGAAGATTATTAACAAACTCTCCCATTTCATTTCTGGGAACAGGACTTAATTAAACACAGTCCACAGATCTTCTCTTGCTTTTACCGAGCCCGAGAGGTTTAAGACTGTTGCTTCTGCCAGAAGGGAAATTATGCAGCGGAGGGGGTGGAATCTTATTTTTCTTCCTCAAAATCTTTGAAAGGAAGAGACGGGCCCAGAAAATAGAGGAAATGCATTAGGCAGGAACAGGTTTATACTTTTATCAGTTAGCACTAATTGTATGTTTGAACTGAGGTCCACTCATTTCCTTACTGTCATTAAACTCTAGGAAAAATAAAATGTGCTGAAAACAACAAAGGTGAATTTCATGTCATGGTGACACCCAGATTCAGAGGCTTTTTACAAAATGACAGCATGTATAATATAATTATAACTGCATATAATTGTAAAGAGAGCATAGAATACAACTTAAGCTAACAAATGGTTATCCTTCATAACATAACATAGCTAAAACTGGAATCTTGTTCCCATTCTCTGGGTCATAGCACATAAATTACCTAAATAAGGACAATATATGTTGTAAATGCTTGTTGACTGAAAAAAAAGAGTGAGTGAGTAAGTAAACGAGGAACATTTGGAATTTGGGACATTTGATGTGATTCATTAGACACATAGATTCTTCCCAAATATTTTGAAGTCCTGTTGTAAAATTTCCTGATGTCTCAAGTAGAAAGAGCAGTAGACTAAGTCAGGAGTTAGGAGATTTCAAATGAAGCTGCCTCAGACCCTAATAAACAGACTCCGTCTTCTCTAAAATACCACTGTGGATTTTTCCAGTGGCATCTTAAGCCAGAAGTTTTAGAATTTGATATGTTGTATATATTAATACCACATTTTTCCATTTCCACGTCACAGTCCCTACTCTGTTGTACATATCTTTCAGAGGGTGGATGAAGGGTCTTGCCTGTTTACTTCCTCTTGTCTAAAATGACCCTAAAACATACCCGGCCAAATGCTTCCACTCCCTTTGCATTCTTCCCTTCCAGGTAAAGGAAAATCGTTTAAGAAGACAAAAGGAATTAGAGCGGCAGAGGGCAGAGAAGGCCCTAAAAAAATTAGCCCTCTTGGAAGCTCAGCATCTGGTGCAAGAAGAGAAAAAAAGGAAGGCTTTGAAGGCCAAGAAAGAGGAAGAAGAGATCCAGAAGGAGATGGTAAAGTTGCGGAAACAAATGGTTGAGAGAAGGCGCACTGTCCAGGAAGCGTGGAAAATGTAAGATCTTGGTGGAGGGAATGGATGGAATTGGATCTCAGTTTAGGCTTTGCCTTTTACAGCTGCTCTAAGGCTTTGGGTGTATTAGTTTCTAATACGTGACATATCCAGTAAAATGCTTCATCCTAGCGTGGTGGCAATGTAGATTGCTTGAGGCTGCAGTGCGATCCTGGGGGGTTGTGTGAAAAGACTCCACTATGGATCAGGTAAACAAGACTGTGTGTTTTTCTTATCCAAGGCCCAGCCTAGCTAAGTTGGCAAGAGGCTCTTTACCAGAAATTTCATCACTAGTTGATGAATTTTTTTCAGCCCTAGTTGTGCATGAAGATCACCTACTTAGGTGTGGAGGGGTTGTGATCTGCTTTGATGGAGGGATCACTCATGAATCACATCTATGAAATTACACATCCTGGAGGTAGCAGAGTAAGTATGAGTATGGAGCATTCACTGTTCTCCTACTGTCGTTGACAAAAATGAAAGATCTCCAGCCTAAAAAGAAGATGAATCAAGAATTTTTGTAAGAGATAAGTAGCATTTTTAAGCACTGACTAGTTGTATAATCTTGGGCAAGACGCTTGACTTTTCTCAGTTTCATTTGCCTAATCTTTGATATGTTGAGACTGGTTTCAATAATCTCTAACATCCCTTTTTAAAAGTTCCTGATCTCTAAAATGGAAAGGGTCTTGAACTAGGAGTCAGACTTCAAGACCCTGCTTTGTGAAAGAGGAAAAGTTACTGCACCTGTGTAATCCCCAGTTTCCTCATCTACAAAATGGGAGTGATAGTACCGTAATAGCTACTACACAGTGCCATTGTGAGCAGCCTGTTTTGTAAATTGTCAAGGGCTATAATTGTGAGCTTTTATTAATGTAATGAGTGCAATATGTGAGAGGTGATGAATTTCGTCAAAGCATCTAGACCATCTAAAGGAACTGAAAATGATTCAGACCAATGTGATTAAAGGATAGGAATCTAGGAAATAGAGTTTAGAAAAACCCCATTTAATCATCTCTTCCACCCTAATCAGACTTTGGTCAGTTAATTTTTTTATCTGCTCTAGTTTATCCAACATATAATAACTTAGGTGGATTTAGAGCATGTTACTGCTAAGTTATTTGTTGTTCGTATATATAAGTATACTCTCTATAGTGAATGGTGTTGAATGTAACAGTCACAGTTCTTCTTGCTTAAAGTTCAGTTGTAATAATTTTTTAAAAACAAAATAGCCCATACATTGGGCTTGCTCTTCTCCCAGACTCTATGGTATCTCCTAGATTCCTTCCCTCTGTGTCTGGTTCTACCTGGGTTTCAAAATATATTTACAGGTTACTGGTTTCCCTTTAGTATACTCAATCCAGCTGTTTTAAATTAGGTTCTAGTTCTGAAAGAAGTTGTGCTGGACCTAAAATAAATCATGAATTGAATAATAAATAAGACCCAGGGGACTAGAACCATATGATGCCTAAGATCTCCACTACTGTATGAGACAGCATTAATTTCCCTGATATTAGTAAGGGTGAGAAAAGCTGTTACAATTTCTGCAGATCGTGGGGTTTTGTTTTTAACCTGTTTGCAACCTACCTTCTGTCTAATTGAGAGAGTGTTATATCAATTGACGAGATAAAGTCTGTTGAGTACTCTGGTTTCCCTGAAAGAGAAGAGTTACATTTATAGGATTAGACATTTCTGGAACTGAAATGGGATCTTAAAGATTACCCAGAGACTAGGCCAGTTAACCAGAGGCAAAGTGACTTGCCCAAGATCACAGGTCAAATCAATATTAGAAGAAAGACTAAAGATGAGAAGATACTGCAAAGAACTGCAACGCTTTGCACTGACCTATTCACATAAACTGTTGGTTCCAAAATGATGGGAAATGACAAAGGAATTTACCTTGATTATTATCATTTTTTATAAAAGTTTAATCAACGTAAAACAATTCCCACAACAAGATCACCAAAAATGCCCACAAGCTACGTTGTTGTTGTTCAGTTGTTTCAGCCGTGTCTGACTCTTCATGACCCCATTTGGGGTTTTTTGACAAAGATATTAGAGTGGTTTGCCATTTCCTTCTCCAGCTCACTTTACAGGCAAGGAAACCAAGTCAAACAGGGTTAAGTGACTTGCCCAAGGTTACATAACTAGTCATGTCTGAGGTCACATTGGAACTCGGGTCTTCCTGACAGCAGACCCAGCGCTCTTATCTACCGCATCACCCAGCTGCCCTAAGCTACATTAGCCAGCAAAAATATTATCACTTTGCCAGATGGAGAGAGCAGCCAAGGGCAATACCGAATTAAAATAAGAAGGGAGAAAGATGGCAGAAGAATACAACCCAGTTGATTTCATAAAACAGCGAATACAACAGGACAAAAACAGTGGTACAGTGAGCTTGGCATGAGAGCTAACTAAGCCAAATGATCCTCCTCTTAACTGCCAAATCTAATGATTTTTTATTCCTCAGTCCTCTTGACCTCTTCAGCCTTTGATCACTTTTGATCGCCTTTTTCACCTACTTACCATCTTTTCTCTAGGTTTTTGTGACCTTCCTCTTTGCTGGTTCTCCTCCCACCTCTGTGACTGCTTCTTCTCAGTTGCCTTTGCCGGATCTTCATCCCCATCACTCTCCCTAAACATGGGTGTGTCTCCCCCAACTCCCTCCTGAGCCCTCTTCTCTTCTGTCTTCTGTCTACTCTCCACCACCTCACTTGGTGATCTTATCAACTCTCCTATACAAATGATTTCCAGACATACACACATACACAAACACACACACACACACATGCTCACGCACATACACACACACACACACACACACACACACACACACACACACACACATCCATATGTCCAGCCCTAATATCTCTCCTGAGCACTAGTCTCACATCACCAACTGCCTTTTGGACCCATCTCGAAATGGATACTCGGTAGGTAACTCAAACTCATTGTCGTTCTTCTCAAACCCTCCCCTCTCCCCCACTTGCCCGTTACTGTCGAGAGCACCCCCGTACTCTCGGCTATCCAAGCTTTCAGCCTCAGCGTCATGCTCAGTCTTCACTTGCCCTCAACTCATATATCCAAACTATTGCCGAGTCCTACTTTAACAGCCGATCTCCTGTACGTCTGTAAAATGGAGATGGTAATAGCACCCACCTCCCAGGGGTGTTGTGAAAATCAAATGAGATGATACTTGTAAAGCTCTTAGCATAGTACCTGACACGTAGGAGGTACTATATAAATGTTAGCAATTATTATTAACATCTCCTTCTTTCCAGTCACACAGCCCGCTCTGATAGACCTCAAAGACTGGACTATTGCAATAATAGCTTTCTTGTTGGCCTTCCTATCTCAGGTCTTTCTCCATTCTCGTCCATCCTCCCGCTGCCAGAGGAGTCACAGGTCTGACTAGGTCATCCCCCTACTCAGTGAACTTCAATGGCTCCCTATTACCTCCAGGATGAAATATAAAATCCTCTATCTGGCTTTTAAAGCCCTTCGTAACGTGGTGCCTTCCTGCCTTTCTAGCCTTCTTACACCGTACTTCCCTCCCACGTACTGTCATCCAGTAACACTGGCTTTCTTTTTATTCCTTGCACATGACACTCCGTCTCCCAACTCCATACATTTTCATGTGCTCCATGCCTGAAATGCTGTCTCTCTTCCGCCTCCTGGATTCCCTAGCTTCAAGACCAAGCTCAAATCCTATCTGCAAGAAGCCTTCCCCTAACCCTCACCCCCTTATGCCAGTGACTTCCCTCTGGGAATACCTTTCATTTACCCTGGTATAGATACACACACATATATATATATATACATATACATATACATGTACATATACATGTACATGTATATGTACATATACATACATGCACATACATATATGAAGAAGTAGGCGTTTTAGAAAACAAAGTTCAGAAGAGCAGCTGGAGCAGACCAAGAACAACATACTGAGGGATGCAAATTGGAGGCTAATTAATCTTGGAAACATTAAGAGATTATTTCATAAGATCTCAGCAAGAAGATTCCAAAAGAATGGAAAAAAATCACAAATAACATTAATACCCCAAAAGGCAACCCAGACAACAGCAATAGCTGCTGACCCATATTCCTATTTTCTTATCTCTGTAAAATCTGAGTCTGATTTACAGGCGTATCAAAAGTATCCTCCATGAAAATATGAGAAGGAAAGAGACAGCCTTTCAAAAAATGATAAAGCTCTCCTCCAACAAGTAGAAAACACTGCAAATATTTAAATTATGCATAATTCTTTGATAAATACAACCACAGGGATGATTGAACAATTATTCCCTAATTATTCATGTCAAATGAGACACGACACAAGGCAATGCATATTCAACAAAGGCATTCAATTCTGGCATAGAGGATGTTTTGTGCAGCATTCAGATGGAAAGGGGATTCCCTTTGGTGAGGTCTTTCTGCCGTCCCTATTTGTAGATCCTATGCTGATCGAGTTAAGCCCCACAACATTACAGTGCCTCCTCAGTGAGATCTATGAATACTCAAAAACAGATCAGCCTATAGAGGAAAAACTAAGTGGATGAAAAAATTACTCTTGAGAGGTAGAGAGATGGAAAGATAGATAAATGGAAAGGTAAAGAGAGAGATAGATTGCTAGAAAGAGATAGATCAATCAATCAATCTTAAGAGTGCATGACGTCATCCTGCACTGCAGATGACCAGTAAGTTGAGCCCAGAATTACAGTGGAGGAAGATAGAGGGCTACCTTGAGTTTGGGAAACCACACAGAGCTTTTAATGAGTCCAAACTTCTTCCCATTGCCAAGACTAGACTTTTTAACACAAATGTTCTCCTGGTAATGCTGTATGATGGCAGATCTTGAGATATACCAATAGTAGAAATCTCGAAGTTGCCAGTGATCCAGAGGACCGTAGAGAGAGGTTTCTAAATATAAATAGACTGCAGTCCTTTTTGAGTCATAACCTACCCAGAAACCATGGGATAAGGGATAGTTTTAAAAAATAAATGTTTATTGATATCTTTTTTTCTACATTGCCCAAATTATGCCCTCTCTTCCACTTCCTTCCCTGTCATTAAGAGAATTATGAAAAGGAGATGGAATCAATAAAAACCTAAGGTTGGACAGCCCTGGTGTGGAGGAAATCTTCCCTCATTGGGTGAGTCCTCTGTGGAGGATCTATGGAAGAACATGGACAAGAATCACAAAGGATGAGAAGGCATGGATGGATTGTAATCTGTACCAAAGGAGGGAGTGTCCATACTGATGAAATCATAGATCCATTGAAGTTTTATAATATTTTTATAGCTGGCATTTAAAGGCAGGTAACAGTGGATAAAGCATAGGACCTGGAGTCAAGAAGACCTGAGTTCAAATCCAGCCTTAGACACTACCTGTGCAACCCTGGGCCATTCTCTTAACCTTTCTGTGCCTCAGTTTCCTCATCTGTAAAACGAAGCCAATCCCAGATTTGTGATGATAAAATGAGATAATATTTGTAAAGCACTTTGCAAACCTTACAGTAGTTGTGTTATTCTAAGATTTTTGTATTGCTTGGTTAGGGACCAGCATTTAGACCTAGTCAATTAGCCTTATCCCACCTGTCTACTATTCTGTAATCTCCATTCGCAAGCTAATGAGTTAGAGTATGTACTTTGCTCCTTACATATACAGCCTGTCTTATCCACAGATACAACAAAAAATACACACATACACACAACACATACCCATGTATATGCACCTCCCATCACAAACACCCTCCAACACCCCCAAATAGAATGATAGCATTGTAAATTTAGAACTAGAAGGGGCCATAGGGGTCATGCAGCCCACCACCCTCGTTAGGTGCCCCTCCCCCATCTAAGGGAAGAATGCACATACTTAGAAATGCTGCAAAGTAAAGAGGCGTATAGGGGCAGGGGAGGTGGGGTCTTTGTAAATAGGAGAGCCAGGGATAATGGTTAGGCAGGAAGGATGAAAAAGAACAATGTGAGAGGGCATAGGTAGGAGGAATGAGTAGGCAACAAATTAACCATAGCTGCTTGTTACTTCTAGAGATTGCCTAGGGGGCTTTTCTGAGTTCCTATTAAGATCTGATTTTTCTTTTTGTGTAGTTCAATAGCTTGGCTGTTTCTGAACATTCCTGGATTCCATCTTTTCCTCATTTATTAACACCTTGCTTTCTTTCTATTATTTCTCTCTACCTGATAACCTTGCAAAAGTCCTTTGATAAATATTTTATTTCCTCAGTACTGAGGAAATCCATTCTTCTTACTGAAAGATGTAGAACTTATTTTAGAGAAAAAATAAATACGTAGTCATTTATTTTAAACACTCGATGACCAGTATCTATCAATAGAAAGATCCCCATCAAGAATATAATACATCAGATTTATGTAACATTTTGTACTTTTCAGAATACTTGTATGACCATGATATTATTCGATCATCACAATAAACCTTCAAGGTAGGTAAGCAGGTATTGTCTTAATCTCATCAATGAAAGAACTGAGATGAAGCCACCCGCCCGCCCAAGATCACCCAGTCAGTGACTGAGTCAGAGCTAAAAACCTTTATTTCCTCATACCAAGGTTCAGTGATGTTTTCGGTGCTAGCTATGACCGTCCCTAGTTAGCACTGTTGGTGGTGTTGGTTGTTGTCATTGTTTTGTTTCTAGTGAGAGGAAGAAGCAAGAAGAGAAATCTCAGAAACGTCTAGAAAAAGTCTCCTTCCAAAATGCCCAAGTTTTACTGAATGAAGAAAAAGTAGCAAAAGAAAAAAAGAAAAAGCAGCAGGAGCTCTTAGTCAAGATTGACATGGAAAACCACCGGGTGAGCAGTCTCTGTAGTAAACACGCTGAAATGTAAAGGAAAGTTTGTGATTTAGGGGTTAATAGGAAGTTCCAGAAGGATGGGATGATGTGAAGGATGCGGAAGTTGATATGAACAGTTCATGTGACTAGAAGAGTCAGGAAAATGCAATGTAGAGTCAGATAAATTCGGGGACAGACTAATCATAGGGTGGTGGAGTGAGAGCAGGAAAGGGCCCTGGGGGCCATCTAGTCCAACCCCTTCCCCTTATAGATGGGGTCACTGAAGGGCAGAGAAGTTAAGTCACTTGTGGAAGGGTACACAGGTAAGTAAGCATGACAGAAATAAGGAAACAAGCATTTATTAAGCATTTAATAGGTGCCAGGCATTGTGTAAGTGATGGGGTTACTAATACAAGCAAAAAGGATCAATTATCCCTGCCCTCAAGCAGCTTACCTTCAAATGGGGGAAGACAACACACAAAAAGGAGCTGAAAAGTGTGGGGGGAGAGGGAAGACAATGTTTTTGAAGTCAGAAACAGTACTAGGAGAGGAATGAAGGCTGGCTTGGGACCCCTCCTCAAAATGGAAGCCCCAGGAGAAACTCACCAAGGGGACAGGCCTGGTGAGAGGGACATTCTAGGCTGAGAAGGCCCCAGGGATGGTTAGATGTTCTAGGACTAAGAGGCCTCTGATGCTAAAGGAAGTTCTAACATGAGACAGGGTTTTCAAGTTGGTTTTCCCATCAGGAAAAGGGGCAGTAGGGAAGTCAGGTCCTCTGACACTAGAGCCAGTGCTCTTTCCTTTATAATATACTGGTGAATACCTTGGAAGCAATCAGAGTCATATGAATGTAACCGTTGTACAGGGCTTTAAAAGCCAAAGTGAAGAGTTTTTATTTTATCCTAGAGGCAATTTTGAGCTACTGGAGTTTATTGAGCAGGAAGTGATATTGACAGACCTGCACTTAGAGAAAATCACTTTGGTAGCTGGGTGGAGGATGAATTAGAGTGGAGAACACCTTAAGGCAAAAATAGTAGACAAAAACAATCAAATGAGGTCTGGACCTGTGTTTTCATTGCATTTCATTTGCTATTTCCTCACGCATTGTAGCAATGCGTGAGGAAACTCTCCCTTCCAAGGAAGGTTGGCACCTCTTTTCAATTTATAATCTTAGATAGTTGCCTAGAAATGGCTTGTCCAGGGTCATGTGGTCAGTAGCTATCAGAGGCAGGATTTGAACCCCCATCTTCCTAATACCAAAGCCGGCTCTGTATCCACAGTGTCCCTAATCAAATAAACTTATGAAATGAGATTAACATCTTATATCAGATTCTTAGCATTTATCAAAATAGAGCCAAAATTAATAAAGCACTAAGTAAAAAACCTGTTTCTCTGTCTTACCTTCCAAGTCCATCTGAAGCTGTGCTGAGAGGCTAGTGATTTAATGGAAAGAGTACTGACCTTATGGTCAGACCTAGACTGAAATCAGGGCTGATAATTATTGTTGTGGCATCTGGAGCAAGTTATTTAAACCTCAGTTTCCTCATTTGTAAAAATTGGGTTGACAATTTGCAAACAAAGCACAATAGCAATGTGAGTTTTTATTGTCTTTAATTTTTATTTATTCTGTAGATGTATATTCTATATATGACTATGTGCATGTTTGTATATGTGTATATGTATGGGTATTGTGCATGATTATGCATACGTGTGAGCATGCATTATGTATATGCATACAGTTGTAGTCATCATATAACTCTCGTTATACCAATCTTACTTCCTATCACTTCATATAGGTTTTTCCCCATATTTTCTTGTATTTTCATATTCATCATTTTTCTGGCACCAATATATCCTATTAAATTAGTAAAACCTAATTTATTTAGCTACTATCCAATTACTGGACATGTTTTCCAGTTCTTTTAGCTATTGTGGTTATTATGTGACATATAATAAAACATATCTCATAATTATAATTAAACTACAAGGAATATACTGCCAAGGATGTCAAAGACAGAAACAAAAGTCCAATATATACAAAAATAGTCACAGCAGTACTCTGCAGAAGCAAAGATTGGTAGCCATCAATTGAGGAATGGCTGGAAAAGCTATTGTATGTGAATGTAGTGGAATATTGTTGCATATTAAGAAATGGTCAATATGAAGAATTCAGAGAAACACGGAAAGACGCACTAACACACAACAAAATAAAGCAGGACCAAAAGAACAGCACGAGGACTGTAACAGTGGAAATGAAAAGATCAGTCAGTCAGTAAACAAGCATTCATTAAGGATCACTGTGTGTCAGGCTAGGGATGCAAAGAAAGGCAAAAACACGGTCCCTGCTCTCAAAGAGCTGACATCTTAATGGAGGAGATAACGTGAATAAATATGAACAGAAAGAGATATAATTTTTAAAAGCCCAGTCATTTTACATCTAGAAATTTGTAACCACTGGCCAAGCATTCTAAAATACCTTCCTTGTGGCTTTGCCCACTTTACTTTTCTTTCCTTGGTGGAATTAAGCTCCACCTTAAGTGGCAGCAAATATCATTGCAGATGAGGAAATTAGCTCACTATGTTTCAGAGACATTATTAAAACAAATATATCTACAAAATCGGTGGCTGATCCATAAAAGACAACTGTTGTATAAAGCAGCCTCTTGGTATGTGTCTATTTTGCAAGGAAATGTGATCATAAGATTTAAGAGCTAAAAGGAACCTTCAGCATAATCTATTCCAACTCTTCATCTTGTAGCTGGGATATGAACTCTGGTCTTTTGATTCTAAATTCAAGGCTCTTTCTATGTCTACTACTCTCTCTACCACACGCTGCCCCTACAATTTGCCGGGAATCTAGTTTGGTTCAAATCTCTTTATTCCCATAGGCTCATAGATCGTGCAGTCATAGATTTGAAACTAGAAAGTACCTTAGAGGTCATCGAGTTCAATCCTCAGTTAACAGATGAGGAAACTGAGGCCTAGAGGCATTAAATGACATGTCCAGAGTCATAGCGCTAGCAAACATCTGAGGCAGTATTGGAACCCAGGTTTTTGTGACTCCAAGCACAACTCTATCCCCTACAACATGCTCCTCTTGCCAAGAATGGCCCAGAACTTCCCGGCATAGTTATAAAACATGCACCTGTCCCTCAACTAGATTATTCTGACTCTCAGAACAGTTCTGAGTCAAAAGCTGATACTCTGGAGCAAGTACAAGAGTGACCAGAACACCTCTTTAATTTTGCTTCAGCTTCTCTACCTTTAGAATGGCCCTGGACCCCCCTGCCCTACAGTCCAGATGGTAGATTATAGGTTTACAGGAGCCTTGACTTTAGTATGGCTAGGTGCCATACTAGATACATACCAGATATTAGATGCCATACAAAATGCCCAGGCAGCTTGCAGCTAGCATAGCCAAAAATTACTGTCAACTCAGGCAAGTTGGCTTTCTAACATAAACCCAAAAACCAATAGTATTTGCAGGAAAACTTAAAAGAAGTTGTTTCTAGGAGGCACTGGGGCTACAGATCTATAGTTTATTTATTTGTTTTTACAGATTTGTTTATGGCCTAGCTTTCTTTCTCTTTGTTGGCCCCCAAACAGTCTCTAATATGGACCAGATTGTTAAATGAGACTCTATCTCTGAGGGAGACAGTGCAAGATATCTTATTGAAACACAGAGCCAGGTGCAATACTATTTATGTGCCTCTCCCACACATTTATTTGCAAAGATTTTGTTTTTTCATTAGAAATGTCTGTTAAGAAGCATTCTACTTTGAGCCTATCTCATCTTTCTTTGATCATGCAGTGAAATCTCCCTGGGAGATCCAGAAATCCACACAGAAGTGCCATTGCTAATTAGCAAAACAACAAGGGACTGTGGATGAAAAGTCTTAAGCTATTCAAAATGTGGCCTTCTTAATTCTCACCCAGCTCTGGAGTGGAGCTTTTATGTTTTCTTAAAAATTTCTAAAAGCCTGTGATCCTACTTCTGAAATTTGAAGAGAATAATGAAAGAAAAGGGAGCCATTTACAGAAGTCAGAGAGCAAGGAAATAATTGTTCCCAAAGCATCATTGTTAATGTTGTACAGAGCTTACCTAAAGGATATTGAGCTGAACCATAGGAACACAAGGGCATACTTTAAGAAGACCTGGATTATTTTTCTTTCTGATTAGACCATGATAACTAATAGTAATATTCCCCTCTCCTCCATTTATATGGCAAATTTCGTTCCCAAAGATTTCAGTTATACCAGAGTCACCCTCCTCGTACTGAAACAAAACCATTTCTAAGCAAGGACTTGACAGTAAACCACTAGAGAGTGTTATCTCACACTCAGCAAAAAAATGCAAGAAACGCTTCTTTGCAAATCCAAATACAGAGGATAGACCATGTGGGAAAGACCTGAACCCATACAGCTGTAGGGTAACTATAGGTAACTTGTGTTAGGAGGTTTTAAATGGTATCATAGAGCCTCCCATTCTTAGGCAAATTTCAGGTTTTTTATTGTAATCAGGAATGTTCTTTGTTTCTTTATTTTTATATATATTCTTGCTCACTGACAACCTTTGACCAGAAAATAGAAAAGCAAGACGGTGAGCTTCCCTGGAATCTTTGCTGGGCTCCAGCTTAGTAAACATTAGTTTCATGTATATCTGAGTTACTTTTCTTCAGAATATCACGTGGGTTTTTCTGATCACACATCCCTAGATATTTTTCTCCTTGTCATCAGCTTCTGAAATTGTCCTGATGAGAGTCTGCATTTCAAAAATGATCACAAATGGAGTCTGTTCTCTAAAACTTTACAGAAAGAACAGTATTCTCCTTCCTGCAAATTAGATGCCTCCCTCTTTGCTCAAATCTCACCAAGAGAAAAAAAATTGCATTTCCTACCAATAGGAATCAAGCGGATGCCTAATTAACCTCTGGGACAGCATCATCTGATGGTGCTAGTCCGGCGGGTATGTGGGTCCGTTGTTCTTCACCCACATGGTTCTCAAGGACCACACAGATATTCAGAGAAATCTCCTCAAGAGTACAGCCTGCTTCACCTTTGTCTTTGGATCTCTGGCATCTGGCACAGTGCCTGGCATACAGTAGCTGCTTAATAAACCCTGTGTTGTTTGATTGACCTATGACTTAACTCTGCGTAGAAACTTCCTGGCGAGGAAACTTCCTCCATCCAAAGCTGGCCAGCAAATTTTCTGCAGTTTCAGAGTTTCCCTAGGCTTTGAGGCCTTAAATAACTTTGCCTCAAAAAGATTACATTCTACTGAGGCTGGGGGAGGGGGATACAATATGTCCATGTAAATGTGGATGCCACCCATACAGGAGGTAGTTATGAGGGAAAGGTTACAAACTGGATTCATGCAGGTAGTCTTGTAATGGTAATTAGGGTAGGACTTTTTTGTTTTCTCTTTTAGAATGCTGAGGTAATCAAGAACCTTTGATGAGTCTTGCTTTTCAAATGTAATAGCAAGCAAAGTGGACTTTTTGTTGTCTTTTGTTTCTTTGATTGAATCAAGAGTCTTTGACCTGCTTAAGAAACAAGAAAGCCTAGTTCATACAGGTCTGAGTCCCATAGTTGTGACCCTGAAGAAGTGTATATAAACGCAGAGGTTAGTGATTCGCCTTTGGCAGCACACTCATTGGAAGAGTGTTGATGATTTGGCCAGACAAGACTCTGGGTAGCTATTGGATCACCCCGCTGCCATGGCCCCCACTTCTCCCCTGCCGCCCCCCCTCCCCCCGCCACTGCCTTGAAAACCTAGATGTTGGTGCTTCCCTGGTAACCATGTACCTAGATGTTGAACAGAAAGCTAGAAGCCTGTCTACTGGTTTGTGTTATTTGATCTGTTTATGTTGTATTGTCTCTGTTTGTATTTGCCCTGAAGTTCAGGGTGCTGGCTTTTCCCCCTGAACCCAGTGAATTGTATATGTATGTTTGATTAAAGTGAGATTGTTAACCCCTTAAAGTTGCTTTCCTTAGAAAAGCAGATCAAAGAACCTGGGCTAGCAGATCTCCTGTGTGCTGGTGTTATTTGTCTTTGTTTGGCAACATCGTTGTTACAAGTCTTCATGCAGAAGATGGTGCTTGGGCCTTTAGGAAACTAGTGATTCTAAGAGGTGGAGGTGAGGGAGGAGGGCATTCCAGACCCAGGGGCAACCAGGACAAAGACACAGGGATGGAAAACAGAATGCCATGTGTGAGGAGCAGTAAGTGCTGTCTGGGTGCACCATAGAGTGAAGGCAGCTTATAATATGGCAGGAAAGGCAGCTCAGGGCTAAGGGGTGATGGTTTTTAAATCACCAAAAAAAAAAAAAAAAGGAGTTTATGTTTTACTCTTGGAGTTAATGAGGAGTCCTTGGAGTTTGTTGACTAATAGAATGTCATAATTAGAACTGTCCTTTAGGAAAATCACTTGGGCAGTTACGTGAAGGATAGAGTGGAGTGGGGAGGAACCTGGGGCAAGCAGACCAGGCAATAGTTCAGGTGAGAGGCTATGAGGACCCAAAGTAGGGTGATGGATGCGTGAGTGGAGAGAAGGGAACAGACACAAGCGAGGTTGGGCAGTTAGAAGCAACAAGAATTGGCAAATGATTCAATATGTTGGTAAGGGAGAGTGAGGAATTGAGGATGACCCAGAGATGGTGAATCTGAGTGACAGGGAAGATGACCATGACTGCTATAGAAACAGGAAAATTTGGAAGAAGAGTGGGTTTGGAAGGAAAGGTAATGAGTTCTGTTTTGGACATGTTGAGTTTGAGGTGCCTACAGGACATCTAATTTGAAATACCTGGTAGAGACCTGGTGATGTGTGAAATTGGAGGCTAGGACTGCATATATAGATCTGCGAGTCATCTGCATGGAGTTGTTAGTTGCCAGGTGAGAGTGTAGAGAGAGGGTCCAGGCCCAAGCCTTGGGAAACACCCGGTTAGTGGGCAGGATGATCCAACAATGGAGACTTATTAGTAGTCAGGAATGTAGGGTAACCAAGAGAGAGCAGAGTTGCAAAGGGCCAAAGAGGAGTTACCAAGAGTGTGATCATTACATAAGGATCAAGAAGGAAGAGGAAAGAGAAAAGGCCATTCAGTTTGGAAATTGATGTCATTGGAAACTTTAGAAACTGAGTTTCAGTTTCAGTGAAGTTTGAAGCTAAATTGTAAAAAGCTAAGAAGGAAAAGATGAGAGAAAATGAAGCTGACTGGCAGCTTTTTCTAGGATTTTTGCTGAGAAAGGAAGGAGACATATAACATGATAGGCAGAAAGGACTTCTTAATGATCAGGACGATCTGGGCATATTTATAGGCAGCAGGGAAGGTCCAGACTAGAAAAAAAAAAGAAAAAAGAATAAGAAAAAAAGGCCTTTACCAACCTTATAAGACCACTAGTTGCACCACAGATAGTTCTGTTTGGCAAAAATACATTGTAAACTTGTTGACATTTTTGTCCTCTTTACAATTCATTGTTTATCTTTCCATGACTGAGAATTTTTATGCAATTACTACTGAGCTCTGAGACAAAAGGGAAATAGCTAAGGAATTCTGATGAGTTACCCACTTCATTAATCAGACTAAGCATCTCTAGTGACAGGGTTAGAATTACCACGCAGATTAGATGGCAAATTGCTGTTCTATCTCACGTCAATCATTTCTAGTGACAGCAGTGTGATTACACTTCAGGAAAGAGCTTCTCTTGCCAACAGAATGAGGGCAACTCCAGTGCATGTAATAAATTTAGCAGGGTAAGCTGTCATATGTTCTCTTGAGTGGAATCTTTAAAAGACCAAAAGATGTCTCATGGAAGATCTCAAAAGGAGGGAAAACATCCCACTTAGAAATCATTTTCCATCTGAACAGCCTTCTTTTTGTGATTTCTTTTCTTCCTTTTAAATGCCGTGGTCATAAACTTAGAAACATTTCTTCCCACAAGTTTGCTTGCTCTTTATTCACACATATCAAGCCATAATCATTTGCACAGCTGTGATGTTATAGAGATGATGGCTGCTGGGAAAATTAAAGAAAAAAAAAAGGAAGTATAAGTGTGTTTAAAAGCCAAGAGAATCAAAGAACTGAGTGAAAGAGTAGACATAACTAACTGTATGTGGTGTTTTGCAAATGAAGTTTTCAGTCTGTGCTCTTGGGTGGAGCAGTGCTTACCATAGTGAAGGAGAGCCCTTGTTCTGAAAAGACACGAGGTGGACACCCAAGTGAGTCAAGGCAAACACACAGCATAAAGCAGGTTCTGAAAAAGAAACCTGAGGAAGAGAAACAAATAGGAGAGTGTCTCATAAGCGCACCTTTGGAACAAGAAAAAGAGAGAGGCTTGGAAAGTCTGTCAGTTCTTCTCCCTTTCCTCTTTCCTCAGCAGAACATAGACCTATCCATCTTTTTCCTTGGAAAAGGGATTAAGGGAGGGAGACCTTTTTAATTCCTTCCATTTTCCTTTCTTCTAAAGGCATGTAAACTCAGCCTGAAAAAAAAATTATTCCAAAATAATTTAACGGTTTTAGGAAATCAAGAAAATGCTTTTGTTTCATTCTTGGTGAGTCTTGCTTACTGAAAAATAATAATAATAATAATAATAAAGCATGAGCTTGGCATAGATCCTAGAAACCTGGGTTTGAATCTAGTTCCTGTACTTGGCAAATTACATAATCTAGCTGCGCCTCAGTTTCTTCATCCATCATATGGGTATAATACTTTTGCAATGCTGACCACCCTGGCCCTCACTGCCTGGATGCCAGGTAGGTTGAATTTCACCACTTCCCCAGGGTTCTCCAGTAGGCCGTAAGGGGTTTGGGGGGGATGTTTAGGCTCTATGCAAATGGTTCCAGTCCCCACTGATGATATTCCCTCCATTGTAGGGGGTGGTCCTCTGTACCCCAGTTCCATTTCATCACTAACAGCTTAGCTTTCACACAGAAACATTTATTTCAAAAGGCATAATCACAAATATACAAACATACCCCCAACACATGGGAGGCATTATCCCCATCTCCTCATGTTTCCTTAGTCTCTTAGGAAGGGTTGGTGATTAGATTCATAGCTTAGCTTGGTTCCTATATAGCATGGTCCCGATTCCTAATCCAAGAGCCACCCTGGACTCATGTCCCAGGCACCCAAGATTCTCAGAGATTTTGTGCTGGACAGGCTATTTGCACCATCCCACCTGCAATTCTGACTCTAGGGTCATTGTCACAAATTGAACTCCTCATTCCCGTGAGGATCACCCCTAGTGCCTGAAACTGAGGAGGACAGGCCATACAGAACAGAAGCAAATGGCCTTAGGCTCATTTCTCAGAGCTGAGGTAAAAGAAGGAGAGCAAGGGAAGGAAGTCCTTCCCTTTCACCAGTTCGGTTCATGTGTTGAGGTTTAGTCTCTGCCCACCCAGGGATGCCAAAAACTTTTGGGGGTTCATGATATGTTGCGATGGAACCATCTCAAAGAATTCAGTCAGACCACCTCTAATTCAAGCGTAGGCATTTACTGAGATTGATGCCTCTCATGGAGCAGGCTAAGTTCCAAGAGGAACCAGCAACTTCAGAGAAAGCAAGATGGATTTTTATAGGGTAAAGATGCTGATTACACAGTCAAAATATACATAGAATGTAGGAATATGATTAATATTAAAAAGGCAGGAGGAGTTTGTTAAGGAATTAGGTAGTAGAGGAGGGATCCCAGCCACAGTGGAACTATGCATGCAATTACCCACAATGCATACAGAAAAACCTGTTTGGGGGATGCATATGTATGATAATGATAGATAAGCCTTTCTACATAAGTTTACTCTAGGTCAGTTCTTTACTATTACCGTGCAGGGTCTACTTAGGGAAAGTCCCTTCTATTGTTTTAGTGTCCACATCCTGCTTGGGCATCCTGGTGGTGCTGCTTTCTGATTGGCTGATTTCTGTGGTCCTGTCTGAGACCAGACACATGTGGTTGTGGTTGAGTGCATGGACACGCCTGCCGTTTCTGGGAAATATGAGGAATGGGTTTTGGGAGAAGTGGCTAGCTAGAGCCAGTGGCTGAGATCCCATCACATAGATATGCCTGCTGTTCTGTGAGAAATATGAGTTCCTGGACACGCCTGTTGTTCTAGTGAGCAGTGAAGCATATATGGAGAAGTTAAAATATTGAGTGTGTGTGTGTGTGTGTGTGGAGGGGTGATGAGTGGCTAGGTAGGGGCAGTGGGCCTGCCATTCAGTGGGGCCCGTAAGGAAGTTAGAATATTGCGGCTGGGGGAAGCTCTATTAGGATTCCATCACACGTTGTCTACATCTTGGACACAGCAGGAAGGAGAGGTCCAAAAGAGTGGCGAAAAAAAGGAGAACTGGCTCGGTCTCATTCATTTTAAAGATGCAGGCAGCCAATCAAAGGGGGTTACCCCTACTCACATAGTAGGCTGCCATGTTAGGCAAACTGGACATGCTCAGACAAGCCCAACTTAGACTTGTACTACCTTACTCCTGGCACAAAGTCATAGAATGTAGGTCCTCACAGCTTCTCTGAGTCCAAATCCCATACGCTTTCTGCTATGCCACATTGAGTTATAGTATATATGATGCCCTACAATTCATAAAACTATTCCCCCACAACCCCATAAGATAAGTACATTATCATCTTTTTGCTGATGAATAAACTGAGATTCACAGTGGTTATGTGATTTATTCAAGATCACATGGCTAGTAATCGGAAAAGCCAAGACCAGAACTTGGGTTGTCCAATTCTAAATCCAATATCCTCTCCACAAGATGAATCTAGTGATAAGATTCTCAAACATTAAAGCTGACTCATAAGGAAACTAGTTTATGAGAGGCAGACTTTTTTAGTGCCACTGAGAACATTCTGTAAGCAGTTCTCTACCTATCTGTCTCAGTGAGAACTAGAAGTTATAGTATAATTCATAACAGAAACTATCTCAGTCATACGACAAATTTTAGCATGTGATTGTTCTTTCTCTGCCTTCTAGCGTGAAGGTGTTCCATGAAAATGATTAGAAAAAAAGTCCAGAGAGAATATTGAATAGTTACAGAAAGAGAGAGGAAGAGCATGTGTGTGTGTGTGTATGTGTACATGCACACAAAGATATTTTTGAAATTCTCCTTAACCCTGAAATGTGGTTGTTTTCTGAATGTTTTCAATGCAGTGCCTTCAAAAGTATTTCTCTGCCTGGAAGAAGGGGGTTTTCGAACACAAATTTAAGATGAAGAAAGCTGAGGCCATAGCAAATTGGAAATGTCAGATGCAGTTCCTACAAGCCTGGAGGGACTACACAAGAATTCAGAAGTTGGCACGGGAGACTCAAGCCGTGGAGGCTTCTGTTAAGGAACAAGTCAGGTGCGAACATTCAGACTTTTTCTGGAACATCATAGATTTTGAGATGAAAGGGACAATCTAGGTCCATCTAGTCCAATCTCCTTATTTTACAGATGAAAGACAAAGGCCTAGAGAGGCACAGTGACTTCCCCAAAGTCACAGAGGTAGTAAATGGCAGGGCCAGGACTGGAACCCGGTTCTTCCCAACTCCAGGTCTGTTGGGCAGATTCAATAGTTCAATTTAACGCACAAAACCCTTACCATTGTGGTAGGTGCTAGGGGTAGAAAGACAAAAATGAAAAATAGTCTCGTCCTTCAGGGACCTTACATTCTATAGGTAGAATGCCTGGTGAATACAAATAAGAAAAGGTTACCCAAGGCTGTATGTAGTAAGTACTGGCCACTGGGGCTTTCAGAGAAAGCTTTCCACAGTAGATGGTACTTCAGTTGACCACTGAAGGAAACTAAGGATTCTGAAAGGTAGAATTGAGGAGAAAAATGCCATTCTGGGTATGGTGAGAACTAACAGTTAAAGTCTTCCAAAAACAGGAATCGCTTCAAGTACCCATCACTAACAGAGGTTGAGAGACTCCTCATCAGAATATTGTAGAAAGGATTTCTGTTTAGATGCTCTCCCTACCAACTCCACAATTCTGTGATCCTGAACCTGGCATGTAAAGCTTTTCACAGTCTGGCTGCCTCCCATCTTTTCAGCCTCATTTCTCACTGTTCACCTTTAGGAATTCTACTCTGAAGTCGAACTGGACTACTTACTCTTCCCTAATTTTGTTATGTCCTCGCCTGACTCCATGAAGCTATAAAATTAGAGGAAAACAGCTTCATGAGGGAAGTGGGATTGGAAATCTCCAAGGATGGTGTAGGATTTCATTAGGTGAGATGGGAAGGTCATTTCAAAATGGCATTTGGAAGGGTATGGCAAGAGCACAGAAACAGAAAAGAGCAAAGTGTGTTTGAGGCCCCTATTATTTGCAAGAACTTCTTCCATCTCTTCCTTCATGGTCCAGTTCAGGTACCATCACCTCAGTGAATTCTTCCTTGACCCTGCCCACCTCCAGGCTAAGAGTGTTCCTTCCTTCCTTGAATGCCACTCCGATCTCTCCATTTAATCATATTCCAAATTGTATCATCATCATACTATTATCACTTTTCCCTTTGGAGACTGTAAACTTTTTGAAGCAAACATTCCTTTTTTTAATCTTTGTGTACCCAGTACCTAGTTCATGTACTTGAATAGTAAGTTAAGCTTAGACATTTTTTAAATGAATTGAGTTGAACTTTTTGTTCTAAGAGTATTCATGGCAATGAGATTTGTGAAATAAAACTTCCTATTTTTAACAAAAAGGCTATTGCAACTAGTGTTCAAATAACCAAATTCTAGTACAACCAAAAAATTAGAATTGTCCCTTGAAGCTGGTGATAATGTTCTATTTTAGAATCCTCTAGAACCCCTGTTATTGAAAATGCTTCAGATTTGCGCTCTTCCTTCCTAGTGTGACAGCCAAACCTAGATAAAATTATGAAAAAACAAAGCTTTAATGTTATTTATCATGTCTTTGCATAGCCTGCTTTCCCAATTTAGTGGTCCTGGACCTTTATGTTCACTTCTCTCTCACCACTGTCACCAGCCTCTGACCCCAGTAGGTGCTCTGGACTTCTAAACCTGACCACTCCTTCACTTATGATCAGTATTCTCAACCTTCTCTACCACTCCTGTCAAACTTAGTTTGTCTTGAGTCCTTCATGGTTTGGTGCTCTGCTAATGTAATCATTGTGGTTGACATGTGCCCCTCCCCCAGTAACATATTTGCAGCTTAATAAGGTTCTTTTAGATACAGTGCCTTAACCAAAGGTTAAATCGTGTGATCGCAGATATTGACAGGCTGAGGAAGATGTTTGGGGTCAAGTAGGACTTGGGGAATCCTTTAAATCTTGTCATTCATTCATTTGCTCCACAAATATCAGTTAAGCTTCAACTACAACATGCAAGGCACTATACTAGGTTCTCAGGAAGAAATATAAAGAAGTAGAAAATACTTTACTGTCCTTCAGGAACCCGTGATCTACTTGATTACAAGTATATAAGGCCCTATTGCATATGTAGCCTCCCTGCCTCAAGTCTCTACCCTCTCCAGTCCTTCCTCCAGACAGCTTCTGATTACCTCCAAGTAACTCCTTCTGACCTCTAGGAACAAATACAGACCCCTCTGCTTAACACTGAAGTCCCTTCACAACCTAGCTCCAACCTACCTATTCAGGTTTTATTATACATCATTCCCTTTCATCCACTTCAGACCATTTCCCATCTCTAGATCTTTGTACCAGCTATCTCTCATGCTTCTAATATAGTCTATCCTCATATGGAGGCCTAATTTCCTTCAAAGCTTAACTTAAGAGCTACCTGCTATGAGAGCCTTTTCCAGATCCTTCCATCTACTAGTGCCTTTTTCGAATTATCCTGTAATTACTGATTTCATATATGCTCTTGTATACATGTGATATCTCCTCCTCCTACAGCGTAAGGTCTTTGAAAGCAGGGACTGTTTCATTTTTATCTCTGCATCCTAGCTCCTGGAATATTGCCAGGCAGATGGTGGGTACTTGATAAATGCTTGGTGATTGATTAATCATTACCACGTGAACTAGGGAAGCCAGGTGGTGCCATGGATAGAGTGCCAGATGTACAATCAGGCAGACCCATCTTCCTGAGTGCAAATCTGGACTCAGACACTTACTAGCTGTGGGACCCTGGGCGAGTCACTGAACTCTGTTTGCCTTTGCTTCCTCAGTTGTAAAATGAGCTGGAAAAGGAAATGGTAAACCTCTCCAGTACCACTTCCAAGAAAACTCCAAATGGGATCACTGAGAGTTGGGCATGGTAGAGAAACAATACCAAACTTGTGAATAATAGAGTGCTATTAAAGTACTATAGGAGGACAGAGGAAAGGGAAAGATTTCTTCAGTGAAAGACTTCCTGAGAGAAGTGGACTTAGAGAAAGACCTTCAAGACTAAGATGTGAGTTCATTGGGTGCAAAATCATTTCAAATGGGGGAAGGGAGTAGCAAGAGCAAAAATACAGAAGCAGAAAAGAAGAAAGGGTTCTGCAGGACAAAAATAGGCTAGTTAGGCTGGAGCCTAGGGTTTACACAGGGAAGAAAGAATGCCAGAAAAGTTGGTTGGTCCCATACATGTTAAGCTTTAAATTTAGACTTCAGGCAGTTGAGAGCTATTGAGTTTGGAGCAGGAAAGTCATAGAACCAAAGTGCTGCTTTAGGAAAATGGGAGAGAGAAAAAGATTGGAGGCAGGAAACTAGTAAGGGGGCTCTTGTAATGGTTTGGGTCTGAGGTAATAAGTGGTAAATATCTGTATAATAAGGGTGATTTGAGAATGGGACAGATGGGCTGGATTTGAGCCACGCTATGAAGGAATAGTCAATAGAACTTGGCGGTTTCTTGGATGTGGGCCGCCTGGAGAGGAAAGAAGGGAAGATAACTGAGGGCGTTAAGAAAGACTTCAAGTAGAAGGTAAGATCCGAGCTATATTTTGATGGAAGCCCAAAATTTTAGGAGGTGGAGATGAGGAGGGATGGAGAATGGGGGAGCAGCAGCTCAAGGGAGGGCCGAAGGCACAGCCTGTGCCAACGTATGGAAATGTTCATGAGGTCCATAGGACAATTTGGCTAGCATTCAGAGTGCTGTGTGGGAGAGATGTGCCATCAATCCCCCATTGTAAAGAAAGAGCAATTTGTCATTTTTCCTAGAGGTAATAGGAAGCTACTCACACTACATGAGCAGACCAGCATTTAAGAATGTCAGTGACTGCGGTGTGGAAGATGGATTGGAGAGGGAAGAGACTGGAAACAGGGAGACAAACTAGGGAGCTACTGAAATGGTCAAAAGCAGGTGATTAGAATACCGATGACTTTTGAAAGGGTTGTCTTAGAACACAAGGGACAGAAGCCAGATTGTAAGGGGTGAGAGAAGGGCACAGTGGGTAGAGCACTGGGCCTGGAGTCAGGAAGACTCATCTCCCTGAGTTCAAATCTGGCCTTGGACACTTCTAGCTGTGTGATCTTGGGCAAGTCACTTAACCCTGTTTGCTCCAGTTCTTCATCTAGAAAATGAGCTGGAGAAGAAAAAGGCAAGCCACTTTATACCTTTGCCAAGAAAACTCCATGTAGGTTCACAAAGAGTTGGACATGATTGAAATGACTGAACAACAAAAAGGGATGAGAGAAAGTAGGGAAGCAAGCAGGAGCATCATGCATAGATACCTTTGTTGAGAATCTTGGCTGTGAAAGTAGATAAATAAATATAGATAAATAGAACTGGGGTCAAGTGAAGGGTTCATTTTTTCTTTTTAAGATAGGTAAAGATCTATGTATGTTTGGAGGATGAAGGGTAAAAACCTAATTGGGGAGAGAAAGATGGAAGATGCTGGAGAGAGTGAAGATAATTATGGGGAATAAGGGCCATAGTAGCTGCCTAGACATAAGGACCAATTTGCCTAAACAAAAGGGAATAACAGGAAGCCAGGTCTCCCAGATGCTCATTATTTCTACCTGCTGGCTTCCTTTATTAGAGGGAAAAACAAATCAGCAGCACAGGTTTTATTTTTAACTAGTTTTTAATAAATTCTAGTAAATGGTTGTAGGCTAGTTGAATGAATAAATTAATGAGGTGGTTTTCAATTGACATATGCCCCCTAAAAGTTTTTTTTTAATCAGTGAGCTCAAATGACCTTCAGTCTCAGTTCACTATTTAATTTTTGTTGCCTGTTTTTGGATGAAAACCAAGTGTTATCTTGGGAACATTTGGATTCTGCCGATCAGAAGATCTTGATCATCTTCTCTGTGTAAAGTCATGTGCTCACTGCTCTGGAGGACACAGGAAGTTTAAGACAAGCTGCCTCCCCTTGAGGAGTTTACAATCTGGTTGCGGAGATAAGACCAGAATTCAGGAAAAGTTAACAAGAGGAGGCTTTACGTGCTAAATGCCAAATGTGAGGCAGAGGCAGTAAGAGCTGGGGGAGTTCAGAGGTAGAGAGATAATCATGGATTGTAATGGCACTGCAGTTTTTGTGGGACTTGAACTAGACCCGGAAGGATAGGCAGAATTTGTGTAGGTATTCTTATCCAAAACACTTGAGAGGGAAGAGGGAACCGACACATTGAGCAAAAGGGAACTCTGAAAAGGACATGACAGACATGTTTGGAGGACAGTGAGTAAACCAGTCTGACCACAGAGAAATTCAGAAGTCGTTTTTGTTCTTGTATCCTCGTCCCTAGCAGGCCTTGCACATGATAGACACTTGAACAAATGTCACATTGAATCGAAAGGTAGGTTGGGTCTGAATTGTTACTGAACCTATTTATGATCATAGTCATCCATTTACTTATTCCTTCCACAAATATTTATTGAAGACCTACTGTGTGTAAGTCACTGTGCTATACTATCTGTTTCAGAATTTCCATTTGGATACCTACAGCTTCTTTGATCTCTAGTAATTTAGATCCCCACAAATAGACATGTGTGTCTTATAATTCCTGAGTTTCCACCAGTTTTTATTAGCTTATATATTGCCTCCAAACTTAATTGTTCAAAGTCTAGTAGTTGGTATAGGTAGACAGACCTGCATCCAGATTTCAGTCAGGCTTCACATCAAATGATATGCTTGCCATTTTCAGCCTTACTTATTATTTCTGATTTCCATTTAAAATGTTCACAATTAATCTTGGTTATTCAGCAGATTTCACCAGGATTACAATAAAAATGATTCCTTTCATTTGTATAGTACTTTAATGTATAGAGGATATATGCATGCATGTATGTATGTATGTACGTGTATGTACAGGCATGCATATCTATATATGTATGTGTGTATACACACATATATACATGTATACGTGCCTGTGTGTGTGTGTGTGTATTACCTCATTTGGTCCTCAGAACAGCCCTGTGAGGTGGACAAGGGAGGTATTGTAGTAATGCTTTTCAAGTTGAAGAGCTTGCAATTCAGAGTTCAGTGATTTGCCCCAAATTTTACACTTAGTAACAAGGTGAGCTAGACTAGAACCCAGATCCCCTGATTCCCAACATCTGTATAGATTGCTCATTTGTCATTAGTGCTGTTCTAGAATTTCAAACTGCTATCAGGCTGAGATTCTGGTTTTCTTACGTGGTATGTTTCTCCTTTCTCTATGTTTCTGGCTGCTTGTCTGTCTCCTTTCTTCTCCTCTCTTCTTCTTTCCTCTCTTCTCTCCTTTACTCTCTATAGTTTCATGACATTTATGATCAGCTCAGTTATTTTGGTCTATGGTTCCCCAGTACTGGCTTTTGAGAAGCACTGGGTCAGGGTATTTGGGGGAGAAATATTTGATCCCTGACTAGCTGTTAATCTTCAGGATGCTCTGCAAGAGGCCATTTCTTTTTAGACTACCTGTTTTGAATAAATTATTGTTACAACAGCAGTCTTTTCCAGTGTGGCTAGTCGGGAGGGTTGTTGCTTTGCAGATGGGAAATGTTAAGTTCAGAAGGCACCCCATGTTGCCTAGAAATGGTTAGAGAGTGGGACACAGCTTTATTCTGGGTTTCCAGTCTCCATATTTCTTCTTCCTCCCCCTGAGGGACAAATGTGGATATATTTAGATGTTCCAATACCATAGATAACCATCACTAAATGGGCTACAATCCCTTTTAATGAGTGGACCTTCTACTCATTTCCCCTGCTGTTTAATTTAATCTTTTTTATTTACAGAAATATTTTTGCTTTTCATACAGTCCACATGATCCCTCTTCTGATGGCCAAGATTGCTTTCAGCAATTCCTACTGTAAAAATATGAAATTAACACATCAGGTGAATTTCACACTCCCCCTTCCCAAGCCAGATTGATGTAAATTAAATTTCACATTAATCAGGCAGAGAAACTTACAGCTACTATACTGTGGAAATTGATGATTTTCCCTCACTAGGGTAAGATAAGTGATCTTTGTGACATTCTGTATTTATAATGACTTATAGTTTTTCTCCACAAAAGTCCTACTCTGATGCGTTACTGTGGCATGAGGGTAGTAGGCCTGAATTCTTGAAGTCTTTGGAACCAGAGCACAAGCTCTAGGAAATTCTACCTTGAGCATCATCCTGACAACAGACTGCCTACTGCGTGACCCAGTGTTTCTCAAAAGCCAGTACTAGGGAAGCATAGACCAAAATAACTTAGCTGATCACAAATATCATGAAAATATAGAGAGGAGAGGAGAGAAGAGAGGAAAGAAGAAGAAAGGAGACAGATATGCAGCCAGAAACATAGAGAAAGGAGAAACGTACCATATAAGGAAACAAGAATCTCAGCCTGATAGCAGTTTGAAATTCTAGAACAGTACTAATGACAAATGAGGAATGAGTCTGAGTCCAGAATGGCTCAGCACCATTAGGCTGGCCACTGAGTGATGAATTTTTTGATCATAGCAACCCATTAAATGAACTATCCAAATGGACCTTCAGTTCTGTGCAGCCCCCTTCTATTTTTACAATCATGGTGGCAGAATAAGGGGCAGAAGATGGTAAAAATCACACAATTTTAGCCCTTCTATAAACATTAACTGTTACCACTTTAAATGTGATATCCTTGTCCCATGGCTCAATATATTACTGAAGGAACTGAAGCAGATAAAATTGAAAATATCATGTAAATAACTATCAATACTGACTGACAGTATCACTGTAAATGAAACCAAAAGTCATACGGAAAGTACAGCTAAGTGGATGAGGTTTGCAGATGCTTCTTGGGGAGTCAAATGACAGAGTTGGCGGAATTGGTTTAATCATGTTTCCAAAGGCAATAGAAACTTCATTTTCTGGAATGCCTGGTCATTTTTGCCTTATAGTATTGATGATGAGCCTAAGTTTGAAAATAACCGTGAAGATAATTATAACTTACTCATCAACATGAATGTTGCAAAAGATGAAGAGGGAAACAAATTCTATGAAGAACCTGACATTACCCTCCATACTAGTGCAGCATACACACTGATGCACAGTCATTGAATTCACTGTGAAGGGGAACATAGAGAGGAGAGTGAAAAAATACTTTGGAAAACAGGGGTCAGCATTAAGAAATGAAAAAGAAGCCAAGGATTGGTAGACTTCTAAGAGTGGTTATATCATAAATACTTTCTCCTAGAAAGGAGTTAGAAGGTGCTGGGCAGGCTGAGCTCCAGATAACCATCACCAAAAAAAAAAAAAAGAAAAGAAAAGAAAGAAAAAAGAAAGAAATTGAGTCTATATTAACAGACAGGAAATGACTGGTTATAGATGTGGAAGTTATTTTCAAATCAGTTGTCAGTGTGCAGTCATACCACTGACTGGTTAGAGCACAGCCAAGAGCAATACCAAACCGAAGAAAAAGGTAAATGTAAGAAGAACCAGAAGGCAATGATAGTAGCTTCAACCTGTCCTATTAAAGCAAGAGACTAACACTGAGAATGGATAAAATAAAAGATATTGAGAGAGGTTATCATCATTTTCTATAGAAGTTTAACTGATAAAAGCAAGTTATCCATCAAAAAGATGGCAAAAGACCAGAAACCACCTCAACAAATAAATACTTGATCTCCTTACCAAATAGAGAGCCAAGAAATCCAAGTATGGCACCAGTGTAGAATATAAACTCACTTGCAAAATGTTATTGAAGAAAGAAGGCAGAAGATTATAAATATTCTCTTCTCAGCAGATAGTGAATGGTCATTGCAAAAGGCAATGGAGGGGAAAATGAGTCTGCAGAAGGCTTGGCAAGACTTTCTCCAATGGATAAATTTTGATAAAAGAATGTGAATGAAAAGTCCTGAAAAGAGGAACTGCAGAGTATTAATAGTCATATGAAAGATTACTCTAAAACACTAGTAAGATAAATGTAAATCAAAACAACTCTGAGGTTTCACCACATGGGAAGCAAATTGGCAAAGATGAATACTCAGTGTTAAAAGGGTTGTGGAAATAACAGGCTTGTTAATACACAGTTGGTAGAACTGTGAATTCTAGAAAGCAATTTGTAATTTTGCTAAGAAAGTGATTTAAATGTTTTTATACTTTGACCCAGAGCTCCCATATGTTTCTATACACCAAGGAGGTCAAAGATAAAAAGAAAGGTCTTGTATACACCAAAATATTTATATGTAATACCACTTTTTGTAGTGGCAAAAAACTGTAAAGAAAGTACATGAGGAATGACTAAATAAATTGTGGTACATGATTGTAATGGAACATTACTGTGCTATAAGAAACAATGAATATGAATAATATAGAGAAACATGAGAAGACATATATGAACTAATGCAAAGTAAAGTGAGGAAAACCAGGAAAATAGTAAATATGATACCAACAACAGTGTAGAAAAAAATGAAACTAAACATTGTGTAATTATAATAGTATGGCAGCTAGGTAGTGCAGTGGATAGAATACTGGGCAGTCAGGAAGAGTCATCTTCCTGAGTTCAAATCTGGTCTCAGATATTTACTAGCTGTGTGACCCTGGGTAAGCCACTTAACCCTGTTTGCCTCAGTTTCCTTATCTGTGAAATCAACTGGAGAAGGAAATGACAAGCCACTCCAGTATCTTTGCCAAGAAAACCCCAAATGAGATCATGAAGAGTCAGACACCACTGAAATGTCTGAACGTCACCACCAACAATAACTATAATGGC
Source organism: Phalanger gymnotis (assembly GCA_028646595.1). Lineage (NCBI taxonomy): Eukaryota > Metazoa > Chordata > Mammalia > Diprotodontia > Phalangeridae > Phalanger > Phalanger gymnotis. The sequence goes on along the minus strand of CM053622.1, from coordinate 530,314,748 downwards.
CAAGCTTGGTGCCAAAGAAGCCACATGAAAATGCAACTCTTTCCCTTCATTGCTGAAGCAGGGGACTATGGCTGTATAACACTGTATATATAATGTTAGATCTACTTGGTGTGTTAGTTTTGATGAATTACTTTCTTCCATCTCTATTCTTTGTTAAAAGAAGTGTTTCTCCGGAAGATAGAGATATAGTATGAAATGAAGCTAACATAAAAATGAAAGATATGATTCAAAATGTCTTTTTAATGACTTCTCATGAGATCCAACAAAGACAGATCATGCTAAATGCATTTACAAGTGAAACTTGGAGTAGAACAACAAATATACAGAAATCAGAAAAACATCTCCCATTGTTTTTTTATTTAATATTTTTAGTTTTCAACATTGATTTCCACAAGATTTTGAGTTACAAATTTTCTCCCCCTCTCTCCCCTTCCCCCACCCTAGGATGGCATAAATTCTGATTGCCCCTTTCCCCAGTCTGCCTTCCCTTCTATCATCCCACTCCCCCCATCCCGTCCCCTTTCCCCTTACTTTCTTGTAGGCCAAGATAGATTTCTGCACCCCATTGCCTCTATATCTTATTTCCCAGTTGCGTATAAAAACAACTTTTTTTTTAAACATTTGTTTTTAAAACTTTGAGTTCCAGATTCTCTCCCTTCTTTCCTTCCTACCCACCCTCCTTGAGAAGGCAGGCAATTCAACGTAGGCCACACATGTATCATTATGCAAAACACTTCCATAATAGTCATATTGTGAAAGACTAACTATAGTTCCCTCCATCCTATCCTGTCCCCCTTTATTCAGTTTTCCCCCTTGACCCTGTCCCTTGTCAAAAGTGTTTGCTTTTGACTACCTCCTCTCCCAATCTGCCCTCCCTTCTACCATCCCCCCCTTTACCCCTTTACCCCTTGCTTTCCTATACAGTAAGATATCCAATTGAGTGTGTATGTTATTCCCTCCTTAAGTCAAATCCGAGGAAAGCAAGATACACTCATTCCCTTTCACCTGCCTCCTCTTCTCTACTATTATAATCTCCCATTGTTTCTACTGTGACTTATCTTTATCATTCATGACATTGAGGAAGTGGAAATCTAACAAAAGGAAGACAGGAAGAACAATTGGACTGGACCAAGTACATACAGAAGAGAGTCATGTTGGAGTCAGTATAATTTTAAAAGTACCAAGGGATCAATTTTTAAGATATTTAAAAGAGAGGAAGATACTAAATAACTAGAAACATTAACAATATTGGTGCTTTTTTAAAAAAAATCAACTAAGAGAATTCAAATAACTGTTAACCCACTTCCTTACTTTTTCATCTTTGTACGATCTTTATAAGAATGAGCTGTAAATACATTGAGGGTATCCTTGATGAAAACGTAAGAAGGAACTGGATGGACTTTAACAAACAAATTTCCACCAAAGATGTCTTCATGATCCCACAACTGAAAGATAGAGAGCATACAAGATCTCACTATGCTTCAGTTTTTAAATTGTTAATTTTTAAAATCCAATGTGGTAAAGAAAAGAATTCAGCCTTAAAGGCTTTCCTCAAACAAAATGTCAAGATCATACAAGATTCCTTAGTACAAGGATCTAACTACAGAAATAGCTTTGTTCAATGTTTCTCTTACTGTCAATAACAAGTAAGTCATTGAATAGGGCAGTGTATGTTCAACAAAGGTAGTCATCATTCTCAATAAGGATGTCCACAGTACAGTCCAAATGAAAAAAGGTTTCCTTATGTAGACAGTGAAATCCTCCAGGTGTTCCTGTTTGTGAATGAAATCATGTTGATTGCACTGAGTCTCTGAATATTTAGAGACCTTTTCAATAAAATTCGTGACCATTCTCAGAAGAGAATGGCCTACCGGTCCATATGGGGAAAAACATTTGAATGAGAAAGAATGCCTCTGGCCAAGATATACAGTTCAATGGGTAGCCCATTAAATTAGTTTATCAGTATTTCTTGGATAGGCAATGTAAAAAGAAAATTGTCTGGACCCAGAATTGAATAGGAAGAGGAGAGTACATAGGGCTGCCTTTGGAAAACTTCATAGAGCTTTCTTTTTTCAACAAATAGAGAGCATACAAGATCTTACTATGCTTCAGTTTTTAAATTGTTAATTGACATTGACTCTCAACAAGGGTCCCAACCAATGAGACTTTTTTGACTCTCTTTCCTCCCTACTTCTCCCTTCGCATTGGAAAAACAAAATAAAACCCCTGCAACAAATGCAGAGTCAAATAAAACAAATTCTCACATTGGCTAAGTCCAAACATTCATATCCCACTCACAAATCTAGTCCATTGCCTTATGTCAGGAAGTGGGCAGCATTCTAAATCATAGGTCTTCTGGAATTGTAGTTGACCTTAATTGTGTTGATCAGAGATCTTATATTTTTTCAAAATTGTTCATTTTTAAACTGTTATAATAAATTGTTATCCTGGTTCTTGCTTCCTTCACTCTGAATCAGTTCAAAGTATGGTCCAAGTGACTCCTGCTTCTCCTAACCCTTCCCCATTTTATAGATCTATGCCCCCAAATTATGTGAGATAAGTTTTTCCCATTACTCTCCTTGTCTTCCCTTATATTTCCTTTCATTTTTTTCTTTTAAATTAATTAAAAAATAACAAAAATCATGCATACCTTCCCCCATCTTATTTGACTCCCTCTTTGACTCCTGCTAACATCATGGTTCTCAGGGGATGCTTGTATAATCTACACCCTGGGCTGTGCTAATAAATGTTTAACAACTGGCTTCTTGAGGGAGGGGAGGGGGGAATTATCCATGACAAATTTTTCCAGCTTAATCTGCATAAATAACATTTTCCCCATCATGTTTTTAAGTTTAACAATCAACAAACCAATAAATCAAGCCCTGATTTGTAAACATTTGCAGATTTTCAAGGTGTAAATGCTTACACTGAAAATTTAACAGTCCCTTGAGAGCCAGGTTGATCTGGCTCTAGCATACCACTATCTCCACCCTTTCTCATTAGAATGCAGACACTGCATCCTTCTAAAGTCTTTTTCAGTTGCTTGCTTATATTTAACTTCTTAGGTTTCTCTTTACTCTTATGTTTGTATTTCATATTTTCTACTCAGCTCTAACTTTTTCATCAGGGATACTTCTGAGTAAGTTATCCTTAGTTGTAAACCTCTATCTTTTGCCTTTTATAATATTGTATTCCATACTCTCCCCTCCTTTATAGTGGTAGCTGCTAAATCGTATGTGATCCCAACTGCCTTCTTGGTACCCGAATTCATTTTTTGCCGGCTGCTTGAAATATTTTTTCTTTGACCTGGAAGCTCTAGATTTTGGCTGTGACATTCCTGGGAGTTTTCGTTTTAGAGTTTCTTTCAGGAGATGACCGGTGGATTCTTTTTAGTTTCATTTGGCCTCTCTGGTTCTAAGAGTTTTGAGTAGATTTCCTTAATGGTTTACTGAATGTCCATACTCTTTTTTTGGTTATAGCTTTCAGGTAGTCCAGGCCAATGGTTCTTAAATTATTTCTCTTTAATCTGCTTTCCAGGTCCATTGTTTTTTATATGGGTGTAATGTTAATGGAATATAAGATCTTCCCCATCCATTAATAGGCCTATGTGACCACATGTCCCCAGGTCTAAAGGTACACAGGTATTTCAGTCATGGATGTCTTGCTGCTCTGGCCCAGCTCACAGCTGTGATACATCCTGAGTCACATGGAGCCCAGTGTGGGAGGAATTTACCTAAGGAGGCTTGCTTACTCGGAGGCTTGCTTGTAGGAAGGCTTCCACACCTTTTGCTAATAAGGCATTGAGTCATGAGGGTTGTGATGCCTTCTGGCTCTGAACCTATTAGCTAAAAGTGAATATATATTCTGAGGTGAGATTTTGCTTTGGGGGCTTGCTCAGGAGAAGGACCTTTTGATTCCCTGGATGGGACTCTGAGTAGCCATTGTTTAAGAGCCCCCCAACTACTCAGATGTTGATCCTCCCTTGATCTGGTGCTGTGTGTAGGTGGTTATATTACTTTGTTCAGACAGTTAGAGCCTTGTCTGTTGATCTCTGGGCTGATTTCTCTGCTTTCATTTTCTACCTTTCCCTTGAAGTAGTGAATGATCTTTCTCTGCTTGTGTTTTCTCTATGTTTAGAGTGCTGACCAATGATTTATATATGTTTGATTGAAGTAAGATTGTTGACCCCCTTAAAGTTACCTTTCCTTTAGAAAAGCAGATCAAAGAACCTGTGCTAGCAGACAATCCTGGGTGTGCTAGGGTGCTTGTTGTTACAATAGGATACCTTACATTTTCTTCTATTTTTTCCATCTTTTTACTTTGTTTTAACATCTCTTATTTCATGGAGTCATCGAGTTCAACTTGCTTCAGAGAATCTGTTATTTGGATTAGGTTTTGTACCCCTTATGCTAAGCTATTAATTCTCTTTCATGTGTCTTCTCTGTAGTTTTCTCTGTCTCTCTCTCTTTTTAATTCTTTACTGTCTCTCTAATTTATAAGATTATTTTTAAACTCATTTTAAAATTCTTGAATAATTTCTTCTGGTAATTCTAACTGATCTTGTGGACAAACTATATTTTTCTTTTAGACTTTTCTTGTAGGTATTTGGAGTTAATCTCTAGTTCTGGGCTTGGGTCTTGGATATCCCTGGCCTCATAGTAACCCTTTTATCTTTTTCTCATTTAGTCATCCTTCTGGTGATTTTCTCTGGGCACCATTGGTGTTTCTGACCTACCTGGAGGTCTGGGGGCTGACTCTGAGATCCTGCCCTCTGGGAAACCACATACTGCTAGCCTAGGGAGAGGCGAGTCTGATTCCCAGATCAGCTCAGGGAATCTCCCCACTGCTATTTTATCTTGATATGTGGGTGCTGAGTGTGTGCTCCAGGAATGCTTTGGAATAATCTGAATTATTGGCCTAGTATGGGGGAGGAATCTGCTCTGGGTGCCGAGTCTATGTTCCAATCCCTTCTGGGAACTCTCATTACTTCTGGTTTAAGATGAGGATTGAGCCCCTGACCAGCTCTGGCATCTTTGCAATTCCTCTGAACCCTGGGCACTGAATCTGTGGTTCCAGCCCACTCCTGCTCCATAGTTCTTGCCCTGGTCACTTGCCAGTAGGTCAGGCTTGTGATCTTGGTCTAAAAACATGGCCCACTCTTTCGATTTGATTGTTTCTCCTTTGAGTTCTTTATCAGTGTTCAGTCTAGCATTCATCTTGGTTCATCGTTGCTATAGCTGTTGGGGAAGCTGGGCTCTACTATTTTCCCTTTCTCTTCCATATTGGCTGGTCTTCAAGCTTCACAGTGCTTTTAATGATCCCAAGCTGTTCCTTGACACACAGTCCCAAATTTTATAACAACCATATTGCTTACATTTTATTGTATATCAGTAAGATATTTTATATTAATAAGATGTAGAACACCAAAATCTCAAGAGAATCGAAACCTTAGATTTCTTAAAAGAGAATAGGGATCTGTATGATAAATGTAAGGATATAGCATAGTATTAATGAAACTTGCATTTAACAAGTGGCGTAACAAAATTTTTTTAAACTAGACCAGTGATTTCATCAGCATAAGCATTCACAGGGTAGAACTCTACCAGAGAAGATTGGCACCTCCTCTGCAACCTACTATCTTAGAGAGCTGCCTGGGACAGTGAGAAGTTGTCAGTCAATAAACAAATATTAAGTACCTACTGTGTTCCAGGTGCTGTGCTAAGGCATGGGGATTCAAAGAAAGATAAAAGACAATCCCTCATTCTCTAGAAGCTCACAGTATAAAGGGAGAAACAACATGTAAACAACTATTTGCAAACAAATTATACACAGGATAAACTGGGGATAATCAAAAAAGGGGAGGTAATAGAATTAAATGGCATTGGGAAAGACTTCTTGTAGAAAGTGAGATTTTAGCTGTGACTTGAAAGAAGCCAGGGAAGCCTGGAGGTGGAGGTGAGAAGAGAGAGTGTACCATGCATGGAGGAACAACCAGGGAAAATGCCCGAAATGAAAATGCTGTGTCTTCCTTAACGACTATTGAGGAAACCAGTGTTACTGGATCATAGAGTACATGGGAGGGGGGAATGTAAAGTGGAAAAAAGACTGGAAAGGTAGGATGGGCCACATTATGAAGGACTTTGAACACCAGAGAGAGAATTTTCTGTTTGATCTTGAAGGTGATAAGGAGTTTCTTGAGTGGCAGGTGAAGGGTCATCACATGGTCAGACTTTCACTGTAGGAAGATCACTCTGATACTTAAGTAGGGGATGGACTGGAGTTGGGAAAGACTTGTGACAAGGAGACCAACTAGCAGGCTATTGGTGAGAGCAGTATCAGAGGAAAAAGGAGTGTACGCATGAGGTATATTGAAGGTGAAATCAACAGGCCTTGGCAACACATTAGATGTGGGGGTTGAGAGAGAATGAGGAGTTAGAGATGACCACCTAGGTTATGAACTTGGGGAACTGGGAAGATGGTGGTACCTTGAACAATAATAGTGAATTTAGAAAGAGAGGAGGGTTTGGGGGGAAGGATAATGAGTTCAGTTTTGGACCAATGAAGTTCAAGGTGACTATGGGACATCTATCCAATCAGCAGTTAGAGGTGAGACTCTGAAGGTCAGTAGAGTTTAGGGGTGGGTAAGTAGATTTGAGAACCATCAGCATAGAGATAATAATAGAATTCATTGAAGCTGATAGAATCACCAAGTGAAATAGTATTGAAGGAGAAGAGAAGAGGGCCCAGGACAGAGCCCTGTGGAATACTTCATTGGTGGATGTGACTTGGATGAAGATCCAGCAAAGGAGACTAAGAAGGAACAATCAGATAGGTAGAAGAACCAGGAGAGAGTATTGTCATAAAAAAACCTAGAAAGAAGAGAGTAACATGGAGAAGGGGGTGACTGACAATGCTAAAGGCTGGGGCAGGGTCTAAAAGAATAGGAACTGAGAAAAGACCAGTGGATTTGGCAAATAATAGATCATTAATATCTTTGGAAAGAACAGTTTTGGTTGAACAATAAAGTCAGAAGCTAGGCTATATAAAGTCAAGAAGAGTGTGAGAGAAAAGAAAATGGAGACCTCTATTGTATGTAGCCCTCTCGAGTTTAGCCACAAAAGGGAGGAGAGAGATAAGATAATAACTAGTGAGGAAGAATGGATCAAGTGAGAGACTTGTAGGGATACGGGAGAGAAGGGTATGTTCATAAGCTGTAGGGAAGCAGCCAGTAGACCAGGAGAGACTGAGGAAAAGTGAGAGTGGAGGTGATAGAGGAGGCAATTTGCAGAAAGAGATGAGATGGAAGAGGATCACCTGTGCAGGTAGAGACATTTGCCTTGGCAAGAAAAAGGACCAGCTCTTCATGTGAGACAGGGAGGAAGGAGAGAGTGGCAGAAGGTATCTGGGAGATGGGGAAGGAGAGAGCTCTTGAAGAATGGCCTAGATCTTTTTAGTGAAATATGAAGCAAGGTTATCTGAGAGGACTGAGGGAGGGAGAGCCATGGGCAGATTTGAGGAAAGATGAAAAGGTTTGGAAGAATCATAGTGATGAATGGGATAGTGGGTTAATTAGGGAGGTGTAGAAGGATTGCCTTCCAGCAATGAGGGCCCATTTGAGGTTATAGAACATAAATTTGTAGTGGACCAGTGAGCACAGTTTTGTGATTTTGTTCAGCTTAGTTCAACAACACAAGTATCGAAACAGGTAGCATCAGTGGTGGGAGTCATCCAAGGTTGAGGCTTGCCAGGGCAAGATGGGTGACATACTGTCTTTTTACCACCAAGAAGAGGAAAATGTAGACTTGGGCTGGTTCAGCAAGGGGTCAGGATGTAGAAGAGAGTAGAGTGTAGCTAGTACAAGGGTGATGGCCTAGGTAAGAACCGAGGGTTTGAAGGATTGGAGGTCACAGTGTGGATGAAGAACAGGGGTTGGGATTGCCGGACAGATGGAGTGAGAGAATGAGGGGATGGAGGAGTAATTCATGGGAAGTGAATAAGCTGAAAAAGGTGATATCAGGGTGTTTGAGGGAGAGTGTATAGATATAAATATGTTGAAGTCGCCTTATTTGAAGGCAGGGGTTATAAGGAGGAGAGAAAAACTGAACTAGGAACTGAATTCATTGAGGAAAGAAGGGGAGTTTCCTAGAGGTCAGCAGACAAACAGCTACCAGGATAGGGACTGAGTTCAGTGACTTAACAGACTCAGGGGCTCCCTATTGACTCTAGAATCAAATGGTATTTAATTTTTAATCTCATCCTTTAAAATTTTTTGTATACATTTTATGGTGAAAATAATTATTTCTACAATAGTATGTGCCTCATACATAAATAATAAATATGTACGTATTGACTTATGCATGTGCATAAGTGTGAAGTATTTAAATATACCAGATCTGCAATCAGGAAGATTCAACCTGAGTTCAAATCTAGCCTCAGACATTTACTAGCTGTGTGACCCTAAGCAAGTCACTTAGCCATGTTTTGTTTTGTTTTGTTTTTGTAGTTATTTCGTATTTAATTTTTCCCTTCTTACATGTAAAAACAAATTCTAACATTTATTTTTAAAACTTTGAGTTCCAAATTTTCTCCCTTCCTTCCTCCCCAATGTCCCACCCCCCATTGAGAAGGTGAGCAATTCCATATAGGTTATATATGTGTAGAATGCAAAACTTAACCATAATAGTCACATCGTGAAAGAAAACACAGACAAAACCTCAAGAAAAATAAAGTTAAAAAAGTATGCTTCAATCTGTATTCAGATACCATTAGTTCTTTCTCTGGGGATAGATAGTATTTTTCATCCTAAATCCTTCAGAGTTGTCATGGATCATTGTGTTGCTGAGAATAGCTAAGTCATTTGCAGCTGGTCTTCTTACAATATTGCTGTTACTCTGTACCTAGAACATTCACTTTGCATCAGCCCATGTAAGTCTTTTCAGGTTTTTCTGAGAGCATCCTGTACAATAGTATTCCTTCATAATTACATACCATGACTTGTTCAGCCATTCCCTAATTGATGTGCATCCCCTCAATTTCTAATTCTTTACCCCCAGAAAAGAGCTGCTATAAATATTTTTGTACATATAGGTCCTTTTCCTTTTTGTATTGCTAGGTTTTATAGCCCTTTGGGCATAGTTCTAAATTGCTCTATAGAATGGTTTAATTAGTTCAGAACTCCAACAACAGTACATTAATGTCTCATTTTTCCCACATCCCCTCCAACATTTGTCATTTGTCTTTTCTGTCTTATTACCTAATCTAATAGGTATGAGGTAGTACCTCAGAATTGTTTTAATTTGCATTTCTCCAATCAATTGTGAGTTAGAATATTTTTTTCATATGGCTATAAATAGCCTTAATTACTTCATCTGAAAACTGATTATATCTTTTGATCTTTTTTCAATTGGGGAATGGCTTTTATTTTTATAAATTTGTACAGTTCTCTGTTAGAGAAATGAGGCCTTTATCAAAGAAACTTGCTTCAAATTTTTTTTTCATGGTTACCATTGCTAATTGTATTTCCCTCTATCATATTCTCCCTACCCCTACTTATTCTGTTCTCTCTCTCCTTTCACCCTGTCCCTCCTCAAAAGTGTTTTGCTTTTGACTGCCCCTTCCTCCAATCTGCCCTCCCTTCTATCACACAGCCCCACCTTCTCTCATCCCCTTCCCCTTTTATTTTCTTGTAGGGTAAGAGATTTCTATTTCCCATTGCCTGTGTATCTTATTTCCCAGTTACATGTAAAAAAGATTTTTAACATTCATTTTTAAAACTTTGAGTTCCAAATTCTCTCCCTTCCTCTCTCCCCACCCCCAACTTAAACCTGTTTGCCTCAGTTTCTTCACCTATAAAATGAACTGGAGAAGGAAATGGCAAACCACTCCAGTATCTTTACCAAGAAAATCCCAAATGGGGTCACAAAGAGTAGGACACAAACAAAAAACGACCAAACAACGACAAATTTAAATATGTAGCATACTCAAAAGTGTAGTCATGATAGGGGTGCAGGAGTAAAAAGTTTGGAATCTGGTGCATTGTAAAGGGCAGTTCTTATAAACTCAACTTACCTTTAGAGACATTTTCTTTATCTGGCAAAGCTCAAGGCAACTATAATGTAATACAGCAAATATTTGTTAAGTGTAACTGTAGCCCAGAAAAATAGAGTATATAAAATTTATGTAAGAAATGGTCCCAGTCTTTAAGGAGTTTTGTTGTCAGTCAGAAGGCTCAGGGAAGGCTTCATAAACGAGTTGGGCTTTGTAGAAATTCAACAAACTAAGAGAAAAACTCAAGGATAAGGAATAACCTGAGCAAATGTGCCGAGTTGTAAGAATGTTACTCATACTGAGGGGGACACAGATATCTATTTTCTTTTTTTTTTTTTGGAGGTGGGAAGGCAGGGCAATTGGGGTTGTGACTTGCCCAAGGTCACATAGCTAGTAAGTGTGTCAAGTATCAGAGGCCAGATTCAAACTCAGATCCTCCTGACTCCAGGGCTAGTGCTCTACTCACTACGCCCCCTAGCTGCCCGAGATCTGTTTTCTCTGTGAAGCCTTGACCACATTATTCTTGTTATCTATCATCTATTTTAAAAGCATATTAGTAATCAGTATAATTATTTTTCATTTTCTCTAAGCATTTTTACTGTATCTGAACATCTCTTCCCTCTTATCTCGCTTTTTAAAAATATTAGATGAAAAATTAATTATAAAACTCTTACCTATTCCTATCCCTAAGGGATGTATAACTAAGATGAGGCCACTGGAGCTTTGCTTAAGGATTTTGAAATGTAGAGGGTGCTGATAGCATTTATACTCTTTCAGTAGATAGAAACAACTGAGTTTAGCACCTAGTTAACAAAAATAATTGGTAAAAATAAGAAATTGGCATATGGTATACTTCCTACCCCTGCTGCTACACCAAAGGCACCTAGCCTTGCCTTTCCCTTTTCCCTCCCTCTCACTGGACTCCCATTAGCCTCTTAGTGACACAGATTTCTGTCTCTCCCCTAAATACCATTATGGGGGCAGTATCCTAGGCTTGTTCTGTCTTTTCAGCCTTGTCCTAAAGTCAGATCTCTCTACCCAGCATCTACCTTCACTCTTGAATTTACCTTCAAAAGCTGATTTGAGTATGCCTTTTATCCTGCTTGCCTCAGGGTATATTTTGGGGGCACTAAAATTTCTGTTTACTATTCTGCCTACCCCTTTTGTATTACAAGTTATTTCACAGTAATCACAAACCACTTTTAAATATATTTTATGACTTATTCCAATAAAACAATTACCCTTTTCAACGAGTTAGTATCTTAATGGCCCTATACTTCTAGCAAGAGAATTAAGCTGAGGGGAATATATAAGATGATTCAGGATAGCACAGTATGAAAGAATGGGTTGCAACTAGGAAGGACTTGTGTTTTATATGATCTCTTTATGCACATAAAACTGAGTTTCAGCACTTTGATGCCTTATTATCTAGAAAACAACAACTGGCAACACATTTCAACCGGACGAGAATTCTAAGACACTACTTTACACAATGGCAACACTTATACAGAAAAGAAACTGGAAGGAGGCAGCTAGAATTGAAAAAAGAAGAAACTCGGAAGAAAATGGATGAGTTGCTGAAGGCAGCATCCCTGGGGAAACTTAGTTCAAATGAATCTTGTGACATAAGAAATGGGGAGAAAAGAAAGTCCCAAAATTCATCTACAAGAAAAGAAAAGGTATTTTTCTTTTGCTTATTTATTCTGTTTTTTACACTTAAATTCTGCCTTTATGTGACAGGTGTGTATGGTACCTGGAAGTGCAGATCGGTTACCTTAGGAAATCCTTTCGACGTTTAACGAAAGATTCCAGATTGCTTTGCCTAGTTCTCTTTAAAATTAAAGCGGTCTTGTTTAAGGTGTTAAAATTGTTTAAGGTATTTTAATTCGCTGAAAACATTGCTAAATCATTCATTTCTTAGACTTGTCTCCAAAAAGCTGAAACCAAGAAGAGAAAATTTCATCGACAAAGGTTAATGCTGTCAAAAAAATAAGGCAAATGAAAATAAAAGGTTATAATGTTTTACATGGGTAACCAAAGAAACCATAATATTCCCCTAGATGAAGAATATAACTCACACCGTTGAGAATATGGAATCTTTAGAGTTTCATTAATTATGTAATTATAGGAACTGGTTTACAAGAACACTTAAGTATGCTAAGAATATTGTGCCTTGAAAATGTTCAAAATTATCAGTTGGATGACGGGTGATTTTCTCTAATTAAGCCAGATTGCTTGGCCTTGTATTATTAAGAACAATCTGTACCATTATGGTTTTTTTTTTTAATTCTTAGCTTTACAACTAAAAAAGTCATCATAATCCAAAAGAAATCTTGTGGCTGTACTTCAAGCTTTTACTCAATCTTGCTGAGTTAATAATATATCATTACCACAGAGTTTAAAAGAACCTTAAAACACAAACTCAGCTTGTTGCTAAATTATGAGAACAGGTGTCACTATTCCTAGGAATAACTGTCCTCTGACATTTCTGAAATGAAAGTTCCTTGCAAAGGTCTGAATCACATGGTAAACTTCCACATAGCACATCTTTTTACCTCATTTGGATCTTTAGAAAAGACCTCATCAAAATTATTTTTAAGCATGGGGCCTGGCAGCAAAATGATTAGAAACTCACTCTTAATGTAAGGCAGTTTATTGTCTCCTGCCTCTCTCCCACTACCGCAGAGGGCAGACACAAAAGCTGATCAGACATTGGACCATGTGGAAACAAAGCATTTCAGGAGGACAACTTTAATTACAAGATTATTTTGGCAGTAGATAGGTTCACTAGGGAGATTTTCTTTCCTTCCCTTCCACCCTCTTCCTGGAACTAAATCTTAAAGCTCCAAGCCTTTGAATGAGATAATACATGTAAAGGTATTTGACACACATAAAGCACCATGAGAGCATACTATTAAATACCATGGTTACATGATAGGCATGCTGAGTTAGCCACCTCTGGCTGAAAAACGTACGATTCAGGAGAATGGGGAGGGAATGTGATAGAATGAAAAGAATTCTAGATTTGGAGTTAGAGGACCTGGCTTGAAATTTTGGCTTTGTCACAGGCCATCTGGGTGACTCTGAGCAAGTCATTCAACCCCTCAGGGCCTCATTTTCTTCATTTGTAGAGTGAAGACATTACACCTGAACAATGTCTAAGCTTCCTTCCCTTTCTAAATCTGCAGTCTTAAGTCTGCAGACTCCAGTTGACCCCCAAACTTTAGACACGTCTCATTCCTGAGGACTCTCATTCCCCAAGAATGTCAGTCTACTTTATGGTAAATTTGTAATGTTTCAGTAGCTTCACTTACCCCCACCCCAATTTTGACATGCGGTTGTACTTGAATGACTCATTAATTCCTTAGAATCCCTTGCCCCATTAAACTTATGGCGTTCCCAACCTGTAAATCCTCATTTTGTATAACTCCGGCCATCTGATTTCTTAACTGGTTCCAGGACTGCTGAGCATCAACAGGGAAAATTGCAGAAGGAAGATGTCACCTACTACACCTTCATGTCATATAACCTTGTCTGGGCCCTTGCTCCTGCTCCACAATCCTCTTACCCTGCCTTTATGGACTCTGTCTGTGACTCATTCCCCACACTTCCTGTTCCAAAATTCTTCCTTTCCAACCTAAGCCTCCCCTCCCCATCTGTCACATTTAGAGCAGACAACTTCACTGAGAAAACCAAGGCAATCCCCCGCCTACTTCCTCCCGTCCTCAAAACTTCTCAAAATCATCACCCACTCCTTCTTTTTCCTTTGGTCATAGAAAAAAATGTACTTACGGTTTTTTACAAAGGCTTTAAACCCCTTCCTTCCTATTTCCTCTTTCCAGAAGCTATCTCCTCTCTTTCATGGATCTTCAGTATTTCCTTCACCACTGGCTTTTCTCACCAACATGCTTAGGTTTTTCCAAACTTTAAAAAGTCTTCCCTTGACCCTTCCTAGCCCAATCAACCACTGCCCCATTTTCCTTCTCACTACCGAACTTCTTGAAAAAAAGTTGCCTCTGCCGAATACTTCTTCATCACTTGCTTTTTCTTCAGTCTGTCGCAATCTGGCTTCTTGCACCCTGCAGTCTGCTGAAGCTTCTTTCACTGAAGACATCCTGATCACCAGCTTCAGTGACCTTTTTTCATTTCTCAAACGCCTTAACCTCTTGGCAGCTCTTAAAACTGATGCGTTTTGAAAGGCACCCTGATCAAGTGGTAAGAATGCTGAACTTAGATTCAGGAGAGACCTGCATTTGAATTCCACCTCTGCCACTTACTGGCTGTGTGACCCCAAGAAAGTTACTTCATCTCTGCAAACCTCAGTTTTTTCATCTGTAATATAAGAGTGATATTCATTAGTATTACTGTAGTATCCTCTCCAGCTTGTGGTGAGATTTAAATATGGTCATACCTAGAAAACATTTTGTGAACCTTAAAGTGCCATGAAAATATTAGCTACTAATAACCATTCCTTCCTCCTCCCTGGATACTGTCTCTCTTTACTTAACTTCAGACACATCACACTGTCTTGGTTCTTTTCCAGTCTCTCGAACCACTCCTCTGTCTCTACTGAATTCCTATTTCTGAACCCTTAATGTGGTTGTTCCCCAAGGGTCTGTCCTTTGTGCTTTTCTTTTTTTTCTCTGCAATCTCTCCCTTGGCAACCTATTCATTCCACAGTTTCAATTCCCACCTGTAAGCAAATAATGTATGTATGTATGTGTGCATGTATATATGTATGATTATGTGTGCATACACATATATACAGAGAAAGAGAGAGATTTTACAAAGTCAATAATATTATGACCTAAGGGTAGAATCCTTTCAGAACTGTGGGCAGATCAGGTGAGGGAGCAAGAATTTGGAAATGAAAGAGTAGTCATAAGCTTCTTCCCCATGGTAGGAGACCAGGCTAGAAATCTGGTGGAATGGTACCCACTCTCCACACCTCAGCAACAGGAAACTAGAAAGATAGTCTTCTGTTGTTGAGGGGAGATATGTGTGTATATGTGTATGTATGTATGTGTATATATATGCAATAGAAAGTTTGGGCTGTAGATGTGTGCATGTATGTGTATGTGTATGTATGTATATATGTGTATATATATGCAATAGAAAGGTCAGACTGTAGATGTATGCGTGTATGTGTATGTGTATGTGTATGTACACATACACGCATACATCTACAGCCTGACCTCTCTGCTGCACTCCACGCTTGTAGCTCCAACTACCTAAGGATATTTTCACATTGATATTGCACTTGCATCTCCAGCTCTGCATGACTCAAATTTCAACATGCTTAGAGGAGGGAGCCTTCCATCTCGACATACACATGTCCTGCCTGTTCTGCATGGGTATGCTACCTGATCTTTAGCTTCCCTTGGGATTGTGACTTGGAGAGGTGGCCACCATCCTATTCTGTGTTTCTCCCGCCTGATCTCTCCAGGCTTATGTGGGAAAGGGAAGAGCACCATTCTCTTTTTACCAGTCACCCATTATCAAGGTATAGGGAAAGAGTTCCATTCCATCCAATTTCCAGCCTGGTTTCCTGCCTTGAGGAAGGAGATTATCACCATTCATTCCTTCTGTACCAAGTTCTTGCTCCCTCATCTGAACTGCCTAAGGCTCTGAAAGGACTCCACCCTTAGGTGATACTTTTGACTTTGAAAATCTCTCTAAATTTTTCACTTAATTATTAACAAACTTCCAACTGGTCATACCCTCCATATCCCAGTGATTCTGAGCCCCTATAGGTCATCATCCAGATCACATTCCCCATCCCAATTCCTTATTCCCAACCTCAACCTCCTCCCCAAAGTCCCAGCCAGATACTACCCATACCTTCAGATGTGTCCTCTTGAATGCCTACTTCTTAAGAAACAAACTTGATTTCCTCATAAATCTCTTTCCTTTCCCATTCTTTCCATCTTTTGGCTCTTCTGAGACCTGGCTTCCTCCTAATGACATAGCTTCCCTGTCCCTTTCCAGCACTGGCTGCACTTTCGCTCATTCCCCTCAAGTCATCGGGTTGAAGTGGAAGAGTTGGAATATTCCTTGTTTCCCATTGCCACTTTCAGCTTTTCTCCTTATCACCATCACTCAGTAACCTCTCCTTCTTTGAGGTCCATACTTACTACCCAATACCTGCTACCATATCTACTATCCATACCTACTACCCGGTCACAGTCCTGGTAGCTATTGTCTTCAGACATCCAAGACAATGAGTTCAGTACCTGACTCACAGTCTTTCTCTCCTCTTCAGCTTCCTTGTAGTAGGGAATTTCGACATATATATTGATATGCCCTCAAACACTTCAACATCCAAGTTCCTCAACCTACTGATTTCCCACCTCAGGCACCCACAAAGTTGATGTTATCTTTGATCTTCCAGTCACCCACAAATGCACCTCCTCCATGTTTATGGACTCTGAAATTCCCTTATCTCATCACAGTCTATTAGCTTTTTCATCAAGGCTCTGCCTTCTTGTACCAAACTCTGCTCGCCCTCCACACTGCAACCTCTAATCCCTCAGACTCTCAGCTCTCTCTCAGGCCATCACCCTTGCACTAGCCACACTCTCCTCCTTTCCCCATTGTGACCCCTAGGTGAACCAATTCAACATTCCTTTTAAATCCCTTGCCCCTTTATCATATCATCAGTTGTGCCCTGTCAAGCCTCAGCCTTGGATGACTCCCATAATTCACTGCCTTCATTCCTACACAGGTATTGCTGAATGAAGCTGGAGAAAATCATGTAACCATTCTACCTGGGTCCATTACAAAATTTATGTTACATAACATCAAGTAGGCCTGCATTACTCCTAGGAAATCTTTCTATACTTCCATAATTAACTCACTATTCTGTTGACACTGGCTCTTCCAAGCATTTCTTTCTCTCCCAAAACTTGCCACGACTACTCCTCTCCACACTCAGCTGAGTACCTTGCCCCATATTTTAAATAGCATTTTTTTCAATTACATGTAAAAACAATTTTTAACATTATTTTTTTACATAAGATATTGAGTTCCAAATTTTCTCCCTCCCTCCCCTTCCTCCTCCCTAAGATGGTAAGCAATTTGATATAAGTTATATATGTGCAATCATGTAAAATATGTATATCTATATTAGTCATGTTGTAAAAGAAGAAACAGAACAAAAGGAAAAAACCACCAAAAAAATAAAATAAAAATAATATCCTTCGATCTTTCTTCAGACTCCATCAGTTCTTTCTCTGGATGTAGATAGCATTTTCCATCCCAAGTCTTTTGAGCTTGTCTTGAATCGTTGTATTGCTGTGAAGAGCTAAGTCAGTCATAGCTGATCATCTCACAATGTTCTTGCCCGATATTTTAGTGAAAAAATTGAAGTCATTCACTAAGAGATCCCTTTTTTCCCCTTCCTTTCATCTCCTATCACTCATATGCCTTCTTGCCGCCATCTCCTCCTTCACCTATGTCTCACAAAATGAATGGTGCTTTTCTTGGCTGAAATTAACCTTTCTACCTGCATGAGCAATCCCATTCCATACCATCTTGTCCAGCAGATTTCCCTCTCTGTCATCCCCATTCTCTGATCTTCAGTGTCTCCCTGTCTACTATGCTTCTCTACTGCCTATAAAAGATAGCCATGTCTCCCCGATCCTTAAAAAAACCCAATTCACCCATTTCCACGGTTGCTCTATATCTCTCCTGACTTTTGTGGCTAAAACTGAGAATGCTGTCTGGAGTAGGTACTTTCACTTCCTCTCAACCCTCTACAATCTGGCTTCTGATTTCATTATTCAATTGAAATTCCTCCTTCCAAGGTTACCAGTGGTCTCTTAATTGTCAAACCCATTGGCCTTTTCTCCAGCCTTGTCCTTCTTGACTCCTCTGAAACATTTGACACTGTCACTCTCTTCTCCTTGATACTGCCTCTCTGTTTTGTGATGTCACTCTCTTTTGGTTCTCCTACCTATCTGACCACTCCTTCTTGGTCTCTTTTGCTAGATCTTCATCCAAGTCATGTCTGTTGATCTTGGGCATCCCACAGGGCTCTCTCTTGGACCCTCTTCTCTCTTTATACTACTTCACTTAATGACCTCATCAGCTCCCATGGATTTAATGATCATCTCTGTGCTAATGATTCTCAAATCTACTTATCCATCCTAAATTCTGTGCTGATCTCCAGTCTCCATTTTCAGCTAACTTTTAGACATTTCAAACTATCCAATTTTAACTATTCCGTAGACAAACAACATGTCTAAAACAGAACTCATTATCTTTCCCCAAAAACCATCCCCACTTTCAGACTTCCCTGTTACTATCAAAGGCCCCACTATCCAGTACTTCAGGTTTGGAACCTTGGTGTCATCCTCAGCTCCTCACTCTCTCTTAACCCCCATTTCCAATCTGTTGCCAAGGCCCATTGATTTTACCTTTGCAATGTCTTTCAAATAAATCCCCTTAGTCCTCTAATACTGCTACCAGTACAGTTCAGACCCTCATCTCCTCAAGCCTAGCCCACTGCAATAATCTGCTGGTTGTTCTACCTGCCGCAGATCTCTCCCTACACCAGTCTGTTGTCCATTCAGCCACCGAAATGATTTTCCTATACAGATTTGACCTGTTACCCTGCGCTGCCACCCTCTACCCCTTGCTCAGTAATCTCAAGTGGTTCCCTATCACCTCCACAATTAAGTATAAAATCTGGTATTCAAAGCCCTTCATCCCTGCCCTTTCTACCTCTCTAGTCTTTTTTATACTCTAGACCCCACCACATACTCTTTGACCCAGTGATGCTAGCCTTCTTCCTTGTTTCTTAAACAAGACACTCCATTTCCTTACTCCAGGTATTTTCATGGGTATACCCCATGCCTGGAATATTCTCCTTCCTCATCTCCACCTCCTGGCTGCCTTCAAGTCCCATAAAAATCCTTCCTTCTATAGGAAACCTTTACCTCTTATTTCTCATGCCTCCCCTCTGTTATTTCCTATTATTATTTTATCTATATCATGTTTGTACATAGTTTTTTAGATGTTTTCTCCCCCATTAGATTGTGAACTCTTCAAGGACGGGGACTGTCTTTTGCCTTTCTATGTATCCCCAGCACTTAGCACAATGTTTGGTACACAGTAGGTGCTTAATAAATGTTTATCGACTAACTGACCTCACTTAAACCTATTATGTCTTCCAATTTCACTATTTCTCGGTGGGACCATCATTCCATCCTGTCTCTCATCTTCATAATATTTGATCCCTCCCTCTCCCTCGGCTTCTTATTTCCAGTCAATTATTGAATCCTGTAGATTCCATCTCTGAAATATCTCTTCCAGCATTCCTTCCCCCCTTCTATTTCCACTATTGCCACTCCCTTGATACAGGTCCTCATTACCAGCCACCAGGAATATTACAACTGCCTTCTAATACATCTTCTGCCTTTATTTTCTCCCCTTTTCCTCTAATCTGTCTTTCATACTGCTGTCAGGATAAGCTTTATTAAACACAACTCTGATCTTGTCACTTTTCAGCTCAAAAATTTTCAGTGCCTTCCTATCCAGAACCTTTGGGTAAAGCTTACAATCCTTTGTCTGATGTTCAAGGTCCTGGACAATCTGGTACCACCCTATCACCCCAGGCTTCACCCTTGTGCTCTCCTCCATCTTCTCTGTTCCCCAACCAAACTGGAGTACTCTCAGCCACCAAAGATACCATTCACTGTCTTGTCTCCATGCCTTCTGTCACATTGCTCCCAATGCCTTCAGTAATTCAACAGGTGAATTAGTATCTAGCTTTTAAGGTGTAACTCAAATGCCATCATTTCTATGAAGGCTTCTCTTCTTCTTCTGGGTCAGTAATAGACTTCCCCTCTAGCCCAACATAGCCCTTTGGTTTGTAAAGCACTTATATTATACAGGTATTGTGTAGTAATAGTTATCCGTATTTTTATCTTATTTCCCCTCCTAGACCGCAAGGTCTTTAAGGGTAGAAACAGTGTTTTAGCTAAGCTTTTTAATTCCACAGCCTACACAAGAGATATTTAGCAAATGTGTGTTGAATGAATGAACGTTAGAACCAAAAAGCAAAGTGATATTTGATTTGCTAACATATTTTTTAGCTTTAAAATATTTTAGAGGAAAAATCATTAAATTACCAATTTACTGCCAAATGTCAGTCACCATATGACACCTTCAGACCTGGCGCTATGATGACAATGGGGTAATCCACTTAATAAAATTCCAGAGACTTTGTATATGGAGTTATCTCATCCCCTCGTGTCCCTTGCCAAAACAAGTATCAGTTTCGATTGAATGTGTCCTTTTTCATATGTGAAGGAGACACCACAACCGACCTGGGAACAGATTTGCAATGATCCATCTGTATTCTCCTGTGCCCCTTTTGTAGCTGTTGCTTTAACAATGGCCTGCCCAGGATTAGGGAGACAGAGAAAGCCGACTGGGGTCAATGCTACGACCTGGGAGACAGTGGGATGGAGCTAAAGGCGAGCGCTCTGTAGCTTCTGAACAAAGCGAATCCTGCTGGCCTAAATGTGTTATCTCATTGGTGTCCAGTGAACTTCAGTGCATTCTTCCCTTTCAGGTGCCTGTGACTGTTTCCCAGGAGAAGCCTTCTGAGAATGATGGCTGCATAACCAGTCCTCCTTTATGCAAAAAACCCAAGTCTGTCTTCCAAGTGCCCATACAGCAAGCCCCTCAGAACTCACTGGAGCTCCCCCAGTCCAAGACCCCAAGTTGTGAGTCCTTGCATCAGATTTGCAGCAGTCAGCAATCCAGAACACCCAGCCAGAAACCTACGTCCCCTTACATGGGCCATTTCCACAACCGCCACATTTTCCAGCAACAAGTGATTGAAGAGCAAAAGAAGCAACTCCAGGAACAACAGAAAATGATCCTTGAGCTGCAGGAAAACCAGAGGCTAAGGGAAGCAAGAGAAGAGGCTGCGCGGGCCACGGCAGTGACTGCAGCCCTCAACCGGCTGATGTCAAACCCCAGAGAGGAGAAAATGAAGAAGGGGTGCCACATTATTCCAAAGTAGGTCAGATAATTAGGCCACAACCCAACTAGGCCACTTGGGTTCTGACTAGAGTCTGGTTTTAGTTTATGATGTTTCTGTCTGCAGAATCTCCGCTTTCTTTGGACTTTTTGGAAGAAACAAATGCCCTTGTCTTTTCCCAGAACCTCAGGATTCATGCTCTCTTCCCTACATTTTTCCCCATTCTTCCCTCTCTCTGTCCCTCCCTTCTCTTGGACTGGCACCCACTTTGAGAAGCCCAGTTAGACTAAGTAACAGAAGAATATATCCAGCAGGCCCAAATGTATAGTTGACATAGGTATCTCTCTATGATGAATCTGTCCTCCAGTTAGCTTCTCTGACATGCTTATTTATGATAGATACATATACTGTGAAATAGAAAAATCACAACTTGCTCATATTGTTTCTATTTATGTTTAGAGACTGAAAAAAAGAGCAGAATATATTCTTTCTCTCTCTCTCTCTCTCTCTCTCTCTCTCTCTCTCTCTCTCTCTCTCTCTCTCTCTCTCTCTTTTGGAGGCAATTGGGATTAAGTGACTTGCCCAGGATTACATAACTAGTGAGTGTCTGAAGTCGGATTTGAACTCAGGTCAGGGCCAGCGTTCTATCCGCCACACCACCTAGCTGCCCCCAGAATATATTCTAAATGACATAATCCCTGGGTTCTATTACCTGCCTCAATCTGTGGGTCGAGATCCAGAATAACTCGTCTATAATAACTTTCCAGACTTGTCCAGTTGAACCGTACGGTGACACTAAAATCCCTCTAACAGCCATTGAAGACTTGAGGCCTGTGCATTTATTCCGGCTTGTATTTATACATAGAACACTTAGGAGATGGTGATGCCCTGAGCTTTGAAATGGAAAGCGAGAACACTGTACAACCTCAGCATCAACATCCCTCACTACATGAGTTTATAGGATGGGCCTCATAATAGTCTCGTCGTTGTCTGGGGTAAAGATTAGCTAAAGTTTACCGGATGCTTTTGGCTCATCAGCCAAAGGATTTTAGGAGGGCTAATTATTCAGTTTGAACGCATCTGTGTTCTTCTTTGCAGTTCACCTTGTCCATCCTCGGGGATTGACAGCCCTAGGACTGATTCTCAGAGCTCCCCTTATGCATCCAGAAAGAAGTCAAAGCAGCTGCTAACACCTCACCCCATTCTAAAAGGCAGGACTCTTGTTTTTTTCTCATAGAATGTTGCCTCAGAGCACTGCTAACTTTTAGGACTTTTTTTTTGGCTTTTCCAAGCTGACTTTACATTGTTGTAATTAATGTGAAATGTTGCTCTCTTGACTCTGCTTTCTTCACACCGTCTCACTCCACACAAGCCTTCCTATGTTTCACACAGTTCTTTGTATTAGCTCTATGTTCCTTTTAGCTATTTTCTTTCCTCACTGCTCCCTAACTCCCACCTCAGAAGAGCCTTCAGGCCAAAGTCTAAGATTTCAAGAGGCATTATGGTAGATTGGGTGGAGCACTCAACTGCGCTTGGAGTTAGAAATCCTGAGGGTACATCCCAGTTCTGCTCCTTTACCTCCTGTGTGATCTCGAGCAAGTATCTTAAACTGTCTTGCCTCAGTTTCCTCATCTGTAAAATGATAGGATTGGACTATAGATGGCCCCTAAGGTTCCTTCCAGCTCTAGAACTATGAGAATTTAATTTTAATTTGCCTTGCTCTCTTGTGCCTTTCCACCACACTGAAGGCCCTGAAGATCTCCAACCCTCTACTCTGTAGAAGGGACAGAGGTCAGAATATTTAAGATGGAAAGGGACAGCTCTGTAGGGATGACACAAGGCTGAGAATCATATAATAGAAGATGTAATCAAACCTGTAATCAAAACACCTGTATTTGACAAGTCTCGTCTTCTTTACTTACTAGCCTTGTGATTTTCCACAGGTCAGTTAACCTCCCCCCAGAGTTCAGGAGTTGGTAGGATCTCATCAGACCAGTTCTGGTAACCCTTGATCCCCTGAGAAACCACCGGTAAATTTGATATATCATTTTTTGGCCAAAACCACGTTTTTGTAACCAGGTTATGACTGCAAAAGGCTACGTTTATGCAAATTAGAATACCCTCCGTACCTACATAAATAAAAGCTGATCAAGGTTAGCATCGCCCCAGAATCAACCTGTCAATCAGTTATTACAACGGTGAAAATTAGAGCCTTACAGGATTTTATGTTCTGAAAAATTTGGGGCTTCATATAGGCATTCTGTGATTGTGTAATTACTAGTTTTTGATTTTTAAACATTGTTACTGAGTTAAAGCCATGCTAGGCATTGTGGGCAGTCTTTTCAATGTGATTCCTTGCCTTCCTGCCAGTCTCTGCCCATTTTGCTCTTGAGTAATCAGGAAGTATCTGGTTGGGCACTTTGGGAATACAAAAACTCTTGATATGGATTTTTTTAAAGTATTGTTTCAAGAGTTAGCATCTTTTTAGTATTTTGAGACCAGAGCAGCTTTTTAAGAGTAGCCATCTATTTTTAGCTCAAGAAAGAAAGGAAGAGAGAGCACACTATTAGAGACTTAATGCTTTTTAATGGTTCACTTTCGTCATGTCAATCATTTGCTTCCTCCAAAAAGTTCTTCTTTCTCTCAGTCTGCAGCAGCATCCCCATCCCTCCTTTAGAAAAACAGGTTCTCAGTCTGCATTTATTTCTCTGTGTCTATACCAGTGTGGTATTGGCCTGTAAATCTTCCCACGATGTAGCAAAGATTAAATTTTTGATCACCCTCAAAAGCAGAACCAGAAATGCTCTTTGTACCAGGTGAGGGTTTTTTTTTGTTTTTTGCTTATTTTTAACTGGTATTGGGATTTATTCCACCCAACTTATGGCAGAACCTCATTTCTAATATTATTTTGTTGGTGGCATGGCCAGAGAAACTGAAATCTGCTGTCAACTGGCAGAGGTGAAGAGGATCTGGAACTCCCCCCTCGTACCCTGAAAGCCTAATTGATGACAGATTTCTGCTAGCAGAGCTTCTTACACATTTTACTTTTTTGGCTAGATATTTAGTAGACTGGCAAGAAGATGAGACCAACAGTCAACATCTTTCAGATGCCAGTTTTCTAAATGTCTGGTACAGTTCCATTCCCCGTACCCATCTGGGTAATCTGAAACGTAAAGTTGGATTAAAATATAATTGTCATGACCTGGAGTTGTCTCTCTTTCTCTCCCTTTCCCTCTCCCTCTCCCCCATATACACATACATGTTTTAGGATCTCATCAGACAAGTTCTGGTAATCCTTCATCCCTCCTGAAATCACTGATAAATTTTCACTATACATATATGGACATAGTCACTGTAATTATGTGCATATTGAGAAGAACAATTAGCAAGCTCACTAGTTGGGGATTTGAGGGATGAGGTGGGGTATAGGCTTCTAGTTGTTTCTATGTGTTGTAGTTGTTTTGTTTAATTGAATTTATCTCTCTTAATCAGAGGTATTACCACATGGAAATGTCAGGCCCAGTATGAGAAAAAGGCAGGTAAAAATCAAAGGTACTTATGAAAACACAAATAGATTTTATTTGTGCAGGATCTATAAGCAAGTTGCAGTCTCTTACTTTAACCATTAATGAAATTTAAACAGGAAAACAATACACTTTTCTAATTGTTCTTCCCTAGACCAGATGTATATAGAAATGTGTACGAACATATGTTTATAACACATATACTTATATATACAGTACTTAACACCCAAGAAATCTGAAGAGAGAAATATCTCTTATAATGTAAAGTGGAGGCCTTTATTTGACATTATCTTTCAGGTATGAAATATTGAAATTCCTTGTTACTGTTTTCCAGCCATGGAGGAAAGAGCTGCTCAGAGGAGTGAACGTAAGAAAATCTTAGCAGAGATCAAGA
The DNA here is from genome assembly GCA_028646595.1 of Phalanger gymnotis. Taxonomy (NCBI): domain Eukaryota; kingdom Metazoa; phylum Chordata; class Mammalia; order Diprotodontia; family Phalangeridae; genus Phalanger; species Phalanger gymnotis. The sequence goes on along the minus strand of CM053622.1, from coordinate 530,289,790 downwards.
AAAAGCAAGAAGAAGAAAAAGTGGTAACAAAAATAGAAGGCTACTTGAGACGAGGAAAGGCATTTGTAGGATTTTGGGGTTTTTTTTTAATGAAAAACAGCTTTGTTTACTTATCAAGCTTTTAGGACAATGATATTTAGGCTGCTTTGGAAATAAAACTTTTCCTAGAAACAAGGTAACAACATATTGGCCAAATAGAAAAGACTGCTAATTCCATTGATTGTGTTAATAATAAAATGTACTTTAGGTAGGAGGAAACTACTAAATGAATGTTAGGAAATTTGAGGAATTTAATTTATAAGATTGCATTAGTTAGCATGTTATAGCTAAGCATACACAGGTAAAGAACTACTGATATAAGGAATTTCCTCTCCCACACTCTACCTAGTAGAAGGGTGATTGCTAGACATATCTTGGTGCTTTGCGCCAAGGAAGGCCTGTAATAAGAAAGCCTACGTATGTGCCAAGAGAAAAAGAACTACAATTGTAGACAAGTTTCTTAGTGAAATGAAATGTTAATGATAGGCTGACAAATTTAGAATAAGTAATAACTAGGCATCGTTGAAAACCACAGTCTCCAAAAAATTAAAGTTGTCAGTCACCAAAAGGCCAATGGACAGGGGAATGGTGGGCATGGATAGGTTGCAGCACATCATGAAGAATTATGGGATTGAAGAATTGTAAAGGATGTCATCAGAGGAACAAGTAACCCAAAAAGATCATTTACTGAGAGTCGCAGGAATAACAAAGGGAAGTCCTGCGTGTATGATTGGCCTCCATGCAGTGCTAGTGATCTGTGACCTCCAGCACACTAGATTTGTTTTGGAGGAATTGCCATATGAGTGACACGACAGATCTCCTTAAGTATACAGTATATAAGTCACATTCTGAAAGTCATAGGTAAATGTATTATCCACTCTTAAAGTGGATAGTTTATGACCGAAATTTAATTGTCCATCCAAGAGCATAAATTGAGCCTTTCTGAAAGAAATCCACTTTCACCCCCGTCATAACATTAAACATATCACTGTTTTGCTCCATTTATATTAAGTAGGTTTCTTTTAGTTCTAAATCTTATTATAATTCTTCAAGTATGGGTTTCTCTCAGATACCGTAGATATCTTGGTAGAGAAGAAGCAGGGAAAGGATTTTTCCAGTCTATTAAATCCAATTTCTTCGCAAAGGTCACAGGTGAAAACTTGGGAATCTGGTTCCTTCTATGCATTTTTCCCTTAAATAGGCTCAACTGAAGGCTCAAGAGGTGGCACATCAGAGAAAAGAAGCAGAAGAAAAAGAGATCCAACTTAAAAAGAGGCGAGAAGAAAAGAGACTGAAGAAAATGGTGAGTAGAAAATAGCCACCAGTAAGTATATGTTGAGGACTACTGTGTCTTCATATAATCAATATAACTTACAAGCAATGAGGAACTTCAGAGAAGAACAGGAATGAAAAATGTTATCAGGGAAATGTATGATAAGAAAAAGAAGAGGACTAGTTCTGTGGCAAGGGTAAAGGGTAACAGGTGGACAGCCAGAGTACTCCACTGCTATCCTCATAATGTCAGGGAGAAATGTGGACGGCCTCAGTCAAGGAATTATTTAGGAAACATGTTTAAAGAAATGTGACCAAAAAAAGAAAGAAAGAAAGAGATAGTCAGTCAGGTAGCAATAGTGAAGACAGAAACCATAGAGAGCTCATTGTGTTTCAACAGCATCAGGAAATGTAGGGGAAGGCTGCCAGCACCCTGAGTGGAGACCCTGTGGTAGATTTATGGGGGGATGTGGACAAGAGTAGAACAGGACAGGCAGGCATAGATGGATTAACATTTGAATCATTGGAGTGACCAATGAAATCACTAAGCCATTGAAGTATTGGGAGTACATTTTGTATTTGTTCACTTATGGTTGGTTGGTTGGTTGTTGTCCATCCTTCTCAAAGAGGACCGAGATGACATCACTATGTTAGAGTCAAGTTACATTGTGTCTAACTGTGGCCGATCATGAGCTCAGAATGCTCCCTCATAGGTTGGGCACAAGTAGTCCACCTGAACATTTGGGGTGGATGATCTAAATTTATGCATCTCACGTTTCTCTTGAACTACTTTTGAACTAGAGCATAGCACCTTCTTTGATGAGGGCACCCCATGCTGAGCAGTCTTGTGCTAGTGTCTCCCATGTCATGCAATCAATTCTGAAGTTCTTCAGAGAGACTTTGGGAGTGTCCTTGTATCGCTTCTTCTGACCATTTTGTGAGTGCTTGCCTTATGTGAGTTCTCCATAAAATAGTCTTTTAGGCAAGTATACATTTGGCGTTTGAACAACGCGGTCAGCCCATCAGAGTTGGAAAAATACATTTCTCGCTTATATGCATGTTGTACAACCCCAAGTATAGTATAAGCTGCTTGAGAACTTTTCATTTTGTTTTTGCATTTGCAGTGCCTTGCAACAATGCCCTGGAACACAGTAGCCATTTAATAAATTGCTGAATTAAATTGGATTGGAAAGTCCATAATTTTATTCTTAGAGATGTATCAGTTCTGTCGAGTTTTTTTTTATCAGACTTGTTGTAGCTGATATATTTCCTGCAAATCTTTTTTTTCAAAACCTAGGTTTCTTTTTTCTTTTAAATTTAGCCTTTTGTCTAGCACTTTTTAGTAGTACAGGTATTACCTTAAATAAAATCAACCCAACTTTAACTTTTTTCCTCTCTTATTTTATTTTTTCTAGTTATGAGTTAAAGTTATTTTTAATATTTGTTTTTAAAAAATTTGAATTCCAAATTCTGTGTCCTTTCCTTCTCTCCCCCCTTCTTGAGAAGACAAGCAAAGAAGACAAGCAATTTGATATAGATTATACATATGAAGTCCTGCAAAACATATTTCCATATTAGCCATGTTGCAAAAGAAAAACAGACCAAAAAAAAACGCTCAAGAAAAATAGTGAAAAAGTATGCTTCAATCTGCATTCAGACTCCATCAGTTTTTCCTCTGGAGGAGGATAGCATTTTTCATAATTCAGAATTGTCTTGGATCATTGTATTGCTCAGAGTAGCTAAGACATCCACAATTGATCATCATACAATAGTTCTGTCACTGTGTACAATGTTTGCCTGGTTCTGTTCATCTCATTTTGTATCATATAAGTCTAACCAGATTTTTCTGAAAGTATCCTCTTCATGATTTCTTATAGCACAATAGTATTCTATTACATTCATATACCACAACTTATTCAGTCATTCCCCAATTGATGGGCATCCCCTCAATTTCCAATTTGTTGCCACCACAAAAAGACTGCTATAAATATTTTTGTACATAAATGGCTTATTCCCTATTCTTTGATCTCTTTGGGACACAGACCTAGTAGTGATATTGCTAGGCTAAAGGGTTGTAAAGCCCTTTGAGTATAGCTCCAAATTGCTTCCCAGAATGGTTAGATCAGTTCACAATTCTACAGAACAGTGTATTAGTGCCCAAGTTTTTCCACATTGCCTCCAACATTTGTCATTTTTCTCTCTGTTATAAAAACCAGTCTGATAGATGTGAGTTGGTACCTCAGAATTATTTTAATTTGCATTTCTTTAATCAATAGTGATTTGAAGCATTTTTAAATGTGATAATAGATAGCTTTGATTTCATCTTCCAAAAACTATCTGTTCATGTCCTGTGACCATTTATCATTTGGGGAATGACTCATATTCTTATACATTTGACTCTGTTCTCTACATATTTGAGAAATGAGGCCTTTATCAGAAAAACTTGCTGTAAAAACTTTTTCCCAGTTTGCTGCTTTTCTTCTAATGTTGGTTGCATTGGTTTTGTTTGTATAAAAACTTTTTAATTTAATGTAATCAGAATTATCCATTTTATATCTTATAATGCTCTCTATCTTTTGTTTGGTCATAAATTCTTCTCTTATCCATAGATCTAACAAGTAAAATTTCCCATGCTCCTCCAATTTGCTTATGATATTCACCCTTTATGTCTAAATTATGTATCCATTTTGACCTTATCTTGGTATAAACCAGCCCCTCCTTCACTCAAATCAAAGTCAACTGCAAGTCATGTCATCATTTCCCTGATGTCATGGTCCTCTTTGAGAACGAAGGATGGACACAACAACCTGGTGTGAGATGTTAGTCTATACCTAGTTTCTATCAAATTACTTTCTAGCTTTCACAGAAATTTTTGTGAAATAGTGAGTTCCTCTTCAGAATCTTGGATCTTTGGTTTTATCAAACACTAGATGACTATGGTCATTTAATACTATGTATTGTGTACCTAATCTTTTCTACTGATCCACCACTCTATATCTTAGCTAGTATTCAATTGTTTTCATGATTACTTCATTATAGTAGTTTCAGATCTGGTACCGCTAGGCCACCTTCCTTCACATTTTTTTTTCATTGATTCCCCTAATATTCTTGACCTTTTGTTCTTCCAGATGAGTTTTGTCATTATGTTTTCTAGCTCTAAAAAATAATTTTTGGTAGTTTGGCATGGCACTAAATTTAAGTAGAATTGTCATTTTTATTATATTGGGTCAGGCTACCTACAAGCAATTAAATAATTATCCAGTTGTTTAGATTTAACTTTATTTGTGTAAAAAGTATTTTTTAATTGTCTTTATATCCTGGGTTTGTCTTGGCGGGTAGACTCCCAAGTATTTTCTATTGTCTGTAGTTATTTCAAATGGAATTTCTCTTTCTGTCTTTTCCTATTGGACTTTGTTGGGAATACATAGAAATACTGATGATTTATATGGGTTTATTTTATATCCTGCAACTTTTGCTGAACCAACTTTAACTTTAAAATGATATGTCATTGAATACCTTACTATTAGTTACACTTCCAAGAGTGGTACTTCTCTAATTGTGTGCGTGCATTGTAGGGAAGCTTCTTTGATTAATGGATGATTGATAGATGAAGTAGTTGCAAAGCAAATGGATTTTTATCACATTGATCCTGGCCCAGTGCTTATGTTTTCCCAAACATCACTCTAGCAGAACCAAATTTTGTGCCCCAAATTAATTAATTCCTTGACCTTTTTTCCCATAATATTAGGGTCTGTGAAAGATAAATATGCAAAAGAAATCTTCATTTGCTTGTGGTTTGCTGAATAATTGAGATTAGAGAAAACTCTATATAGCTATATAGCTTTTTGGCCAAACTGACTCATGTTCAGGGTATTCCTTAGATCTACCACCGTAGTGCAGAAAACCTTTTTACCTTCCTACAATGGTATGATACTGCTTCTGCTGGAACCCATGAAGTTTATGTTGACAAACCAGTGTCAATCATAATTTGGAAGACATCAAGTGAACAAAGTCAGATTTTGGTGTCTAAATGGAAGAGGAGTAATTTTTTTTTTCTGTTACCTTGGTGCCTTTTAGAATTAAATAAATGTTATAAAGTGAAGAAAAGGGCCTCAAAATGCTTCCCTAATCATTGTATCCTAATTGCCATCTGCCCGGGTGAAAATCATTGTCCCTGGCTACTTTTCCAGTTCAAGGTTACCCTTCACCCTCTTGTGCCCCACGCACCTGCTGTATCTGCTCAAGAGTCAGCCTCTGTTGTTAATCTTTATTCTAGAACTTTTGTCACACTCCATCTTCTAGTGATCACATGTCATCCTTAGTCCTCGTCTCCAGGGTTGGATGCTCTTTCTCTTATGATGTCCCCAGGAGGAGGAGTTAGCATACTCCTTACTCCACTTGGCCATCTCTGGATCTTGTCTTGGTTGTTTTTTGTCACTCAGTAACTTCTTTACGATTCACTCAAGCCTTCTATGTAACGATCTAATCATTACTCCTGTTGCTGCCACCTGTTTGCCTCCAAGTCACCCTTGGTCACACTCTTCCTCTCCATGTCAACACACCCCTAAAAAAATCCCAATCTTCATATCCTTCTTCAGCTTCTACGACCTGCATCTGGGATGTGCCAGAGCTCTGCCAATTGTTAAATTTTCAGTGTGAGCATTTACATCTCAGAAATCAGCAAACTACAAATCAGGGCTTGATTTATTATTTTGTTGATTGTCTAAACTTAAGATAGTGATGGGAGATATGTTAATAATTGCAGATTAAACTAAAAACTATGTTGGGCACACTTTGGTGGCGGGGGAGCCAATTATTAAACACCTACCAGCACATCTTAACTCTAACTCAGCCACCCATGAGAATAATCACACTTTTGATCTCACCATTAGCCGTAATTGATACTTCTATGATTTTAAACTATGAGACTATCCCTCTCTATTCTATTCTCCTGTGCTTCTGTCTTTCTCTGTCTTATTTCTTCTTCTTACTAGTCCCTCCCTCCTTCTCTGTTCTTCCAGTCTGTCACCTCTGCTCTGCTCTGATCTCTCTCACCTCACTTTCTCTCCTAGTTCTCCTCCATGCTTCACTACTTCCTCTCAAGTCTGCTTTGCTGTCCCCTTAAGCATACCACAAGTCTCCATTCTGGACCCTCTTCTCTTTCCGTAGTGTCTTCCCTGTTGAGGTCATCCAGCTCTGTGGATTGATGACCTCCAGATCCAGATATCCAGCCCTAATCTCCTTTTTTAACTCCAAATCTTTTAAAAATGAATGTTGAAAACTATCTTTACATATAATTGTAAAAAATAAAATACTGTTAAGTGGAAAAATAGAATAAAATAATCTTCCTGAAGCACCGATTGGACTATATAACCTCCCAGTTCAGAAGCCTTCTCTAGCTTTGCTGCATGACCTCTAGGGTCATAAATTCCAGCTCCTCAGCTTGGCACTTCAGGGTCGCTACAGCCTGACGCCGCCCATCTCACCTTTGAAACCTTATTTCGTATTATTCCTCTTCATGCATTTTATGCTCTAATCAAGCTGTGCTGCTTGCTTCTCAGACTTCTCGTTCTGCCTTTCACTCCCATGCATTCGCACATGTTTGAAATGTGTTCCACACTTAACTCTTACTTTGAGAATCCTTGTCTTCCTCCAAGTCCCAGCTCCAGTGCCCCCTCTGATGGGAATTCTGCCCTAATTTCCCCTCACACCTCCCAGTACTCTCTTCTTCTTCCAATGATTTTTCTTTACAAATTTATGTATGTCTGTATATTTACTATACATAATAAAATGTAAAGTCCTTGAAGGTAGGGACTATTTCATTTTTGTCTTTGATACTCCGCAACTAACCCAATATCTTGTACATAGTAATAAAGCTTAATAAAGCTTTGTTGAATTAAATTGAAAATATAAGACAAGGAGCAAAATAAGATGGCATTTCTTCTTAACCTTTAGCTAATCAGAAAATTTAATTGACCCTCAGATAACCATAAAACTTAGTTAATCAGAACATCCCATTCCCCAAGCAATCCAGCTAAGTAAAGTTTGGGGCTAAAATGCTTTCAGCTTTTCTGTCTATATAAATAAATACACAGCATTGTTACAGCTGCTAACCTTTTCTCACGGGATCCTAGTCAACAGCTTGTGCCAGATGGACAGGTTAAAAGCCTCAAGTCATAATTAATTAAACTCTGAGACATGAAATCCACATCAGTGGTGATTGCTTTGGTAGATTTTACTTTCACTCTAGGCATGCAGACGTAGGATTCTTTACACTTCCCAGCCTACCCTCCAAAGTCAAACAGTACAAGTACTTCTGTGTACTACACTTAATTCCGAAACATCTCTATCTAGAATGGCATACTTAAATATAGGTGGCTAGGTGGTGCAATAGTTAGCGTTATGGAACTTGGAGTCAGAAATCCTGCCTGAGTCACTAAGTAGCTTTGACCCTGGGCAAGTCACTTAACCTCTGTCTGCCCTGAGTTTCTTCGGTGGTAAATTAAGGGTAATAATAACACCTGCCTCCCAGGCAGGAGTGTGCTAGAGCCAGCTCCTACCCATTAGGGAGCTGATTATCAAATATTCACCATGAGCATTTACACCTCAGAGATCAGCAAACACTACAAATCAGGACTTGATTTATTGTTTTGTTGACTGTCCAGACCTAAGAAAGTGACAGAGAAAAAGTTAATAATACCTATTACACTTAAAAAGTGCATCAAGAGTACATTTTTCCTTCCCAGGAAACCAACTGAATAGTTACCAGCATACCCCTGCTCACAAGGTTGTTATGAGAGTGAAATTAGATAATGTATTTAACCCATTTAGCAAATTTTCAAGTGCTATGAAATGCTATTTTTATTTTTACTACTACCTTGCTCTGTTATTAGTGTTAATAATTACTGTTATTAATTATGATTAATGTTACTACTGCTCTCTATCATCATCATCATTCATTGCTGTTATGCCAGCCTCCTTGAGAAGGGAACTTGTTCATTTGAACAAATGTGGCTTTTCCATTCGATGCTCACAGCATTATAATCCTCCCTTACTCTTTCCAGGGAATGAGTTATACAGACAGACATTGGGGATGTGTGCCCACAGGCATTGGGACGTTTGGTTTTGTCACTGAAACTCCTGCTTCCCCTGAAGGCCTTGTTGTCTCTGTCAGATTCCCCTTTATTGTTCTTCCTCTTTGTAGATAAAGAAACTTCCTTTTATCCAACTTTCCCTCCACTTATCCTCCTCCCTCCACCCCATCTTCTTGTTTAAAAGGAGAGACCACTGTAGGCCTTTTCAGATGGGGTCTGATTCTCGCCTACTCCAGTGAGATGTGCTGCTACCAGAAGACGGCTCAGACTCCCAGCGGCTCTGAGGGGAGCGTGTTTGGCCTCTCTGCTTGCTAGCCTCACTTTATTTCATCTTATGGCCTCACAGAATGCAGAGTACACACCTTCTCCTCCCCACTGTTTTCAGAACTCGCCAGAGCGGTTCCGATGGGAGGCTGGAGCTGACCGGGGCTCTTTGTTCTCTCATCCCCCGCAGGGAGTCATGTTCCTCATTCCCCTTTTATCACTCAGATGCAGAGGGGAGGACTTAGGCGAGTCCTAAGCTGCCAGCCCTCTCTAACTAAAGGCCAAGTGTGAGGAGCGAGATAGTAGGAGCCAGGATCCCCCGATCGGTGAGCCTCTGTCATGGGGTCAGGCTCCGGGGAAGCTTTTGTTCTTGTCTCCATTGGTGCCACCCCCGGGGGCTCAGGACTCTGGCTGGCTTGTGTCATTCACTGTGAGCACTTTTTGTCCTTGAGAGTTTTTTTAGAGGCTGTTTTCAGCGAGGAAGAATAGAAAGGAAGGGCTGGTCTCTCCGCAGGCCGTGTGGTGGCATTTGAGTACCGGCCTATGGGCCCTTTACCAGAAATGATCAAATGCTGCCCATGCTGCCTGTCATTCAGAAAGGATGCCCGTGAGCCTAGGCAGGCCTAGTGTCCCGAGGGCCCTGCATGCATGTGTGTGTGTGTGTGTGTGCATGAGCTTGCTTAGGCTCCAGTAGGAGCAAAGCCTGTGCCCCCTGGTGGAGGCCAACGGGGGAGGGGAGGGCTGAGGCCTATGCAAATATCACGCTGCCCCAGCTGCCTTCCTGGCTCTGAAGCTACTGGGGGTGGGGAGGGGGAGGGAGAACAGGAGGGAAGCCTGTCCATCCAGAGCTACCTAGGCGGCTCCCAGGTGACCAGGGACCCCCCCCCCCCACTGTCCCTGGTGTGGCCAGACAGGGCAAGGATGGACTGCCCCCCCCTCCTTTTCAAGGCCTCCTGCTCCCTGCTGGGGGGTGGGTGAGCCTACCACTGGGCCACACTGATCTCTGGGAGTGAAAGAAAGCCAGGTGCCCAGACCTCCTCCCTGCTGGGGGGCAGCCTGTCCCCGCCATGGCCACACTAAAGTCTTGGGGTCCCTTCTTCCCCCAGAGAGAGCTAGAGAAGCAGAGGAGAGCAGAGAGGAACCAGCAGCTCCAGGCCAAGGCCAAGGACCATTATGAGCGGGCCCTACTGCGGGGGAAGGGCCTGGAGCCCTGGAAGAGACTCCTGAGTCACAGCAGGCACAACATGGAGGTGAGAGGACCCTGCCCCAAACCCCCAGGCAGCCCCCAACCTCCCCCTCAGCCAGCAGGCCCCCCTCTGGAACAGGGCTCCTCACGGGGGTTCCAGCCATCATTGTTACAGGTGCTGGGAACTCAGGTGGGGAAAAACCATGGATGGATGGGTAGATAGGTGGATAGATAGATAGACAGACAGACAGATGTTGGATCGATAGAGATAGATGATAGACAGATAGACAATGGATAGATAGAGAGAGATGATACACAGACAGATGATGGATACATAGGTAGGTAGATAGATGATAGACAGATGATGGATAGATTGATAGATAGATGATAGATGATGGATAGATAGGTAGATAGATGATAGACAGATGATGGATAGATAGAGACAGATGATAGACAGACAGATAGATGATGGATAGATAGAGACAGATGATAGGCAGGTAGATGATGGACAGATAGAGATAGATGATAGACAGACGATGGATAGATAGAGATGATAGACAGGCGGATAGATAGATGGATAAATGATAGATGATAGATAGAGGTAGATGATACACAGACATGATGGATAGATCAATAGATAGATGATAGATGATGGATAGATAGGTAGATAGATGATAGATGATGGATAGATAGAGACAGATGATAGACGGATAGATAGATGATAGCTGATGGATAGATAGGTAGATAGATAAATGATAGATACATAGATATATAGGTAGGTAGGCAGATAGAGAGAGATAAATAGGCAGATAGATAGATGATTGATAGATACAGACACATAGATAGATGATAGAACAGATAGATTCAGATAGATGACAAATTGATAGAAATAGATAGATGTCAAACAGATAGATGATAGAGACAGAGATGGGTAGATAGGTAGATAGATGATACATAAAGTAGATGCAGGCATACCCACAGATAGACAGATATATGATAGATTGATAGAGACAGACACATACAGACAGGTAGACAGATATATATAGATAGATTATAGAAACAGATACAGACAGATTGATACAGATATGTAGATGATAGAAAGATAGAAATAGATGATAGCTATAGATTATGAGATATATTTTTTCCCTCATCTAAGTTCCCATCCATGACACATTAAAAAATATTAAGTACTCTTGGTCTAGAATATCTTTCTACATGGATCCACGTAAACTCTTGATCAGGAGAGCTTATCCTTTTTTATGTGTCATGGACTCCTCTGGCAGTCTGGTGAAGCATATGGAGCCCTTCTCAGAATAATATTTTTTAAAATTCAGAATTGAAGAAAATGCTAAATTTCAGTTAGAGGTTAGTAAAAATAAAAATATCTCTATGTGTGTGTGCTATACACAAATGAAGATACAGCTTTGTGTGTATATATACATAAGACACGTCTTATGTATACATACACACAGCTATATCTTCATTGATATACTTTATTTATCTTTATTTGATTGATATATATACACATATATCTTTATTTGCTAAGCTCTAACTGAAATGTATATATAGATACATCTTTATTTTCACTAACATCTAACTGAAATTTATATTTATGTACATATATGCATACACGGATACATATCTGTATATATATAGATATATCTGTGTGTAAATATGTACATACATTTCTGTTATAGATAATTTCAGTTATATATGTATACAGATATGTAAATATGCACATACAGAGTCTTTATTTTTGCTAACATCTTACTGAAATTTAGCATTTCCTTCCATTATGAATTTTTTAAAAATATATTATTCTGAGAAGCAGTCTATATCCTTCACCAGGGTGCCAAAGGAGGCCATGACACAAAAAAAGGATAAGCTTTCCCGATAGAGAGTATCTTTTTTGCAAGGTAAAGAAAAGACAATATAGACATGAATGAACTCATCTGAAATAAGGCTGCTGGCATTCTTCTCATTCTCATATCAAGTTATAGTTGAGCAATATGACATTCAGTATGAGTTACTCAAATTTGATTTCAAAAATTAAATGTTTAGGACTCTTTATGATAGACACCTGTAACATGTACCCAATTGACATTCTTCTTGATGACCGGTTTGGCCAAATTCTCATTAAAAGCATTAGTCATTCAGTCGATTAGCAATTATTAAGCAGCCATTGTGTGCTGGGCATACAAAGAAAGGCATAGTCCCTGCCCTTGAGGAGCTCACCATCTAATGCGGGAGAAAACATTCCAACCATGCTGTACAAACAAGCTGTATGTAAGATAAACTGGAAATAATCAGCAGAGGGAAGGCCCTCAAATTAAGAGGGATTGGGAAAGGCTTCCTGTAGAAGGTGGAATTTTAGCAGGGATTTGAAGGAGACCAGGTAAACCAGAAGATGGAAATGAAGGAGAGCATGAGGGACAGCTGATAAAAATGCCCTGAAAAAGAGATGGAGGGTCTTATTCAAGGAATGGCTAGAAGAACATCATTACTGGATCAGAACATGAGGCGGTCAGGTGTAAGAAGGCTGAAAAGGTGGTGGGGGAGGGTCAGTTGTCTAGGTTATAAAGGGCTTTGAACATGAAATAGGATTTTCTATTTGATCCTCGAGGTGATAAGGAGCCACTGGAGTTTATTGAGTAGGAAGGGAGACGCGGTCAGACCTACACTTCAGAAAAACTACTTTGGCAGCTGCAGTGGGGAGAGACTTGTAACAGCAGGCCAACCAGCAGGCTGTTGCAATAGTATGGTGGTGAGGTGATGAGGGCCTGCTGGGGCAAGAGGATGGTAGGTATGACTGGAGAGAGGGCCATATGTGAGATATGTTGTTAAAGGAGAAACGACTAGACTTGGCAACTGATTGGAGGCCTGGGAGTATTGTGATGCCCTTGACAATAACAGGAGAGTTTAGAAGAGGGGAGAATTTGGAGGGAAAGATGATGAGTTCGGTTTTGGATGTTGAATTTAAGATGTCTATGAGACATCCAGTTCAAGACTGAGGCAGTTGGCCATGCACGACTGGAAGTCAGCTGAAAGCTTAGGGGTGGATAAATAGATCTGAGAAGCTGATGAGCGCACCAAGCAAAATAGTATAGAGACACAGAAGCGAGCCCAGGATAGGTTAGCAGACATTACCTGGGTGAAGATCCAAGAAGGAGCAGTCAGATTAGCAGAAGGAAAACCAAGAGAGAACAGTATCATCAGAGAAGAGAATATCAAGGAGAAGAGGGTGATTGACATTGTCAAAGGCTGCAGAGAGTTCAAGGAGGGTGAAGATTGAGAAAAGTCCATTGGATTTGGCAATGGAGAGATTACTGGTAACATTGGAGACAGCAGTTTTGGTTGAGTGGTGAGGTCGGACATCAGAGAATTAAGGAGAGAGGAGGAAGTGCAGGCAGCTATTGTAGACAGCCTTCTCAAGTTCTGCCACAAAAGGAAGGAGAAATAAGGGATAATAGCTACCTGGGGTGGATGGATAGAGTGAGGTTATTTTTTAAGGTTGGGAGACATGGGCATGCTTGTAGTCAGTAGGGAAGTTGCTAGTAGATAGGAAGGAATTGAACTCAGATCTTTTCTATTCCAGGTGCAATGATCCACTATGCCTCTATATCTAACTGCAGGTGTGTGGTGCAATAGATAGCGCACTGGACTTGGGGTCAGGAAGACTTGAGTTCAAATCCTGCCACAGACACGGGCAAATCAGTTAAACTCTGTTTGCTTCAGTTTCCTTATCTGTAAAATGGGGATGATAATCATAGCACCTACTTCCCAGGGTTTTGTGAGGATCAAGTGAGATAATAATTATATGTTTTGCAAACTTTAAAGTGCTATGCAACTGCTAGCTATGATATTGATGATGATGATGATGATAGTCTTGTAGTATAGCTTGAGATCTAGTAATGCTAGCACCAGTTTTTCCCACTTTTTTTCCATTACTTTGAGATTTTTGACCTAGTGTTTCTCTGGAGGAATTTGTTCTTATTCTTCCTAATTCTGTAACGTCACCCTCTGGTAGTTTAATTGGTGTGGCATTGGAACTCTAAACTAAATTAGGTACTGTTGCCATTTTTTGGTCACATTGGCACAACCCAACCATGAGCAATTCATATTTTTTCCAGTTATTTAAATCTTTTTTTTTCTGTAAAGAAGTTTTGTTGTTGTATTTGTAGAATACTGTTGTATACCCTGAAAGATATTTAGTAGAATTTCCTTTTCTTTCTCTTTCTAGTGGGTTTTATTATATTTAATATACAGGAAAGCTGGTTATAATTTACTTTAAAAAGATATCCTATCTTTCTAGCCTGACCAGATCTTTTTGGATCCTGAGTCTTTCATCTATGTTAGCTATCCCTTCCAGCCAGAAAGTATCTAGAAATATAAATCTCTGGACTTGTTATTCTCTGATTCTATTCAGCTACAACTTCATTTTGTCTTCTGGTATCAATATTGATATGATTCAGTTCCTTCAGTAGTAAAAGACCTCACATTTAGATTGCTAAGAGTTCAGTTATTGTTTGCCTAATATCCTCATCAAATGGCTATCCATGGTTGTTTTCTGTAATTCTGAGCCCCACATTTTAGGAAAGACATTCATTTATAAACTGCATGGTGAAAGGTCTTGGGATCATGCCACAAGTCCTAGCCAAAGGAACCGGAGATCTTTTGAACCTGGGAATAGCTGCCTTCAGTTGTTTTAAGGGCCCTCTTGTGTAAGAGAATTAGACTTCTTCAATTTAGTTCTGAGGGCAGAACCAGGTGGAAGTTGCCAAGAGGCAGATTTAGGTTTGACTGTTTAGAGGAAAAAATCCTGAAAATGAAGATCTGCCCAAAAGTGCAGCAGTCTGCCTGAGAAAGTTGTGGGCTTCCAGCCATTAGAGGTCATCAGTCTACAAGTAGCACATGGATTGTGCAGAATGGAGAATGTGACAGAACCATATATCTGGCTGCTCTCCCAACTCTAAAAGTGTCATTTCAATAATAACATTTAAATTACAAAGTGTATGGATGGATAATTGGCTCTTTTTCAGTTGTGTCATTGTCAAGTAACCAATGAATAAGCATTTATTAATCACCTTCTGTATTCCAGGAACTGCGCTAGCTGCTAATAGTACAAATACAAAGAATGATGCAATCTCTACATTCAGTGAATTTACATTGTGATGGGGGAGACCATAAGCAGGAATTAAAATAGATACAGCATAACTATAAAATTGATAAATACACACATATAGATAGAGGTTAAACATGATGTAGTTTGGGATAGAAGGCACTAGAAGGAGGGGATGGAGGGTGAGAAGTGCCAAGGAAGTCAGGGAAAACTTCGTGCAGAAGATCACACCAGAGCTGCACCACAAAGGAAAAGAGGAGCTCTAGATGGTGGAGGTAAGGTACATAAGAAACGTAAATTCATTTGGAGTGATGCCTCCAAAGGAGGAGAGCCAGATGGTGCCAGCCACTTGTTCCCAGACGTCCATTCATTGAAAGAGTATAATTGACAGCTACTTAGTCACTATCCTTAATAACCACACTTTGGGCACAACAAATCCCAGCCTCCCCTTTATTAGCCTGTAAGCTTCTTGAGGGCAGTGTTATTTTTTTTTGTCTTTGTGTCACCAGCATCCATCCCAGTATCTTGCACATAGTAGATTTTAATCAGTATTTGTTGATTTGAATTGGCATTTAAAGGTCATGATGTAATTCTTAACTGCTTAAAAAATAGGGTCAAGGAAGCTCTTTGATTACCATGTGAATTAATTTTAAGATTGATTTCACTAGCATCTTTACATACATAATGGAGTTGTGGAGGATTTTGCAAAAACAGTTCGTGTTTCTAAAAACAACTTCTTTTTCTTTTTTCCAAAATTGACCAGGTGGCGGAAAGTCATTATTGTACCACAATTCAGAGGAAATACCTACTGACCTGGTTCCACCATACCCAAGAAAGCCTAGCTGAGAAGAAGGCCCAGGCGGATAAACTTTACTCCCAGATATTGCTTAAGAGAGCCTTTAGGAAATGGTTAGAGGTAAGGCCAAAAGAAAAAAGCACTAGAAATACAGATGGTTGATTGCTGTTTAATGAAATGGAAAGCAAATAGAATCTAGATTGTCTCTAATTCATCATGATGTTCTGGGAATTTTTCACAGACAGAACTGATCCAGACAGTTCAAGCAGACAACATCCAATCCGAATATTACCTTTATATACCAACTTGAGCATAATACTCTTTTTTTGCATAAAAAATGGAAAGCCTTCTAACTAATTAAGTTTGGCTTAAAAGTCTCATCATTTTAGGCCTCATTCTTAGGTCATTTCTCATTCCCTATCTCTGAAAACATCCTTGTTGTAATCTGTTCCTGTTATCTTTATATGTAAGCTGTTCTATCATTCCGGCTTTTAAGGCTTTATGTGTTCTCATACTCTCTAGGCTTCTTTAGCTTTTGTACATGGCTTCCTCCCTGAGACACCAACTCTTATATTTTCTCTAATTCTTTATCCACTGCATTTATTTTTCTTATTACTATTCCTGGTACCTCTCTCTAGTACAAGGATTGCATTGATAGAGAGAGTTCCCTCATGCCCCAATACCAGTGGTTCTCAAACTTTTCAGTATCAGGACTGAAAAGGGGTTCAGTCTCAGACCCCCCGCCTCCAAGGAGTTTTTGTACATGTGGTTTATGTGTGTTGATATTGTTGGGGCATGTAGGTAGTGCAGTGGAAAGAGTCCCAGTCCTGGAGTCAGGAAGGCTCCTGGTTCCAGAATTCAGATTTGGCCTCCGACACTTACTAGCTATGTAACTCTGGGCAGGTCACTTTACCCTGTCTGCCTCATTTTCCTCATCTGCAAAATGAGCTGGAGAAAGAAATGGCAAACCATGCCAGTATCTTTTTCAAGAAAACTCCAAACAGGGACATGAAGAGCCTGACATGACTGAAAACTACTGAACAGCAATTTATAAAAGTAGGAATTAAAATCTTAGTATTTTTATAAAAATAATTTTAATCTTGTGGTACCCCCAACGGTCTTAGGGACCCTTGGAATACCCAGACCATGCTTTGAGAACTGCTGTCCTGTACTAATGAAGGGTTGACATCTCTCAAATTTCTAGTTTAGCAAAAAGCGGTTAGGTCACATTTCTCACTGCTGTTCTTCCTTCCTCTCTCCAGTACAAGGATTCTCTAACTATTGCAGAAGAAAAAGCAAGAAAACTTAGTGCTGTGTTTCTTCAGAAGAACGTTTTTAGGTCGTGGCTTAATATGGTCCGTGAGGAAAAGATTGCTGCCCAGAAGAAGCTTCAGATCGCCATCAAGCACAGCAACAAGTAAGCCTGTCCAGCATTCTAGAAATAGTCAGTAACCTTGCACACTTTGCTGTACAGATTGGAATGTGCACCACTGATTGAGAGAGCAGAAGAAGGAAGTAGAGGAGCACAGTGTCTGTCCCTAGAGTAGGTGTCAGGAGACTTTGATCCTAGACCTTGGGGCCCATTTTTCCATCTGCAAAATGGATTTCTTATCTTCTCCACAGGAGACAGTGGTGGGATGACATGAGTTGACATAAATGAAAAAGGAAGAAGCTTATAGAAGTATAAGCAGGTGCTGTTAATTGTTATTGTTGTTGTGATATTACTATTTATTACAAAGAAACACCTTTATCCTACATCATCAGGTAATGAGAAGAAGTTTGGATTCATGGATAAACAACTGGCCTTGGAGCCAGGAAGACCCAGGTTCAAGTCCTGCCTGTCAATACCTAGTGGCTTTGTGGCCCTGGGCAAGCCATTCAACTTCCTCATGCTCTCCATCAATCATAAACACTTATTAAGCACCTGCTGTGTGCCAGGCAGAGAAAGGGCTGACCTATGTTGGGAAAGGGAGTTTCCTTACCTGGGACTTCCTTATACCAGTGAAAACACAGGTCCTGTCCCCATCCCATCATGAAAGGAGTAAATTCTTTGGAACCGAAGCCTCCCCTTTTAAGCAGTGGTGGGATTCAGCTGGTTCACACCAGTTCAGCAGAACCCATACCTAATTTTATGCTGAGTTCGGCAAACTGGTTGTTAAAAATGGCACTTGTAATCAGGGTTCTCTCTAAGGTGGGCACCTGGGCAGCCGCCCAACGTGGAAATCACAAATTTACATTCCTTACTCTTTTTTAATGTTCATCTGTGCAACAGCATTTTCTAAGCGCCCACAGTAATGTCCATTCCATCCGTAGGTGAAAAATACTGATGGAACTACGCTCGTAATATTTATTTATTCATTTCTTAAAACTCGTCAGACCTTTGATGAAATACCACATTTCAATTCCCTCATTTTGTTACTTCAGTAAACAAACATAGAACGTAAAGAGAAAAAGTGCCAAACAACCGGGGTGACAAGCTGTCCTTTGTTTCCGCTGTGTTATGCCCAAAATTCCCCTGAGATATGAGTGCGCTGGCTTCCCTGAACGGTGAAACCAGTAGGAAGCTGGGATGCAATACACCAACAGAAACAAGATTTCAAGGGTGATCTTATCGGCCGTTTCAGAAGCCGTGGAAGTAGAAGAAAAAAAGAGTTAAGACTAGGTAGAATGAGTTCTGGTTCTGCATCTGTTCCAGCGTTGGCTGCTGTGGTCATGTGGCCACTTTCACTCCATAAGGATACATGTTGGTCAGGTATTATTTATTATTTTTTCATGAATACGTCACAACGCTTATGATCTCGTTTTGTGCACCTCTTTTATTGTTCTCATTTGAGTATTAAATGCATGAAACATTAAACTACCTTTCAGCATATCTTTTTGTATTAAAACAGTCATTAGGGCAAAGAACCAGTTGTTAATTTATTTGAATCCCACCATTGCTTTTAAGTGTGAAAACTTTTTCTTAATCATCTTTGGTAAAAGCTTTTTTTAAATGGAATAAACACTTCCTGGCCTTCTCATGCACAGGATTCTGAACTTAACTTTACCCTTCCTAGGTAATTCAAGGTCATCATTACGAACACTATTTTACTGTTCTTTAACACCTATTTCTGGGCAAAAGAAGGGAAAAGCTCACCTATCAGAGCCAGGGGGCCCCAGAGTATAGTACAACATGGCTGTGGGGGAGGGAGGAGGAAAAAATGAGGATGCTGTCTAGAGGGCAAGCAGTATGAGAAGGGGATGGCCTCTTCCCCTTTATGGTTTCTAATCTGTTTTGGACTAAGAAGCCAAGTAACTTTTTTTAAAAAAAGAATAGATGAACTTTTGGACATCTGCTTTAACTGTTTCAGAAGAGTTTTTTCCCTTCCAGTTGGGGGAGAGCTGCTTCTGGATAACGAGATTACCAGATAAATGTCCTCTGAAATGTTCGCTATAGCCATTGTGGTTCACTATCTAAACACCATAAGATGATTTTTCTGGGAAAATAGTTGTTTATACCAAATTAGAAAGTTGATGTAAAGTATCCCTTTGACACATCACCAAAGTTTCCATCTCTAGTTTTTCTCCCAACCCCATCTTCTCAGCATACCAAAGTGAAAAATGCCCAGTGACCTTGGTTGGGAAAGCTCTTCATGTCTCTGGCCTCACTTCCCTCTCACCTGTCAAATGATGGGGTTGGATTGTTCCTCAGGGCTCCCATCCACACTCCTGTGCACCCTTACTGCTGGAGGATACTGAAGTGAAGCCTTCTGAGTGTTTCAGAGCTGCTTTCTAGGTCTTCAGCATTTGTGGGGATAGGTTCAGCAGGAACATCCATTTGATCTGCAGGAGAAGCAGCCTGAAGGGCTTGGGAGGCACTCAGTCTACTAACAGAGGCAGCCAGTATGTATTTTCAGAAGGCATGTCATTGGCAATGGCGCAGCTTTAATGGTCGTGTAGGCTTGTTACACTTAAAAGAGGATTTCAAATGAACAAAATAATGCCATTGACATTCTGTAGTGCTTCATTACTCTGTTCTACAGAGACCCCCCGCCCCGAGTCTTGCTGTAATAGAACAATGTGGAATAGTATCCAGGATTAGATGCTGAGAATTGAAGGGAAATTCTTGTCCTTGGGCTTGGTCTTTAATTTGCAAGAATGTGCAGAAAAACAGTTTGATAACACTATGGAGTTTCATGTTATTTATCTATATCTCTTCCAGATCATTCTATAAATCTTCTATTTTTCCATGCTGGGACTAATGGCCAGTAGAACCTTTCTCTCTCATAATATCAACACCATCATTTTGAAGTTCTGTCATCAGAATTCAGGCTCCAGTATGACTCTGCTCAGTTGTACTGATTCCACATTAACTTAGCTAGTAAAATAAAACGTAGACATTAATATAGGGTAATTTTTGTAACACTGCTTTTCTAACCAGAAACACGCACTCTAATAGAAATAAGTATATCTCATTTAATGTAAGGCACTGTTTTAGGCATTGTAGAGGGAATAAAAGAAGTCTACAATACAGTCCCAACCCTCTAAGAGCTCAGAGTTTCATTAGAAAAGGAGATATATAGTATAACTATACATATGTATGGTTAAATAGTAGTCCAGGGCTAAATGCCAAATGAGTGTTATTGAGAGTAAGTGCGTCATGGGTTCAGAGGAGGGAAAAAAATCACTTCCATTTAAAGTAGTCAAGGTAGGCTTAATGGAGATGCTATTAAAGAATGAATAGAATTCTCATAAGGTGAGAGGAGAAAGGAGGGTTATTCCTGGCAGGGAGAAATGGAGTCCCCACATATAGAGGCAGCGAGAACACAGCTTTGCTGGAGTAAAGGAATTATATGGGGGAACAATGCAATATAAGGTTGGGAAGGGACACGTGGTGGCATGTCTTCAAAGTTTGGACTTCATCCTGTAAGCATTAGGCAACTAGGAAAGGTTTGTAGGGGGAGTTTGGCCAGGTGGTGGTAGCGAGTAGGAGGTGTTCAGGGGGACAACTCAAATTATTGCAACAATCTGGATGCAGAATGCAGAGAGAAGGTTATGGCAATTTTTTCTTTGGCAGAAACAGAGGAGAGATATAAAAGATTCGACAGGACTTGGTAAAGTGATTATGGCAGGATGAGGCAGAGAGAAAGAAATTCTGACTAAGATTTAGAACTAGGGTGTTTAATTAAATCATGTTACCACTAACAGAAATAAAAAAGTCAGGAAGGGGAGAATTTTGAGGAGAAGATAGGTTCAGTTTTGTACCTGACCCAGAATAGGAACCATGTACACATGCCTCATCTTCTGTCCTAGATTTTAAACTCCTAGAGGTAGGAGACTGTCATTTTAAATTTTTCTATCCCCCCACCTTCCACATTTTTCTTTTGGATTGGTCCTGTGATTTCATCAGCTAAGAAAATTCCCTGAGTGGAAACTCCCCTCACCTGTGCAAATAAGCTCTTGCTCTGAAATTTACAGTAGAGATTTCAAGAATTGCATAGGGGGCGAGGGGGCACTCAGTAAAAAAACAAAACAACCATGTATTAAGCAACAGGCACCGTGCTGAGCAGCCAGGGATACAAAAATGGTCAAAAGACAATTTAATGAAGGAGACAACGAGCGAAGAAGAACAAAGAAAGAAGGAAATATGGAAAGAAGGAAGGAAGGAAGAAAGAAAAAGAAAGAAAGGAAGAAAGGAAGGAAGGAAGGAAGGAAGGAAGGAAGGAAGGAAGGAAGGAAGGAAGGAAGGAAGGAAGGAAGGAAGGAAGGAAGGAAGGAAGGAAGGAAGGAAGGAAAAAGAAAGAAAGAAAGAAAGAAAGAAAGAGAAACCCCCAAAGAGACTGAGCTCAAGGCTAATTACAGATAATTAGTGAGAAACAAACTTCACTTTATGCAGTTTTTCTGGCTTTGTTCCCAACCAGTTTTTACAGACGTCCTGGAAATTCACTTCTTCAAATTGAAATTCAGTTCATTCTTCACCCCTTTGTAAATGACACAGGGAAGATTATGAGGGGTAAGGACACTCAGCCCAATGCAGAGAAAAAAGCATTGGAATTAAAGTTCATTCATGTCACCTCCCTACTCAATAAACTCCGGTGGCTTCCTGTTGTTTCCAGAAACAATACAAAATGCCCTTGATAACCTAGCGCCCTCCTGCCTTTCCAGTCTTCTTACACCTTACTCCCTGGCATGTACCCTTCAAGCAAGTGACACTGGCTTCCTGGCTGTTTCACAAACAAGACACCCCATCTCCTGGCTCGAGGCGTTTTCTCCTAACTGTCCCCCATGCCTGAAACTCTCTCCCTCCTCTGCTCCAACTACCAACTCTCTGACTTCCTTTAAATCCCAACTAAAATCCCTTCTTTTACCGGAAGCCTTCCCCAACACTTCTAGATTCCTTTCCCCTGTTAATTATTTTCCTTTTTGATCCTGTATATAGCTTGCTTTGTATATATTTGTTTGCGTATTGTCTTCCCCTTTAGGTTCTAAGCTCCTTGAGGGCAGGCACTGACTCTCTTTTGACTCTTTTTGTATCCCAAAGTACTAAATAAAAATGTTGATCGATTGATTGGAGTCACACAATCTGGGTACCAGCTTTGCCCCCACTTAGTACTCTGTGACTTGGGACAAGTCCTTTAAGTTCTCAGCCCAAGTGTACTTTTCTGTAAAATGAAGGGATTCAAGCTTTACACCTGTGACACCTACAAAGAGTGGAACATGAAAGGAGCAAG
This sequence comes from Phalanger gymnotis, assembly GCA_028646595.1. Taxonomy (NCBI): domain Eukaryota; kingdom Metazoa; phylum Chordata; class Mammalia; order Diprotodontia; family Phalangeridae; genus Phalanger; species Phalanger gymnotis. The sequence continues at coordinate 530,267,310 of CM053622.1, read as the reverse complement.
GGAGGAGGAGAAAGGTAAGGCATCAGAAGAAAGAAGCACAAAAGAGCAAAGACAGAACCTTTTCTTTTTCTAAATCCTTTACTTTGTGTCAGTTAGCTTTGAGGTGAGTAGGCTTGCTGATTGAAGATTGGAGATGCTTGAACACTTGTGGCTTGGTCCCATAGTAATTGGGCTTTTTCTGACATTTTGATGGAGGACCCATGGGTCCAGAATTTAACCCAGAGCTAAAAAAAAAAAATATTTTTGATTACATACTTAATAAACATCAACAGACATAAACATTTCAATGCAGAAAGAAAAATGGGGGATTTTGTATGAAGCTCCACATTTCTGTTATGTAGTTTGTTTTTTATACTACGTACCTTTTAAGGGTTTTGTTTTTGTTTTTGTTTTTGTAAACGCAGTTTAACATGGTAATCCCAGCATTGACTCAACTATTGAGTCCCCTTCTGAACTACCTCCAGCTCTCCTTTGTATATTTTTGTAAATGTTTCATTGTCACTTTTTTCTTCCTTCTTTTTTAGTATCATTATCACTACCCAGTTCTACCCTTCAAAAAAGAAAAACCCTCCCCAGTAAACAAATAAGTATAGTTTTGCAAAACAAATTTACACACAGACCATGTCTGAAAGTTTATTTCTAATTATGCTTTTCTTACCCATCACCTCCCTGCCAAGAAGGGAAGCACGCTTCATTATCAGTTATCTGAAGTCATGATTAATCATTGCATTGATCAAAGTTTAAAAGGTTCTCATAGTTTTTCTTTACAATAATTCAGTCACTGTATAAATTATTTCTCCTCTTTCTGTTCACTTCATTCTGTGTAGTTCATACATTTATTCCAGGTTCCTCTAAATCTGTCCCTTTCATCATTTCTTACATGTATTTTCCATTACATTCATTTACCATAGTTTGTTTAGTCATTCTCTAGTTAAGAGGAGCAATCACTCTGTTTCCAGTTATTTGCTATAATAAAATGTTTTTGTACATAAAGGATTTTTTCCCTCTTTGATTTTTTTTGGTGGTGTATGCTAGATAGTAATATTGCTCTGTCAAAAGATATGCAGAAGAATATTACTGTGCTATAAGAAATGATGAACAGGCTGACTTCAGAAAAACCTGGAAAGACTTATATGAACTGATGCAAAGTGATACATGTAGAACCAGGAGAACATTGTCCACAGTAACAGCCAATACTGTATGATGATCAAGTGTGAATGACTTAGCTCTTCTAAGCAATACAGCGATCCAAGACAATCACAAAGGACCATGATGAAAAATGCTATCCACCTCCAGAGAAAGAACTCATGGAGTCTGAATGCAGATCGAAGCATATTATTTTTCACTTTGTGTATTTCTTTGTGGAGTTTTTTCCCTTTGGGTCTGTGCCTTTTACAACTTGACTAACATGGTAATATATTTTACATGATTGCACATGTATAGCCTATATCAAATTGCTTACTGTCAAAGGAGGAGGAAGTGAGGGAGGGAAGAGGAAATTTGGAACTCAGAATTTTTTAAAAAAATAAATGTTAAAAATTTTCTTTTCATATGACTGAGGAAAAAAGAAAAATTTCATTAAAAGTATGTGCAGTTTAGTAAGTTTTGCAGTATACTTCCAAATTATTTTTTAGAATGGTCGAACAACTTTACCAATCTACAAAAAATTCATTTGGGTGCCTATCAAAATTACATTCCTTCAAAAGATGGCATTTTCTTGGTCATTTTTGCCAGCCCATTTAGCTCATATCCGTTGACCATTTATCTATTTTGGAATAGGTTTTCTTCTTACATATGTGCATAAATTCCATAATATATATATTTTGGATATCAGACCTCTGTCAGAGAAATCTGCTGTGAAGATTTTTTTCTCCATCAACTTTTTCTTCTAACTGCATTGATTTCATTTGTGCAAAAACGTTTTTTATTTTATATATGTAATCAAAATTGTCCATTTTAATCTCCTCTGACTTTCCCTATCCTCTATTTGGTCAAGAATGTTTTCCCTATTCATAATTATAAAAGAGAGCCCCTCACCCACTCCTCTTAATTTGTTTATAAGACCTTTTGTATCTAGATCTCCTGTCTAGTTGAAGCTTATTGTGGTATTTTGTATGAGATATTAGTCTAAATCTAATTCTGCCAGACTGCTGTTTTCCAGTTTTTTTCCAAGGTTTTGTTTAATAGTAAATCCTTCCCAAGTAAGGTAAAGTCCTTGGGTTTATCAAACACAGTGCTACCATATTTGCCTCTGGGTGTTGCGTACCTAATTCCACTGATCAACCTTTATACTTTTTAACCCATCCCGATAGTTTTGGTGATTACTGCTCTGTAGTGTAGTCCAAGGTTTGGTTCTAATAGGCTCCCTTCTTCCTCCCCACCCCCCACCTTATTTTGGTAGCTGAACTCCTTGATCTGCATAGACAGTATCCAGTTATTTTGAATGGAATTTCTTTTTCTATCTCTTCCTGATAGATTAACAGAAAAAAGAGGCCAGTTATTTTATGGGTTTATTTTATATCCTGCTACTTTACTTAAGTTACTGCTTCAATTAATTTTTAATTGATTCTCTAGGGTTCTCTAAGTAAACCATCATCTATCTCTTTTTTGTGTATGCTTATTCCTTCAATTTATTTTTCTTGTCTTATTGCTAAGGTTAGCATTTCTAGACATAATGGTCAAATAATAATGGTGACAGTAGAAAATCCTTACTTGACCCATCTTATTGGAAAGGCCTCTGGTGTTTTTCCCTTTCGGATAATGCTAGCTTTTGGTTTTAGACAATTATTTACAATATTAAGAAAAAGTCCATTTATTCCTGTGCCCCTTAATATTTTTAACAGAAGTTGGTGGTATACTGTTGTGAGAAAATTGCTTTGTAATGTGTAAAATGTCATCTATTTCCTCCTCCATAAAACTATACCTGATGTTGCCTCCACCTTAACCACCACCATCACCCCCCAACCAAACTGAAAGTGACTGCTACTTCTACAAATATTGGAGCATTTTGTCCATGAATCTGCTCTACACACACACACACACACACACACACACACACACACACACACACACACACACACACACACACACACAGAATGTCAAACAGGGCCAAAGCATTTCATTTGACACATGAATGAAGTAAAAACTTGAAACCAGGTTATTCCATTCTAATCTGTCATCTCCTGGTAATAGATTGGAAGTTCCTCTGAGGGCAGGATCAAGTATATCACGTATGTCACTCATCTTTGCATCCCGACAGCCTACCCCAGGGTCTTGTCAGTGCACATATGGCAAATACTTGATAGCCAAATTCAGCAAATGTCGATTGATGATGCTCATTGAAATGAGAACAAATACATGCTTACTTTGAAGTGATGGTGGAAATGCCTGTCAGATAGTTAGGAACGCTTTCCTGGAACTCCTAGAACAGGAGAGAGTGCTAATATAATAGAAATGACAATAGTACCTAAATTTAGTTTTCAAATTTAGTACCATAGCAAATGATCAAAGGGTTACTTTATAGATTAGACAACAAAACATAATTCATCTGGAGAAATCAAAGGTCGAGCATCTTGAGGGAAATAACAAAAAGACGGAAGAGAAGTTCTAGCAGAGCTTGGACTGTACTGCAAAGGGAAGGGAAAGAAATAAGAATTTACATAATGCCTGCTATGTGCCAGCCATTGTGCTGAGAGCTTTGCAGATCTCATTTGATCCTCACAACTTTGCCAGGTAGGTGCTATCATTTTCCTCATTTTACAGTTAAGGAAAATAAGGTTAAATGACTTGCCCAAGGTCTTCCTGATTCCAGGCCCAGCACTCTTATCTACTGCTCCACCTAAATGCCTACCAAGGAGGAATCACCAAAAACCATCTGGTATTGATTAAAAAATTAAAAACTTGATCAGTGGGATGAAGTACAGAAGACCCAGAAGAAATAGTATATAGTAGCATAATATTCACTAAACCCAAAGAGTTTAGCAAATAACTGCTAGGAAAACTGGAAAGCAGTCTGGCAGAAATGAGGTTGAGATCATCATCTCGTCTACAATAAGCTCCAAATGGACGCATTACCTAAACCTAAAAGGGCTCATCACAAACAGATTAGAGAAGAGAAACAACCTTTCACAGCTATGGATGGGGGCGGGGTGGAGGTGGGGGCAGAATTCCTGACCAAAGGATAAAGATTATTGTGTAAGAGAAAATGGACAATTTTGATTACAAGAAAACTGAAATTTTTGTGTGAAAAACCCAGTGCAATTAGAATTAAAAGAAAAACAACTAGTTTATTGGAAAAAGAGATAGGAGAATTGTAAATATTTTGATGTAAATGAATATATGGTCTTATGGGGTCCAACTTTTCATTTTCTTTTTGCATATTCCTTAGAGTCTTTTATAAGAGTAATGTCTCAATTGACAAAGTAACCATGTCGTACCATGGCACAACTTCATCAGAAGCTTCTTTCCTAAAGAAAGAATTAATTTAGGAGATATGGTAGGCCTTCAGGGATCAGGGGTACCATTCAAAGTCCCTGTACCTCTGTCTGTGGAAAAGACAACATTATGATCACGGTTTAGAGCAGAAGTATCCTGAAAGCCCGTGTGACAGGAATGCTTATTCCCATGGAAAGAAACCTTCAGCTTCAAAGCCAGTTCACACTTCCCATTTCCCCAGATCAGAAAGTTGTTTTGTTTTTGTTATTTTATTTTCTCCTTGGATAAAGAGAAAACAACAGGATTGCTGGATTGACTTTCTTGTTTGAGATTAGATTTTAGAATTCCAGTTGCCTGCCAGCTCCCTGAATAGACACGATAAGTTTTAGAACCTACTGATAACTGCAATTGCCTATCAAAGAAACCTCACTGTTCAGTGACTATTTCTCGCTCCATGGGTCTTAAAAAGTGGTCCCCTTCTTCAGCACCCATTCATTACCAGAGGCTGCTATAACACAGGAGCCAAGAACTTTTGTGTTGTACCTAGTGCTAACCAGAACCAAGGGCTGACCCCACCTTGATTTGTACTCCCTTTTTGCCCATATGTACTGTTACGGGCCATGTTTGCCTGTATTGTTTTCTGCCCCTACCAGGCTATGAACTTCACGAGAAACGAGACAGCGTTTTGTCTAAACCAGGGGTGGGGAACTTGCAGCTTCAAGGCCACACATGGCCTTCCAGGTCCTTAGGTGCGGCCTTCTGACTGAATTTTGCAAAATAAATCTTTTTATGAAGGGGATTTGTTCTGTTAAGTTTGGATTCAGTCAAAGGGCCACCCTTGAGGACCTAGAGGGCTACATGTGGCCTCAGGGCCACAGGTTCCCCACCTGTGGTCTAAAGTCTGTTATCTTCCACACCCCCTAGAGTAGTGCTTTGCACAAAGCAGGTGCTGGACAATTGGAAGGGGATGGTCTACCCAGGGAGTTTGTTATAAAGGAGTCTCACTCGTGGAGGTAGTGGCGTATTTTTAGGGTTTGCAAAGTACTTCTTAACTAACCTTTTCCTTTGTATTTTGCTTTCTCTGTTTCTTAAAGGAGAATTCTTTCAACCGTGTTTCAGACATGGAAAAAACTTCCAAAACTTATGAAAGAAGAAAAATTAAAGGAAGAAAGGAGGGAGGAACTCCGCAAGAAAGTAGCTGAAATCCTTCCAGACTTCAGGCCTGTGAGCTCCGTGTGAAGATGAGCTGAAGCAGGAACGTTAGTCTCAGTCATCTTACAGACGAACAACTTCTCAGTGCCAGGGAGAAAAACATCAATAAGTATGGGGCCTTTGGGAGAATTATCACCGGCCCCCTAAGGCCTGTTTAGATGTTATTATTTAATTTGTTTGCCAGAAATTATCTGGAACAAAGGACGACTTGGAAACATTCTCGGGTGTTAAATTTTCCTCCTTGATTTCTGCTACATTGCTAATCAAAGGAGCTTGCCAGAACCTTTACCACAAAGGGGTCACTCCATAGCAACAGAATTTCATAAACTCTCGGCCACATAAATTCCCTTCCCATGATCACTTGGAAGCACTCTTTACATGCAGACTGCCTGGTTTTATGATATCACTCTGAGCACATGGAGAAAAAAAATGAGCCTTGATAATCTGACAATGTTGTAATACAACCCTACCTTAAATAAAATATTTCTGGAATGGTAGTAGGAATACTGTCTTGAAAGGTTGACAATTACACTTCTAGCAGGTTAGTGTCAAGAGAAGGGACAACACTTTCCCACATCCTTTAGAGATGCTTCATAGTAAGCAATCATGGCATGTATCAAAAAGTGTTATTTGTAGCAGAGTAAAAATAGTTTCCATGAAGGTTCTCTATCTCATGGTGAAACGGAAGCATGAAACTGCCTTCAGTGCAACTTGGTACGGGTAACTAATACTCTGAAGACTGATGAAAGAGTAATAGAATCACCCTAATTTAAATATCCTCTTTCCTTCTCACCTAGCTCCTAGAATTATTCTCAGGACTCATGGTCCTTTGGCCCTTACTTGGCTTCCAGAAGCTAAAGGACCACTTAATGGAGATGTAAAAATTTTTGCTTTAGGCAGGAGTGGGGCTAGATTGCCTCTGAGATCTCTTCCCTATGTAAAACAGAAATGCCTGTCCTATGCCGCTGACCAAATGCTAATGCTTGCATTTAAAAAAAAAAAAAGTGAAGGGCCACTGTACCTAGAGGCACATTTGATTTTGCTTCTTCTCTGACCCCACATCCTCCAGATCAGGGTTCTTAACTTGGAGTCCTAGATTTCAAGGGGATCCATGAACCTGGATAGAAAAAAAAATTCCATCCTTATTTTCATTAACCTCTCACTGAAATTTAGTATTTTATTTAAAAAATAAAAATTCAAAAGATTTTCAAAGGTTTTGCCAGATTACAAAAGGGTTCCATAACCTACATGGAAAGGTTAAGAACCCTTGACTGAGGCAGCTAGGTGGCACAGTGAATAGCCCTGGAGTCAAAGAGACCTGAATTCAAATAGGGCCTCAGACACTAGCTGTGTGACCCTGAACGAGTCACCTAACCTTTGCCCGTTTCCTCGACTTTGCAAAATTGGGATGATATTGGCACCTGCCATCAAGGGTTGCTTTGAGGATAAAAACAGGACAAAATGTATAAAAGCATTCTGTGACGCTTAAAGCATTATGTAAATGCGAGGTATCACTAATACTGTGTATAGAGTTTGGAGGTAGTCAAAGGAAGTATTATCTTCATTCTTCCCAATGGGAAAAATGGATCAGAAAGGGTGATCTGCCCTGGGTAATAAGTGTCAGGGCAGGACTTCAAATGCAGGCCTTGCACAGAGGGCTAAACAGCATAAGGCATAAATTGACAATTGGTTTGGGTTTTTGGTTTTTTTGGTCTCCTCAATCATTGATCGACTGGAGTTGAGTCTTTATCCCTACGGGAATGAAATCCACTTTTCTTAGGCTCACTCACCGATTTATTGATCCTAATGAAAGGACCTTAGAAAAGAGCTTTAGTGTTGCAGAAAAGCAATACGAGGTAGGGCTTTAAAGATTTACTTTGTATTTGGCAGACTGGTAGATACTTTAGATTCCAAGAGAGAAGCCCACATGCTGGCAACAGCTTTGCAATGGGAGGCTATATTGTACAATGGAGAGAATGCTGAAATTAGACTCAGTTTCCTCATCTGTAAAATGAAGGGAGTAGATTACCACTAAGCCCTTTCCACCTTTGGGCCTCTGATCTATAAAAACAGCCTAGGTACAGCATTATATCCATTTTCTTTGAGCACAATGGCAGAAAACACACACACACACAAGAAAAAAATTCTCTACAGTTATAATAGGTTCTTCTAATATAAATCACAACAAGGCTCTTTTCCTTTTAAGAAAACTTTATTTCCCACTTAAGCAATTTGGTCACAACACAACAATATTTTACATAAATGGCAGTTATTTTGAAATCTTCATTTTAAAGGCTCTGTATCTGAGGTGATAAAATCATATCGATACAAGAAATATTAAAAAAAAAAAACCAGTGCAAATTGTACATAGCACACAGCTTCCACAGCATGAGTGAGTGAGGCTTAATTCTGCATGTGTTCACCTCTGTCAGTACTGCTGGGCCCAGCCGTTAAAATGGAACATTATTGGCTTTCCTTCAGTCTGAGATCAATGATCAGAACCAGGAATGTAATCATTAAATGAAAATGCTCAACAGTCACATGAACTAGAGCAGTCCAACACCCAGGTTACTAGATCACAACTGATGGCATCTGCAAGCTATATGGTATCACATCTTTCAATGGCTTCGAAGGATGATGAGAGGTTTTTTCTTTGAAGACTGTACAGTTTTACTTGCCACAATAAGCTCTACTCTGCTTGTAAACCTTTTTTTTCCCCTTAACAACACGAAATGGTTATAGGTGAAAGGTACCATAGTACAGGTGTAGGATATGCAAGGGGAGGTCTTGCGCAGAGTAGGCGCTTAATAAATGCTTGTTAAACCAGAAAAAAAAAAAACGACTTGCACAATATGCCTCTAGCCTGACTTGTAGGCACCACCCCTCAGAGAAAGCTACCTCCATTAACCATTTAGTCTTTGGACTCTTATGGATACTACAGCAGTGCTTAGCACACAGTGAGTGTTTAATAAGCGTTTGTTGACTGAATACTGCTAAAATCCATAGTACTCACTACAATGTGGAGAGTTGTCCATTAGGAACAAGGCTGCAACTGTAATAACTATCCATTAGGAACAAAAGTAAATCCAGCAAGCTCATTTCACATAAGTCACAATAAACATCTACGATATAGGAGTGCATTTCATTCAGCAACATGCTAGGCATGGCTAGCTTCCTTTTTTCCCCACCCCCTTTGTGTGTGGTTTTTTTTTTAAACTAAAATGGCACACCTGTTAAGCTGCTTATACTCAACAGGGATAGGCATTATAAAGAAACACATAAAAAGGCAAACTGGATTTCAAACAGACCTGAAGTGAAAGGCTTTTTATAATCCACTGCTTGTCCTGTGAAATTACCTAGTTCTCTTACTCTAAAAAGTAGTAACTTATGGCTAAAAGTGAATTAAGACCATATAAACCTATTTTATTTGTCTAGACTCAAGAAGCCTGGAAACCTTGCAGAAGAAGAAAAATATCCTATTAGAAAATTAGCTTCCAGATCACATTTTCTGCTTTTATTAGCTACACACACACACACACACACACACACACACACACACACACACACACACAAAAAGTGAGCTCCCTGCCTCCCCAGAGTGGTCTGTTAGTAGATCCCTGGCATTGCATTTTTCAGCATTGGAAGACCCCTTGCTCCCTCCCCGCTTCCTCCACCCTCCCCCATTCCCAATGGAATTTTCTCTCTTGCTAGCAATGTTAATGTCCTTGGGACTACTGAAGAAAAAAAGACACTTCATTTTTTTTTTTTGCATTTGGTCAGAGACCATAATCAGATCAGAATGAGAAAGCACCGCTATTACATAGTATGGCAGGAGAAATAAAATGGTGTTTGTGAAGTCCACCAAATTATTGGGGGTGGGATCTGGATTTATAAAACACTAAATTTTCTACAAAAAAATACAAATACACAGTTAAGGAAACACAAACATCATAGTTAAAGGCAAAATAACCCCAATCAACATTCCCATGGTCCTATTTCTCATCAAGGGCACCCAGAAAACGGAAAGAAATTATGTTGGTGACAGTGAGTACTAGAGTAGGCCCTTAATAAAGCACAAAGTGCTTCCTGGGTATCATGTTTTCTGTACTGAATTGGGCATTACTCTTCTCACAGTCCTTTACTAAATTTTTCCTTTGAATCTTTCCAGTTGATTCTGTTTTCCCCTCCTTTCCTTAGGACAGCAACATGACTAAATGAGATTTTTAAGGGCACATTTAGATGTCATGACTTGTCCTTAAGAGTTAAAAGAAGGAAAGGAAGTAATTAATTATGCTTCATATCTATTGCTTGTAATCACTAGATCATGGAAATACCACTGGTTGTGGATCTGGGCTAAAATGAGACGTGACCTCTTCTAGTCTTGGATTACATAGGAGATGTAAGGCCAAAATGGCTCAGTCCAGAATGCCTCAGAGAAAGAGGATTTTCCCCCAAGGACCCACTCGACCATGAGGAGGACCCAAAGCTCATTTTTGTGTCGTGGGGTCTTCTGAATTTCTGCAGTTCACCCTAGGCCATCATGGCGGTGAGAGGCAGTGTTGCATAGTGGAAGGGGCACTGGACGTTGAAAGATGTGGTTTCAGATCCTGGCTCCATCACAGACTTGTTCCAGCTTCAGCTGAGTAGCTATAAACAAGTCACAACCTTAAAGAGTCCCAGAATCCTCATCTATAAAATGGGACTACAACTACTGACAGTAGGTACTTGGCTCACAGGGTTGCTGAGAAGAACACACTTAGGAAACTGCTTTAGAAGAACTTCTCATCTAAACCTAGAACAGGAAATACCCCATATATGGTTCTAGACAAAAAAGGGACCCTTGGATATGCCAAGGCCCCTGTCTATGAATTAATGTAACTACTAGGATTACTGGACACCCTCGTGAATGGCCGATTAAAATTGGAACATGCAGACTGTCGGCATGTCGGCATTTTACCTATTCCAACTCAACCTTAAATGGATTTTTTATATTTTTTGCTTCTTTTGGAAATTGATGATGCAAAACTCACAAAGGCTCCAACACCAAGAAACAACAATTTAATGGGAGGGGGAAAATGTCGCACGTCTATTTACTGAATGCCAACAGGACAGAGTGACGCCAAGGAATCGGCTCTTTTCCAAGTAGAGTCTGGAAGGTTGGCTCCTTTATAGCCAAGGAGTTGCAACCATATTTTTAAATATTTGGGTGCCAGTTACCTGGTCCTATGGATTGATGCATACCTCTTGAATCACACCTGCCTTTGATCATTCTGCAATTCATTCTCATCTTCACAAAAGTATGATGAGGGGGATAAGAATGAGGGGGATAAGAATGAGGGAAAACCTGCCCATTATTCTGCTTGTAGTTAACAGTTCCAATGAGATAACGAGTAAGAAAATAAAATTCATGGCCTAAAATAAGGTCCTCCACCATACATCTGGCACTCAGGAGAAGTGGTAAATAACAAAATCCATTTTTCTTTATCAAAAAAATTATACAGACAAGAATAATTGGCCTCAAATCTTATAAGTTTCTAAGATTATAAAATATCTTTTCCCTCCCTGGAACACTTGACCAAGGAAAAGACTGTGTATTTGAGAAGTACAGCTCTAGCTCTGTTGCCCAAAGCTGCCTTCCTGTACTTATCCCAATGGGGCTCCTGTTTTACCACTGTTAAATAAACAACTACAGTCAGTTGCCACAGGAAGCAATTTCTCACTGGGAGTCAGGTTACAGGCCTGTGTGAAATCTGGTTGTTCTAATGAGCTAAAAACTGTCAGCTAACACCAGGAGACCAGGGATAGAAATAGTTGCAAATGAAAGTTATAGGAAGTACTGACATTTTTGAATTATGTACAGTTTATGGAGATATAATAAAATCTCTCTAAAGTAACATTTGTAGAAAGACTAAAAAAGGTGGCAGTATTTTCCCTTCACTGGCTGTAAACAAAGTCATCTTTAAGGAGTTACTGGTTATCTTTGGGCTTACAAAAGATTGTATCCATGACATCAAATATTCCAGAGGGTGTTATCCCCTCCCCCAAATAGCATCATCATATTTCTAAGACTGAATAATCCCTTGTGCAGAAATGCTATTTCTTTGAACTATCTTAATTTTCTGAAGTGCAAGGAAGAACACACGACTTAGTGTCATTTGGGGGAACAACCAGGAAAGAGGAGTAATTCATTAATTAGAGGAAATAGTATATACCCTGTTTTCTTCTCTTCTCTAGAAGCTGAGAAGATGTGAAAAAGGTAAATGGAAAACAACATATAAGTGGAACAGGAAGATACCAACTCACTTCCCAAAAGGAAAGTTCATGCTGGATAACAGCCAGAATATTAAAACATGAGTTCTGCAATATACTGCTAGAAACTGTTAACTATTTAAATACTTAGATGGAAAAAAAAAATTAAGCCCTTGGTATTAGTCACCCCCACAAGGCAGAAGCAAGTACTTCTCTTGTGAAAATCATCACAATTCTTTGCCAACACCTTACCAGGTGAACCATGGAAAACTTAAAATCCTATTGGTGTTATTTATATTAAACAGATACATCCTTAGGTAGAAAAACACATACATTCACACACTCTCTCGCACAAACACACACAAGATTCTGCATCTAGACTTAAAAATTACTGCTATACACAATATTGACTGTAACGATCGTCTTTATAATTATATTTGATTGTCCTTCCTTTGTGATTAGATGCGTAGCATTAGATTAGCCCCCTGGTTCATCTGAGTTTCTACCCCGCTTCTTAATGCCTTGTACTTTATAAAGTGACAATTGCCATATAATTATCCCTAGAAAACTGTGCTATCTGGAATACCAGGAGATAAATTTGCAATCACTTTCCACCCAGAAATGTGAAAACCAGTGGTCGTTTCTTAACTTCATTGTCCCTATGTAAATAAGTACTTGCATGTTCATTTAGTACAAAGCATTTTTCATGCACCCACCCACCCTTAATTCTCAGGATTTTTCAAACCCATCATCCAGGATTGTGAAGCAGTTTTCATTTTGCTGAGTGAAAAATTATTTCTCTTGTCAGCCTGTACTCCTCAATCTCTATCCTTTTCAGCTCCTGGTGATGGAGAATTCATTAGGGAGGTGTTCAGAAATGAATGGCTCTACTTTCACTATCTGAATATAAAAATCTCTAAATTGTGAGGTCAGGAAGATATTCAGCTTCTTTCTGTTACAGTCTCAAAAACCTGAGCGCGGCCTTGTAGTGCCTTTTAAGAGATTGGTGTTAGAATGAGAAGCCTGCAAAGGACACCAAAGGGTTAAGTGGAAGTGTGATCCCAGAGGCACCATCCCCTCCCGAGATCAGCACAGAAGGCATTTCAGACAATGTCCTCGGCAGGGGGGTGGAGTGTGCGTGTGCCCAGGCTAGAAAACTGATGCCAGTTCCGTAGGAAGCCCCGATTATACTGGCCTGTGTCCACGATCAGCCCACATAGGAGCCGGCGCCCAGTCTTCTCTCGAAGGGCCTGCTGAACCTCCCTCTCAGTCACATTGTAACTGATGTTTATCATTTGGATCAGGAAAATATAGGCCATGCCTGCTGTTATGATCACAGAGTACCATACGCAGGTAAAGGAGAGAGCAGAGCTGGGGGTCAAAGAAAAAGAACAACATTTAGCACTGTTGTTTCCCACAAATTAGGATAATCCTTACCATGCTAATATGGTGCATTTGGTATTCCTCGCTGGGGAATTCCAAAGTCAAGCAAGAAATATTATAACCCTTTTCAGAGGCAAGAAAGCTAAGACCCTGGCTGGAATTCTCTCCCTCCATATCTCCATCTCTAGGCTTCCCTGGCTTCCTTTAAGTCCCAATTCTAATTCTTCCTTCTATACTTTCCACCTTTCCCTGTCCCCCTTGATGCTAGGATCCTCCCTCTGGGATTATCTCCAATTTATCATATACATGGGTCTTGTCTGTGCATGGTTGTTTGCATGCTGTCTTCCCAATTAGACTGTGAGCTCCTTGAAGGTGGTTATTCTTCCCATCTGCCAGTGCTCAGCACAATGCCTGGCCCATAACAAGTGCTTAATAAATGCTTGGTGACCTGACTATGGCCCTGCTGTATACTTGAGCACACTCCAGAAAAGAAGCCTGGGAATAAATCCATTTGGCCAATATCATTAATTAAATGTCTGTTATCTTATTTCTGTTTAGTATAATGAATATCCACAGGTAAGACACAGAAGCCCTACACTTAACTATAATACATGTAAGGACAGTTAAAGGACTCTTTTCCAACATTTTCCAACATTTTTATTATTCCAACATTTATATTTACTTGGATGGAGGCAGGGATGGCATGCTGACCAAATTTATGGACAACCTGTGGCTATGAGGGAATGACTAACATGATGAATGACAGAAGACAAGATCCAAAAAGACTGCCACACGCCTCAGACGCTTGACACACTTACTAGCTGTGTGACCTTGGGCAAGTCACTTAACCAACTGCCCTGCTTTCCCCTCTCCAAAAAGACAGTCATAGGCTAAAATAATGGGTCACATCTTAATATCATAAATTTTAAATAAGGATAAATGTTGAGTCATAAAGCTGAGTTTAAAAAAGCAAACACAACTGTACTCGTATAGGATACCAGAGATGGAGTTAGGTAAGCTCTGTACAGAAAGATCAGTATGAGTCAACAGCAAAACCCAGCAACCTCAAAATGTGGTCCACTTTGTTGTTGAGTCATTTCAGTCTGTCTGACTCTTCACGACCCCATTTGGGGTTTTCTTGGCAGAGATACAGGAGTGGTTTGCTATTTCCTTCTCCAGCTCATACAGATGAAGAAACTGAGGCAAACAGAAATAAGTGACTTGCCCAGAGTCTCACAGACAGTAAGTGTCCGAGGCTAGATTTGAACTCAGGAACTCAGATGAGTCTGCTGGCTTCCAAGCCCAGGTTTCTATCCACTGCACCACCTAGCTCTCCCATTGTCCTCTTGGGACTCATTAACAGAAGTAAGGTATACGGAACAAGCGTGGTTACCTAGATCAGTCAAAAGATCTGGGGATGTTTAGTCTAGAAAAGGGAAGACCTGGGAGCAAAATAACCATCTTCAAATTTTGGGAGCCTGGTTACCCAGAAAAGAGATTAGGCTTATTTTGCTTGTTCTTTAGGGCAGAATAGGGGGAAAGGAGGGAATGAGTAAAAACAAGTGATTTACATTTGGTTAAGTATAAAACAATGAGAGATGTCCAAAAGGGGAACAGACCACCTTGTAAATTCCCAGTAACTGGAAGTCTTCCAACACAGCCTGGATGACAAGTGGTCAGGGATGTTGAGGAAGGGACATTTGCTCACATATGAGTTAGAAAGATGATCTCAGATCCCAGCTAACCAAAGAGGATTTAAAAAAAAAATACAAGCACCCTAAAAAGAATGAAGTAATCACATGGAAAAGGATGTTTGATCTCTACACAATTCAATCTTTTCAGGGGTACTGCTAATAGGGATTCATGCAGATATCATCTATGAAAAGTTAGCTAGAAATAAATTCATGTTCATTCATGGAACAGTAGAACTGAAAATGCCCAGAGAGCCAACCTGTCCATTTTCTCATTTTATGAGGAGGGAGATCAGGTGAGCTATGCCAGGGCAGTTTGTTGAGGCCAAAATAGGACCATAACCCAAGTCTTCTGATCCAAAGTCACTGCCTCTTTTATTTTAATTTTTATTTTTTGGAGGCAATCAGGGTTAAGTGACTTGCCAGATTTGAACTCAGGTCCTCCTGACTTCAGGACCGGTGCTCTATCTACTGCCCCACCTATCTGCCCCTTGCCTCTTTCAACAATACTGCAACCCTTCTCTTCCCCTGCCATGCTTCACTATACAGGTTACTGTATAGCAACAAAATGGCAAAAATCAGCAATTTCTATTAACCTGGGCCAGAGTCTACAAAATTCAAATTGCTAGGAACACATGGAAATTTGCTTGAACCATCATTTGGGCGTAACTTGATACCCATTTTGTTGAATAATTTCACCCACACACACACACAAATGAAACAGAAGTAGGTAAGAACCTTATCCAAGCTATGAACTGGGAGCAGATTAATTGAGATAATCTAATTCATGATTTCCAAGCCTTTTTCATCATGTGACCAACTTGAAGATGACTAAATTCACCATGCAACATACCAAATAATGGCTTCACCAGAGTACTGTGCTAATGTGACATGAGAAAGAACAAAGAAAATTAAGACCGATCTTGGGGGGAGAGGAGGAAGGAAAAAGGGACGATATTAGGAAACCATTGACCACCTGGACCTGAACAAGCACCAAGAAGGTGGGAGTATAGAGAACAAAGAAAGGAGACAGGAGCAGCCCCTAGCAGTCTGCGTAGGGAAGCAGCCAAATCCAGAGATCTGAGAGTACCTCAGCTTACTATGGATCAAGTCCTAACTAAACACTGGGATGTCCCAACACAAAGACTGGAAAAGAGGGACCTCATTATCACAAGAAATGGGAGAGCAAAAAGAAAAACCACAGAGGTTATTAATCAATCAACAAGCATTTATGAAGTGCCTATTGTATACCAACCTCTGCGCTAGGAGATACAACAAAAATGCAACAATCTTTGCTCTCAAAAACATATATTCTATCAAGGGAAATGACATGTAGTTATAAGAAAATATAAAATAGATGTTACTTTCAGAGGGTCACTAGCAGCTGAGAAAGGGGTAGAGCGAGTTAGGAAAGGCTTCACGTACAAAGTAGAACCTGAGCCAAACTTTGAAGGGAGGTAGGGATTCTAAAAGAAAGAAGTGAGCAGGGGAACCCATTCCAGGTAAAAGCACAGAGAAGGAAGATGGATCTTGTGTGCAAGGAATAGTAGTAAGTTGTGACGAATGAAAAAGACAGAGTTTCTGGGTAGTTAATAATCAATTTATTAATTAGGCTACCTAATAATCAATACATTGATGACAGTGGTTTCTCTGGGTAACCAAAGACCCCTAATGGAGACCCTGAAAGTCTTCTGAAAAGGAATTCCTTTGATGAATGAAACATCAACCCTGATTGGTGGACATTTAATGATGAGGTGGGCTAAAAGTCTTCAGCTCCTCCCGCTAAGAAGTGATTTGATCATGAGACTCAGCCGCCTCCAGCAATTCAGACATGAGAATCTACTTCTACCTCAACCACTCCGGTTGGTCTTCTTCATAAGCTGGGTTCCCCTAAACTCTAATGGAGGGGTACAAGGACAAGGGCTCTTTTCCCCAGGATAAGGGCTGACCCGGACTAGATTCTATTTATACTCAAAACAGAAGTTATATCTCCTGGTTGGGTGGAGTCCCACCCAAGATAGAAGAGCATGTTTCCTGGGGGATAAGAGTAATCTTATCAATCAGTCAGATCCTTTAGAGACTGACTTTAACAAAGAATTAGGCCTTAATGAGGAAGTGGAGGAGAAAAGCTTGGATCCCAATTTAATGACTGGTTATTAACATAACGATACAATAATAATTTCTCGCAAAGTAGAACAGTTTGGCTAGAATGTAATGTGTGTGAAGAGGAGTAATGTATAATAAGCCTGGAAAGTTCGGCTGAAACCAGATTGTGAGGGCTTTAAATCAAAATCAGTAATTTGTATTTGATGCTAGAGGAAACGCTGAGCCAAAGCAGCATAATGAGTGAGGGTGTCAGAGGGGCATGGAGAGGGTTGGTGGTGCTTAACAGGTCAGACCAATGCTTTAGGAATACTCAATTGCCAGCTACGGGGGAAGATGGATTAGAGAAGAACAATTGGAAAGCTATGGCAATAGTCCACACAAGAAGTACAAAGGGCAGGAATCAGGGCAGTAGCTATGTGAATGGAAAGAAATGGATGGATATTAAAGATGCTGGAGGGGAGAATCCACAAGACTTGGCAGTTGGCTGGAGATGGCAGTGACAGAAGGAGAAGAATTGAGAATGACTCCAAGTTTGCAAAAGGAGGTAACTGGAAAAATGGTGGTACCTTCAAGAAAAATTGAGAAGTTAGGAGGAGATGTGGTTTGGGGAGGTGGGCAACATGACAACTTGTGTTTCACACAGATTAAATGTGAGATGCCCATAGTCCATCAAGAAATTGATACACCACTGGAGCACAGGAAGAGAGACTGGGGAAGGAGAGATAGATATCAACAGAGATGAGAACATCAAACCCCAGAGAGCTGGTAAGATCACAGAGAGAAAAGGTATCCAGGGCCCAGGACAGAGTCTTGGGATATACCCATCTTTTGTAGGCAGGACACGTCTGATGAGGCTAGAAAGAAGGAAAGATAGTCATGGGAACCTGAGCCACCAGAACTGAACGTAGGATAGTACTAAGTGAAGCTTAGGTTCGAAAGCATGAGTTGAAAGGTGTTTTCTCCACTTCTAATGATTTAAACTCTTAGATTCAATCACTTCTAACATGGGCCCTTGAGTGATTGATTAGCGGTTTAATTATCAAGTAACATGATATACTAGTAGAGTGCTGGATTTGGAGTCAGGAAGACCTAAGTTCAAATCTTGCCTCAAACAGTTATTGTTAGTGTAATTCTAGGTAAGTCATTCAATTTCTCTGAGCCTCAGTTTCCTTGTCTGCATAATGGAGAATAATAATAGTCATTACCTTATAGGATTGCTGGGAGGATCAAATTTTTATTTATTTATACACACATCGATGCATATATATATATGTATGTGCGTGTGTGTGTCTATATGTGTGTGTGTGTCTATATACATGTGTGTGTACAAGAAGAGAAGAGAGAAGACCGGAAGATGGAAAGAGGAAAAGAGAGACCAGAAGAAAGAGACAGAGACTTTGAGAACCTTTTAAAACTCTACATCAGTGACTATTACTACCATTCCTAGTGGCTCCATATGTCAAATGACCCAATCTGATGGATTTCTGACTGTATCACACAAGAGGTTCTAACGCCAAAGGTATTCTTCTGTCCCCTTAAAAGACAAAACCCATACCCCCTTCCCACAGCATCTCCCCTCGAGCCCATCTCTCACCTGTAGTTTGCATAAACTCCCGGGCAGTAGAAAAGAGCTGTGAAGACGCTCCTGTCTCTACAGATGGTGTCCAAGGCCAGGGTGATCCCATACACAGAGGTGACCAAGAAGATTGACAGTGCAAGGATGAAGGCTTGATGATTGGATTCTCCAACACAGCTGTTGATCCTCAAAAGGGTGAGGGAGAGGGAGAAAAACCATTATTTTTTTAAAACCATACAGATAACTCACTTATCACAAACAGCAAGGCAGATTTTAGAACCTAAGGGTGTAGGTCACAGGGGCAAAACATGGCAGAAATAAGGAGGTTAATATCACAGACTAACAAAAATACTTAAGAGACTTGGGAGTGTGGCTCCTTATTAATGTTCTGTTTCCCGTTATTCACACCATTAATTCAAGTCAGAAGTAGAACATGGCTCCCAAACCCGGCTATCATTTTAACATTATTAACATCATAAAGAAGGGAAAATAAATATCACCTTAATGAAAATGTGCAAATAACTAAATTAAAAGGTGCTTTTAACGCCAGTAAAGGAAGAAATATAACAGATCCAGAAAGGCTCAGAAACAAAGACAAGAACAGAAAGTAGGATTTAAAACTTGGAAATAAGCAGACTACATAATCTGAGAAGGATAATCTTGAAAAATATTTACATATACGAAGCCTATTTGTGCTGGTCACTTTTGTCCATTTGCAGATAGGCAGACTCAAGCATGAAAAAGAGCTCCTTTTGATGTATATGGAGGGCATTTGCCCATCTGCAAATGGGCACTTGTCCAAAATAGAATATGCATGTAATTACATCTACTTTGTGCATATATGAACACCTGCTATACACTGCTATATCTGTATGTAATCAATGAGAGAGCATCAAGAGAGAAAACTCTTTGGGGAAAACATACCCCCTAAAAGGGCACATCTGAAGGTAAATGGCAGCAACATAAGAGCTTTCACTTCCTATACATTTCCCCCACAGCAACCTTGGAGGAAAGAAACACAGCTATTTCTCAGACTCAACCTCATGCAGATTCCCCTGAATGATTAAGTGATTAGTCAATCAACTAACACTTATTAAGTGACAACTATGTGTGCCAGGTGCCATGCTACACAAAAGATACAAAACCAAAAATAACATCCCTGCCCTATCTTCAATAGAGAACAAGCTATTCAGGTGAAGTCTAGAATTAGTAAGTAATAAATAATTTATGCTGATAGTCTTTTTTATTTCCTTTTTTGGGGGGAAAGATTTAGGTTTATTTCACAGTGGAGAAAAACACCCAACACCAATATTCAGGTTTAATTTACTTTTCATACAAAGTGTCACCTTTTAAGTAGCATGATGGTGAAGTAAGTGAGTAGTATGAAACATTCAGACCTGATAAAATCATATAAATCTAGATTTATATACATTTACATTTTAACATTCATGCATATTCAGAAAAGGCAGCAAATCCATCCTCCAAAGGTTGTTCGAGAAATATCAATCATTTATAAAAGGTTGAAAAGTTACATGTGCCTTCCTTCTTGTTTAATCAGTGGTGACTTAAGTAGTACAAAAGGGGACCATTTCTCCACATCAGTGTTACATCTAAAGAGCTTTAGCTTGCAGCTATCAGATGCTGCTGAAATCAGCATGGAGCAGCCAAAGTGATTAAGGAAGCTTGGGGTGAAGAAAATAGATAGTAAAGTGTTTTAATGCACTGTTGATACAAAAGGCCCAGTTAAAATGCAAAAAAATAAAAAAGAGAGAGAGACAGAGAGAGAGACAGACAGAGAAAGGAAGCTACCTTGGGCTACATATTCAGAAGGCTTCACCCTCCATAGATTGATAACACAGAGCCAATCCTGAAAGTGGATTTAACTGTGGGTCTCCTCTAAAAGCAGCTGACAAATTGGGGGCGGGTTTGGGAAGAGTCGCTAAAATGACAATCAGAGGAATGGAAGGACTTGAGAGGAATGACTGAAGAGCTAAATCTGTACAGCTCAGCGATGACTAAGTGGGAGCATGATAACAGTCTACAAATATCTGAGACGTGTAAAAGGCAGGAAGCTAAAGACTAAGGAAGGGAAGGGAGAAATGTAGTTCAGAGAGTATTACAACCTATTTTAGCTTAAAGCAGAGGTTCTTAACCCTTTTTGTTCCATGGACTCCTTTGGTAATGTGGTGAACCAGCCTATGGACCCTTACTCAAAATAATGCTTTTAAATGCATAAAATGAAACATAGGATTAAGAAAGGAAATCAATTACGTTGATATAAAAATGTTTTTTAAAAAGTTCACAAACACTAGGTTAAAGCTTAATTTAACTTTAATTAATTTAATTTTAATTCAATTTTATGAGGCTTAATTTAAAACATTCCAAGCTCCCAGAACTTACCAGATGCAATGATGATCCATTCTTCTCACACACACGCCACATATCCGACAATGCCACGCCCGAGCTGGCCTCACCAACTGGCACTTGGCACACCAGTCTTCCTTCACCGTGTTGGGGCTCTCAATTAATGTCCTAGAATAGCTCTTAGGGTCATCTTTTACCATTCTATTGTTGACACTGCCCAGTGAATCTCCAGGAAATCCTTTTACTTTCTCCTGCCCTTTTTTGTTTAATAACTCAACTGGGCTGTTGCTTGGAAGGCTGCCATTTTGTACTGGACTTTTGAGGTAGCCAGGATTCTTCTTGGCTTGACGTAGGGCTAGGAGTATCAGAAATAATCCACAAGTGAGAGTAACCAGCTGCCCGTGTCCTACCCGGCCTTTGGGGGCCACTTCTTTGAGGAACACATAGTACATGTAGCCCAAGGAGAACAGCCCCAAGCTCAGAAAAAACAGGGTCCGGTCTTTCCTCCTGTGGGTGAGGTAGTAATACCCCAGTGCCAGGGCAGGAAGGGAGGTCAAGATGATAATGCCCAACAGAAGATGCCAAGAAGCCACATGGAGGAAAACTGGCAGGAGGATAAGTGGCGGGATAATGGTAATGTTGACCTTTTTGGCCCCCCTAAGCCAGGGAATTCGGAAACGGTCGGAGATTGTGTCCATGATTCTCTCGAAAGTCTCTGGGTGCAAGGATTTACATGTAATCCATCTGTTAGGAAAAAGCACACGTGTCCTCTCAAAAAAACGAAAACAAAAAACTGAACGAGAAGTCAAACCAACGAGTATTTACTAAACATTTACTATGACAGTCAAAAACATTTATTACGTGCCTACTACATGCCAGGCAATGAGCGAAGCTCTGGGGATACAAAGAAAGGCAAAAAAGACAATCCCTGCTCTGGAGAAGCTCACAGTCTATAAAGGGGGAGGCCACATGCAAACAGACAGGATAAATCAGAGATGACGAAGAGGAAAGGCACTAGAATAAAGGGGGATTGGGGAAGTCTCCTTGTAAAGGGTGGCATTTTAGCCTGGACCTGAAAGAAGCCAGGGAGCTCAGGAAGTGGGAAAGAACTCCAAGCATGAGCAAGTCAGGAGAGGGGGTGTCGTGTCCACGAAACAAGGACGGCAAAAAAGTGGGGTGCCAGGGAGAGGAGGGAGTAAGGTGTGAGAAGAATAGAAACTACAACTAACTTATGTTACAACACTCAAAACAATTTTTTAGTTCTGGAAACATTTATTTTTGATGAAGAGAAAATGTTTGCAAAACCTATAAAAAAGAAAAGCTATTTTTCCATCTGACAAATGGAAACAAATATTTACCGAACATTTGCCGTGTATAAAGTACACAACTAGGCAACATATGAGATCTACGATCATGCGCTGGGTAATCCAAAAGTCTTAGTGCAGTTTTAAAGCATTAAGGCCTGGACAGATAAGATACATGCAAAGCTTAATAATAATTTCAACTATTATTTATTAAGCACCTACTGAATTAGGGGCAATGATTTAGGTACTAGGGATACATGAAAAAAAACCAAAACAGTGCCCTCAGAGAAGGGACTTTCCTGGGGAGAGAAATACATCCACAGATAAAGAAATACAAAGTAATGAGGTGAGGACCACTAACTGGGGAAATCAGGAAAGGCTTCCCATAGGAGGTGGTAATCAGGATAACTTTTGAAGAAGGCATGAAGATGGGAGGTAGACTATAAGGAGAATGACAAAGGAGCCTCATAGCTAGAAAGGAGAGAGTGAAGGTAAATTAATGCTTATTACTCCTGGAGGAAGCAGAGCCAGATGGCAAAAGGCTTTAAATACCAAATCTAGGATTTTGCATTTGATGATCTTAGAGGCAAAATGGAAGCCACTGCACATTTTTTGAGGAGGGCAACAGTGAAGTGTTCAGACCTGTGCTTTAGGGGCATCAATTTGGTAGCAGGTAGAAGGGAGAAGCTGGGAGACCGATTAGGAGGCTCCTGCAATAGTCCAGGAAAAGATGAATCAACAAAGGTTTATTAAGTGCCTACTATGTGCCAGGTGGGGGCAGCTAGGTGGCTCAGTGCTGGCCTGGAGTGAGGAGGACCTGAGTTCAAATCTGGTCTCAGACACGCATTAGCTGTGTGACCCTGGGCAAGTCACTTAATGCTGTTTGCCTCAGTTTCTTCATCTGTAAAATGAGATGGAGAAGGAAATGGCAAAGCACTCCTCTCTCTTTGCCAGGAAAACTCCAAATGGGGTCTCAAAGAATTGGACATGACTGAAACAAAAACAAATGTGTCAGGTATTATGCAAATATAAAGAACGAAGCAAAAAATCTCACAAGGACCTTATATTCTAATGGGAGAAAGAAGAGCATGTGTATGTACTTATTAAAGGGGAAAAAAATATGAAATGAAGAAATACAAAAAAATACGAAGTAGTTAAACATAAGGTAATTGGTAGAAGAGGGCATTAACAGTTAAAGGGATCAGAAAGGGCTTCATTCAGGAATGAGCGAGATTCTATCAGGCAAGGAGGTTGTTCCAGGCATGAGGGGCAGCCTGGACAAATGCATGGAGATAGGAGATGGAGTGTTGAGCATGAAGAACAGAGACAAGGCCAGTTTGATCAGACAGCAGAGTACTGGAGGAGAAATAACCTATGAGAAAGACTGAAATAAGGTTGAGGCAAGGTTGTGGAGGGCTTTAAACACCAAATCATGACATTTATATTTGATTCTAGAGGCAAAGGGAATCAGTGGAGTTGACTGAGTAGGAGTCATATCTGAGCTTAAGGAAAATTACTTTTGGCAGTTAATTTGTAGGATAGATTGAAGCAGGCTGAGACTAGAGACAGGGACACTAATTAGAAGGCCGTAGCAATAATCTAGGTGAGCGATAACAGATGAACTGAACGAAAGTAGTAGCTGTGTGAGTGGAGAAAGGGGTCTACTGTGAGAGATGTTGGGGAAGTAGATTTGCCAATGGACTGGATAGGTGGGGTAAGGGAAAGCGAGCAGTCCAGGACAACACATGGCTGTTGAGAAACAGGAAGATAGAAAGGCAGACAGAGAGAGAGAAGAGGGTTGGGGGCCTAAGTCAGAGCCTGGCGTATTATCCATAGTTAAAGGGCATGATCTGGAAGAAGAAGTAGGGGGTCAAGAGTGACAAGGTAGGGGAGTGATCTGGGGCCAGAGGTAATGACTTCATGTGAGTAGTAAGTTGTGGGAGAACTGAGGTTGTTAGCGAAGGTGAAGAAGAGTCAAGGCAGAGGGAGAAAAAATATTATGGTTAGATAAAAGAGAAATGTCAGTTTTTAATTAGGGAAGTGGAACACTTATGAATAATGGTGAGATCCAAATGTGTGACCAACCCTATGTGTGGGTGACATGGGGTAAAGGATGATGTCATAGGATTTAAGGAGTGTGAAGAAGCTTCAAGATGGAAGCTGAAGTTTCCAGGTATTAGGGTAGTTGGCGAGGAAAGGAAGCTGGTGAGCCGGGTGCTCGAGTGAAACAGGGCTAAATTAGGGTGGCTTCCAAACCAGCAAAGAAGATAGATTTGAGACATGAGGTAGGGACAGAATCAATGATACTTGTCAACTATGCCAAGTGAAGATATGGAGTAATGAGGGAGAAGAGAGATCCAATCACTTGGAGGCTGCAGACCTTGGTGACTACGAGAATGGTGGAGCCCATGACAGAAATAAGGAAGTGAGTGGGAATGATCTATTTAGGGGGAAAGATAATGGGCTGTTTTGGACATGTTGAGTTTGAGATGCCTACGGATCATCAAGGCAGAGAGGACAGACAAGGAGTCAAAGACGTGGGACTGGAGCAAAAGAGAGATACCTGACGGACAGATAGGATCATATAGGACGGATGTATAGGAAGTAGAGATGGGGGGAGGATGGGAGAGACTTTAGAGGCTATCTAGTCCAATTTCCTTTACAGATGAGGAAACTGAGGCCAGAAGGGCTAAGTGAGTCACCCGTGATCACACAGGCAGCGAGTTAAAGAGGTGACATCTGAACCCAGATCCTCTGAATCCAGATCCAATGTCCTCTGATGATACCTTAGCCGACAACATACACCACTATGACACTGTAAATTAAAACATCACTAAATAGAAGTCAAACTCTAAGTAACTGAAAAACAAATAATGATCCTAGACAACAGATAACGAACAGATAATGAAACATGCCTCCCTCCCTCCTCTTGGCAGAGAAGGGACATTACAAAGACAGAATGTTGCATCATCATCATGATTCATAAAGAGCTTTAAGGTATGCAAGGCACTGTGCATCTTATCTCATTTGAACCTCATAACAATCTAGTGAGGCAGGTATTGTTATTATTAGTAGTTATCTCCATTTTACTGAAAAGAAAGAGGAAGAGAGAATAAGTGACTTGCCCAAGGTCACACAGGAGTGTCTAAGGTGGGATCTGAACTCAGGTCCTCCCAGCATCAAGTCCAGAACTCAGCCACTGCAGCACCTTGCTCCCTCCAATAGTAACTAGGCTTTTTATAGCATTTTTTTTGCAAAGCACTTTATGAATCTCTTATATGATCCTCACAACCACTCCAGTAGGTAGGAGCTACTACTACTCCCATTTTACAGATGAAAACATTGAGGCAGAGGTTAAGTGATGTGCCTGGGGACATACAGCTACTAAGTGTTGGAGGTGGGATTTGAACTCAGGGCTTTCTGACTCCGGGTGCAGCACTCTACTCACCTAGGTGCAGAGACCATCAGTCAGTGTATCAATGGTTTTTACCAAACTTGCTTTATTAAAGGGAAAACTTTGGTGGTGATGTAAACACAAAAGTTATCAGTGAACTCCTTTCCAAATGAGGTAAGATCAGCCTCACAATGAGGACACACAGGAGTCTGCCTCTCCCGTTCATCTGAAGACAGTCTGGGTTGGGTATTGTAAGCTCAGTGGGAGACAACAGCTGTTATACTGCAGCCCCCGAGAAGGCTAATACCATTTGAGAGGAGCATCATTTCCAGGAACAAAGAGCTGTTAATCCCGTTGTTCGACGCCCCATTCTGAAGCCTACGTTTTAAGGAGGACCTCAACAGGCTGGAGGAGAATGCTTAGGGGAAGAGACCCAATATGGTTCGAGGTTTTGAGTTCAGGACACATGAGGACCAGGGACATTCATTTGGCCTGGGGCTTCTCGTCAAGTCTTTGAAGGGCTATCAACAGAAGAGGGTGAGCCCAAGAAGGAAATGGCAAACCACTGCAGTGCCTCTGCCAAGAAAACCTCAAATGGGGTCATGAGGGGGTCAGACATGACTAAATAATAACGACAACAGGTGAGGGATGGCTTAGTCCTAGGGAGAGCCCACAGCAGTAGGTAGAAACAGCAAAGAACCCTCATCTAGGGTGAAGACTTCCTAACCACTACTTATCCAAAAGTGAAAGGGGCTGCCCCAGGAGGAAGCGGGTCTCTCCTCTCAAAACCTCAGACCTTCAAGCAAATGCTGGGCGACCACTCGTCAGTATGTACTAGATAAGATCCTTATTGATGAGCTGGGGTAAGTGGCCACTTCCATCAGTGAAATTCTATGATTTCGTGATTATCAAAGAGGCTTAAAAACTGTTGAGAAGCCCTCAATACCCTAACCCCAAGAAGTCGACTCAGAAGTCTCCCTCTCCTCGGCCAAATCCAGCAGACCACCATCGCCGGCTTAGCACCTGGAGCAACAGAAGACATGTCAAAAAGCAGTACATAAATAATTGCTGAATGAAAGATGCAGAAGGTGGAAGGAGAGACCGTGATAGGCTGGAGTTGTCAGAGAAGGCAGGATTTGAAGTGGACCTTTTAATTATAGAACTTTAGCACTGGAAGGACCTTGTCGATCATCTAGTCTCCTAGACCAGCTCCTTATTTACAGATGAAGAGACTGAGACCCAGAAAAAGAAAGGGACTTATCCAAGGTTACACAGTGAGTTAGCATCCAAGTCCGTCTCCTGACTCCTGCTCCAGTGTTCATTCCATCGTGCCTCAATTGGAGGGAGCTAAGTGGTACAGTGAATAGAAAACTGGACCAGAAGTCAGGAAGACTCAAATTCAAATCTGACCTTAGACAGTTAATAGCTGAGTGACCCTGGGAAAGTCACTTAACTGCTATCTGCCTCAGTTTCCTCATCTGTAAAATGAGCTGTCATGAGGATTAAATGAGATATCTGTAAAACACTTATCTAAAATCAGCATATAAATGCTAGTTATTAATCTGCTTATTTATTTCTGCTTTTGTAGGAAAGGGTAAGATTTATTAAGCACTTATTGTGTTCTAGGCATTGGAGACACAAAGATAAAATTAAACTGTCTCTGCCATCAAGGAGCTTACACTATTGACATCTTTTGTTTTTTTCATCAATCATTTAGAATATGCTCCCTTCCTCTTGTCCTCAACACTGAACCCTCTCTTGCAACAAAGATTGAGGAGGAGAACAAGCATGTATTAAGCCTCTCTTATGTGCTAGGCACTGCAGCAAGTGCCTTACAAATATTATCTCATTTGATCTTTACAACCACCCTGGGAGGTAAGTGCTATTTATTTTCTCCATTTTTTTAGATGAGGAAATTGAGGCAGAGGTTAAGTGACTTGCTTAGGGTCACACAGCTAGTAAACATCAGAGGCCACTGAACTCAGTCCAGTGTTCCTGACTCCAAGGCCAGCTCACTTTCCACTAAGCCACCTAGCTTTCATAAGATAAAATATACAATTAACCAAATACTGATATCATGATTTGATCTGACAGTGTAAGAAATATCTAGCCCAGTCATTCAGGAGGACAATTTGGAACTATACTCAAAGGGCCAGAAAACTATGCCTACCCTTTTTCCCAGCAATACCATTACTAGGTCTGTATCCCAAAGAGATCAAAGAAAAGGGAAAAGGACCTATCTGTACAAAAATATTTAAGGCAGCTCTTTTTGTGGTAGCAAAGAATTGAAAATTGAGGGGATGCCTATCGACTGGGGAATGGCTGAACAAATTGTGGTATATGAATGTAATGGAATACTATTATTCCATAAGAAATGATGAGGGGGATGCTTTCATAAAAACTTGGGAAAATTTATATGCACTGATGCAAAGTGAAGTGAGCAGAACCAGGAGAACATTGTACACAGTAGCAGCAATACTGTACAATGATCAACTGTGAAACACTTCACTATTTTGATTAAGACAGTGATTCAAGACAATTGCAAAAGACTCATGATGAAAAATGCTATCCATCTTCAGAGAGAGGACTGATGAACTGAGTACAGATTGAAGTATGATTTTTTTTCAATTTATTTTTCTTGCTTTTTTTTTAGCAACATGGCTAATATGGAAATATGTTCTGCATGATTTTACATGTATAATTGATATATTGCTTGCCTTTTCAGTGGGTAAGGGAGAGGAGAGAGAGAGAGAATTTGGAACTCAAAAGTTTTAAATAATGAATGTCAATAATAAATAAATAATATTTTCTTAAAAAAATAAATACTCTGGTCCCATAGTCCCTCATCTTTTTGATAAAAAAAGGACCACTAGGCCAAGATGCTGACTGGAAAGCAGGGACTTGCGTGAGCTCCCTGCCAGGTCCCTCCAAAACCTATAAAAATGGCTCTGAACAAATTCTAGAACTGCAAAACCCACAAAATAGCAGAGGGAAGCAGGTATCCAGCCCAGGACAGCCTCGATGGTCACTGGATGAGGTCTATCGTGCATGGAGCGGAGGGGAGCGGAGCCCAGAGCCGGCAGCAGGACCAAACAGACCAGGAGCCAGGCAGAACAAGCCCTAGCGCCCTCAATCAGTGAGCTGTGGCAGTTACCAGACTTCTAAACCCACAAACACCAGAGACAACAGAGAAGGTTAGTGAGACAAGCCGTGGGGGACAGAGTGAAAAGAGTTTGCAGTTCACCCACCACCCCAGGGGCAGCGGGGGGAGGTGCAGCTACAGAACTACAGCTGCAGTTATTTCGGGCCCCTGGCCCACTTGGTGGGAGGAATTAAGTGGCAGATCAGAGCAGGAGTGCAGAGCCTGCTTAAGATTTTCATCAGGTCCAGATTGGTGGTTCTTGAGGAAAGAGGAATGCTGGTGTGGCAGAGCTGGCTGAATAGAAATAGCTCTGAAATCAACGGCACATCCCCTCAAACTTAGAACAAAGTACTCTTTACACTACAAGCAGTCATTCCCTTCTGAAAAACTCAAGGGTCAAGTAAGTTGGCTGGGAATATGGCCAGGCAGTGAAAATGCACTCAGATTCAGTCTCAGACTTTGGAATCTTTCTTTGGTGACAAAGAAGACCAAAACATACAGCAAGAAGTCAATGAAGTCAAAGAGCCTATATCAAAAGCCTCCAAGAAAAACATGAACTGGTCTCAGGCCATGGAAGAGCTCAAAAAGGATTTGGAAAAGCAAGTTAGAGAAGTAGAGGACAAATTGGGAAGAGAAATGAGAAGGATGTGAGAAAACCATGCAAAACAAGTCAATGACTTGCTAAAGGAGAACCAAAAAAATACTGAAAAAAATATTGAAGA
>CM053622.1:530192583-530237233 GCA_028646595.1 Phalanger gymnotis | reverse complement strand
AAGGGTTTTACATAATGATACGCATGTGGCCTATGTTGAATTGCTTGGCTTCTTAGGGAGGGTGGGCAGCGAGGGAAGAGGGGAGAGAATTTGGAGCTCAAAGTTTTAAAAACAGATGATCAAAAAACAAAAAAAAAAAGTTTTTGCATGCAACTAGGAAATAAGATACACAGGTAATGGGGCATACAAATTTATCTTGCCCTACAAGAGAAGAAGGGAAAGGGGGATGGAAGTGGAAGTGGGGTGACAGAAAGGAGGGCTGACAGGGGAATGGGGCAACCAGAATGTCTGCCATCTTGGAGTGGGGAGGGTAGAAACGGGGAGGAAATTCGTAATTCAAACTCTTGTGAAAATCAATGCTGAAAACTAAATATATTAAATTAAATTAAAAAAAAAAGGACCACTAAGAGTTTCAGGGAATAAGAATAAGAATAGATTTTTAAGATTAACCTGGAGGTGGTATGTAAAGACAAATTAGAGGAAATTAAAGTGGGCTTACCAAGTAGGAAGGTATTTGCAATTTAGGTATGAAGTTATGTGGGGCCTGCCAAAAGGAACAGAAAAGAATGGATAGAGGTAATGCCTTCAAGAAAGAAGAACCAACAAGACATAATGAGTGATCAGATATAGAGGCAGAGGAAAAAGAAGGAAGAGCCAAAGTTGGCTCTAAAGTGAATGACAGCATTCATAAAAAATAGGGAAAAGAAAAAGGAGGAGGCCCTGATAGAAGGGAAGACAGACTGAAGAGGTGGTGGTCAGAAGCATAAGAAGTAGGGATGTTAGGAAGGGAAAAATCAGTTTGCAGATAAAGATGTGGACATGTTTAGACAGGTCTAGGATACCTAAATGAAAATTTACATTAGGCAACTGGCATTGTAGGATTAAAGCTCAGAGAGAGCTGGAGACTCCAATTTGGAAGTTCTCAACATAGAGTGATTCACTGAAGAAAAAGAAGAGCTCTCTAAGACGGAAGAAGAGAAGGAAGAACAATAAATATTTTTAAATGGATAATTTTTTTAAAATTTAATTAATTTTTTGTTTTCACCACTCACTTCCATAATATTTTGAGTTCCAAATTTTCTCCCCATCCCTTCCTTCCTCCCACCACAGTCGGCGTGCAATCTGATACAGGCTCTACATACATATTAATATTAAACATATTTTCACATTAGTCATGTTATAAAGAAGAATTATAACCAATGGGAGAAACCACAAGAAAGAAGAAACAAAAAAAGAAGAGCAAATAGTCTGCTTCGATCTGTATTTAGACCCCATAGTTCTTTTTCTGGATGTGGACAGCATTTTCCATCATGAGTCATTTGGAGTTGTCTTAGATCCTTGTACAATAAATATTTCTTAAGCACTGACTATGCAAAGTGAGAGGTGGTATGTCGTAGTTGATGAGAGGAAGCTTAAGAGTTGGAATTTCCTGGCTTCAAGGCCATCTTCTGACATATATTGGCTAGGTGACCCCAAGATGTGTGATCCATGCAGATCACACAGCTTTACATTTCAGAAGAGTCTCTAGTCTGCATTGGTAAAGGAAGTTTTTTCACCAGGGAGATAGGGAGATCTCCCCTACAGAGATGAAATCACTGGGGGAGGGCAAAGTGTCACAAGGCAGAATAAAGCTCAGGACCAGGAAAGATGTCTAAAAAATCATGGGTCCCTGTTGTCAAAGAGCTTTCAGTCAAGGGAAAGCCTATATTCAGGCAGAAAAGCTAAAGAAACTGGTAAAATAACTGCAAATTTGAACTTTCAGGCTACTGGACAAGCACTGTCTCGTCACTAAAGCTAAGTAGGGCAAAAGAACAATGAAACTTACTAAATACTTACATTATTTAACACAGATTTTGAGATATCAACTACCCAGAACCTATATTAAACCACCTCTCAAAAGTAGCATTTTTAAAAAAAGTATTGGTTTCTTTTCAAGCACATGTCATTGTAACTACTACATAATTCAACAAGTATTTATTAAATACCTACTAGGTGCTGGGCACATTAAGTACAGAGGATACAAGTACAGTGAATGAAACAATTCTTACTCACAAATAGCTTATAGTCTAATACTTGACTACACATATTTATTACAAGAAATCTGTTGTGGTTTTTTTTTCTTTAATGGGACCAAGGGGTAGGGAGAGAAAATAGACTTGTTAATTACCTTTAATAGGTTAAATTAATAGTTTAAAATTTTTAAATAGACAATTATACATATGCATACATATAATTTACATTAAACATAAAGAGAATACCTAAAAATATACAAGGTAGCTAAGGATTAAGTAGTTTGAAAAGGGAAGCACTAGTATTTGGGAAAATAAGGAAAGGGTCCATGTAGAAGTGGTGCTTGTGCTTGTATCTGGAAGGGAGAAACAGCATATGAGACAGGTGAGGACAGAGGACAATCCCAGGATAGGAAAGAGCCAATGCAAAGAGATGGGATGTGAAACAAGGAAAGGAGAGAAGGTTTGACTGGGCTGGGAATCTCATGCAATGAAGCTACAAAGATAAGGATAAGTTGGGGCAAAGTCGTGTGGGGCATTAAAAGCTAAAGGAGGAGTGACTGAAGCTGACTGAGGAGAAGAGAGCTATGATCGATTTCCAAGCTTCAGGAAAAATCACATCACAGGAGCTGTATCTAGGACAGACTACAGAGGAAGGGGGCAGAAATGAGGCAGAGCTCAGTTAAGAGACTAGTATGATAAGCTAGGGAACAGGTGAGATGGGCCTGAACTAAGGTATCTGTCTGAGTAGAGTAAAAGAAGAGCACATTGAGCTTCAAGGATTGTCCAAAATGGCTACATAAATGCACCAACCATATCTAGAAACTCCAGCTATTTAATTTTTTCTCCTCATATCATCACAGACTCTATCAATTCTGCGATTTGCAACTACATGACTTCTTCACCTCAAAAGAGTTATATAAGGAAAATATAGGTTTCCAACATCTCTATTCTTCTCACCTTATGTCTCCCACATGGGAGCAATTTTAAAACATTTATAATTATGTGAAGAGTGGATCTAACTCATATTATTACTGCTGGGTACAAAAAGCTCTTTCTAAATGGTTTTTAATGGTTACTTTTTTTAATAGTACATTCCATCTCGGGGTCTAGAGCACAAAATGTTGGAAGCAACACAATATTATAATATGCTACAATGCCGCTTGCTTACTCTAACAGCATCCAGCCCACTTGAGGGGGAGAAAGGGAATAAGCATTTATTAAGCACCTCCTTTCATCTGATCCTCCAACAGGGTAGGTGCTACTATAATCCTCTTTTCAGGTTGAGGAAACAAAGGTAAACAGAAGTTAAGTGGGAAGGGGAAGGGAATCAGCAATTAAGTACCTACTATGTGTCAGGCACTGTGCTAAGCTCCTTACCATTATTATCTCATCCTCAGAAAAACCCTGGGAGGTTAAGTGCTGTTATTATAAGCACAGGTTAGGTGACTTGCCCAGAGTAAGTGCCTGAGGCTGGATTTGAACTCAGGTCTTCCAGACTTCAGGCCTGGGGTTCTATCCACTTCACTGACTACCTGCCTCAAGTTCTCTTGAGGAATGTAAATCCTAACAAAGCTTCAGAGGAAAATATCTGGGGTCTGGTTTTTTTTTAAGTTTTATTGATGAACTGTTTCCTTTCTACTTTACCAGCAGTTACAGATTATTCCCACTCAGCGAAAGATCTCTTGTAACAAAGTAA
Organism: Phalanger gymnotis; assembly: GCA_028646595.1. NCBI lineage: Eukaryota > Metazoa > Chordata > Mammalia > Diprotodontia > Phalangeridae > Phalanger > Phalanger gymnotis. The sequence continues at coordinate 530,233,525 of CM053622.1, read as the reverse complement.
ACAATTAAGCAAAACTAATACAGTAACTTCATTTGAAAGTATATGTAATATTCTGTTTCTGTGGCCCAGCAAAACCCACCCCCTCATTTTTTAAATGGATAGGAATATTTTCTCTACCTCCCACCACCCTCACCCCACTGAAGAAAAGAAACAAAAAATAAATTCTTGTAAAAAACATGCAGTCAAGCAAAACAGATTCCCTCAATGACAGTATACTGTACACACACAAAATTTGCGTGTATCCATTCTGCATCCATTAACTCCTCTGTATTGAAAGCATGTTTCATCACTGCTCCTCTGGAATCACGTTTCAAAACTGAAAAGGATGTTTGCAGAGAACAGGGTTCTCCGTGAGAGCTATGCATTCATTACGTAGCTAGCCTCTCCAACAAAGAAAACTCTGAGAAGAGGCTACTGAAGAGTGAGTTTCTTGGGATGGATGTGTGAGCATAAAAATCTCCTCAAGGGCCAGAGCCAGATCTATGAAACCTGAACTAAGAGATGAAGCTTAATTACATTTTGTTCATGCATCCATTTTGCCACAGCCAATTTACCATGCTCATCTCTATTCCAAGGTATCAAAGAAGACAGAGCACTGAACATGGAGCCAAAAAGATATGCATTCAAATCCAGCCTGAGACACGTAGTAGCTGTGTGACTCTGGGCAAGTCACTTAACCTCTGTCTCAGCTTCCTCATCTGTCAAATGGGTATAATAATAGCACCTACCTCCCAGAGTTGGTGTCAGGATCAAATAAAATAATATTTTTAAAGTATTTTACAAACCTTAAATAAATGCTAGATGTTAATTTCATCTAGTCGGATGTTTATGCATTAATGCAATGAGTAATTTACTTGCACAAACCCATTATTTGACATAAGGAGCTAAAGCACTAGAAAAACACTCAGATATCTAAAAAAGTGATTCAAGGGCAAATTCTCAGGGTTTGGATGGATAAAATATTAAAGGTTCACAATTAAAGGAACTTGGAGGGGTGGCACTATGCAGTGGATAGAGCTGACCTCTGAATCAGAAAGACGGGTTCAAGTGTGGCTGTACATCTCTGGGCAGGCTATTTAATCCCTCGGTACCCCAGGATTTTGAGTTGCAGAAGACTCAATGATCTGAACTGGGGAAGACAGTGGCCTTCCCAGGAGCAAAGGCACAGGTTTATGGGGGGGGGGGGGCGAGGCAGGGAATGACTCTTACCTTTCACAACCTTCATCAAGATCTTGACAGTCACAAAAACTAGCAACCAGATGGTTCTTTTCCCCATTTCGATCTATGTATTCACAGCAGCAAAGGGGTTCCAACTCAGGCTCTTCTGTTTTCTTTTTCTTCACAGTTTTCCTATTCACCTTCGGTGCCATGACCAGCCCCTGTCAGCATGAGGGGAAGAGCCCTTGAAGAGAAAGAGTGCAACTGAGTACACCCTCTAGTCCAAAGGCTCACTACCCTAGGTCTCTCTGGTTACTTTTAGAGATCACAGTCGTCCACACCTAAACACACCCCAAAACAACTGAGAGGAGGGAGGGAAATCACTTTCTTCGGGATTTATGGTTTCTCTTTTAAGCCTGGGGAGAGAGGGGCTGTCAGGCCTTTACTATTCATCTGTTGCCTCCAGCGCCTCCCCCTCCCTCCTGTGCAGGGATGCTTACAGTTCCCATGGCGACAGTGGACCACGCTCTCAGCAGCCAGGCCAGGGAGGAGGAAGCCGGGAGCCACTGACAGAAGTGGCCGCAACACACCTGACATCCCAGAAAGGTACAGGAGTGGGTGGGGTGAGAAGGGCGTGACAGCCTCGGTCTCGGGAAGTCCCCGCGGAGAGGGAAAACTGCCGTTTTTCCAGAAATGGGAGGGGAGGGGAGGAATGTTAGAATAAGAGAAAGGGGAGGTCACCTTGCCCACACACACAGCTCAAGCCCGGAGGGGGCGTATTTGGAAGGCACCTTCCAGAAAGGCTCGTTCTCTGGGTGCCAGGGTGCAGGGGAAAATGATAACGACTGCCATTCCTAGAGAGGGCTTTATACACCTTATCGGATTTAATCCTCACCACATCCCAGAGGAAGGGGGAGGCTGGGGGTGTGCGTGTGCGTGTGCAATTACCATTCCCATTTCACAGAGGATAAAAGTGAGGTTCTGAAAAGGAGCGGTGACTCGCCCAAGGTCATACACACTGTGCCAGAGCACATCAGGATTTGAATCTCGGTCTGCTCCTCCGAGTCCTGCAGGTCCACGGCGTGTGGGCGTGGGGGTACAGGGAGTGTGGGGGGGGGGTTTGCTCGGGGATCAGCCCTCCCCCGCAAGCCTGGCTCTCCGGCTGCGGCCCCGCCCCGATCCGCCCTTGACCTTGGGGCTGAGTTATAGTTACCTTCCCTGAGAGAACACCGGACGACTAGGTGGCGACGCGGACTCCTCCAGGCTCCTCCAGGCTCCCCCGGTCCGGACCCACGGAGGCGGCAGCCCGCGCCCGGGTGCCCCAGCGCCCCGCCGCCGCCGCCGCCGCTCACCTGGCAGCCACAGGCGTCCCCCGCCCTGGCCCAGGCTCAGGTTCAGGCTGGAACTCGAGCGCAGCCCTCGGGCGGCGGCGGCGGCTTCCGACGTTTGCCCGGGACTTTGCCGCCTCCGCCGCCTCCTCCTCCTCCTCCTCCTCCAGACCGGCGCCCCCGCCCCTTCTGTCTCCTCCCCGGCCCTCGGTGCTTCCGGGTGCCCCGCCCCCTGACGTCGGGAATTCCCCCCCTTCACTCCCCCGCCTTGCAGAAGCCCACGTGCGAGGCTTCCCCGAACCCAGACCCCTCCCAGTCCCGCGGAGACCCAAAGGGCTTTCCAGCCGTCGAGCCTTCGTTGGGGCGGGGTGGAGGGGGGAGAGCCTAGAGAAGGGGTGGGGCGGGGAGGAGAGCAGACTGGGCTAGGGGGGCAGGGGCCCAGGGCAGCGCAAATGGGGGCATCCCCTGGCACAGGACTTGAGGCAAGTCTGCAGGATGCCTCGAAGCTGTTCAAGGTGAAGGGAAGAACTGAACCCCAACTTCCTCCAGCACCAAGTGTTTCCGATTTTGTAGGAAAGGAAATCCCGTTAAAAGCTGGGCACCCTTGGGTCATAAACACGAACTTCCACGCCAGGTCAGGTCCGTGGATCTCCCAAGACCAATACCCGTCCAGAGGCTCCTAGCAGGGAGCCTTTTGCCTCTTTTTTTGTATTCCCTGTCCTGGCACATAGTAGGCGCCTTAATAAATGTTTTATGGATTGACCCTAGGGACTGGTGAGACCTAAGTGCGTACCTCTTCTGATTTCAATCACAAAATGTTAAGGGAAGTATTCTTATCATTTTCTCAACAACCTATTAAGGATTTGACGTTCATCTAATTCTTTAAGCCTACATAGTTTTTGAGTAGAGGACTGGGGGAAAAAAAAAAAGGTAAACCTTAATTCGCACACACGCACACACACGTGCACACATAAGGGATCGTGTTCCAATTCATTCTCCCGGCGAAATTCCCTAAGTTTTCCGTAATGATTATGTTCCAGACCAGCCTACAAAAGCTTAATGATTAATACCTAAAACGCTGGACTCTACTAAAGTGCTCTGAAGACTCCCCATTGTGTTTCTGTGTGAAAATGAGCTTGTCGTTATATAGCGAGGAACGTATCTCCCCCGGACTAGGTATGATCAAGAGGGCAGGCTCACCCATCTTCCCTTTCTCTCGCCAGACTGTGGGTTCTGGGGCTCCCCGGGTCTAACCCATGGCTGATCTTTATCCTAGCCTGTGACAGTGCTGGTGTTCCTGGTGGTTGGAGGTGGTAGGGCACTTCTGAAGTCCACAGATGAAAATTCGAGGTTAGTGGGAAAACTGGCCACCTACTCCGGCTACAGGCTGCTCCTCACCACCACACCTTCCCCCCACCCCCTTTCTCTTTTCACAGAGAAGCGTGGCATCTACCTTCAGGTTTTCTACTTCCTTGGTCCACAGTTGTCTGATAGAAACAAGCATCGTTAGTTATTTTTTGAGAGGGTTTTTATTATGATAGGTTCATTTCTGTGCATCTCACCACCTTTCATTTTTCAATTAGACCCTATATTAAAAAAAAGTGGACAAAAAAGGTAATAATGTTTTTTGGCACACACAAAGGACTACAGTAAAAATCGTACACATTTTCTGATCAGTAAAATAAAGAGCTTCCATCTCTGTCGCTATAATTCTAAATGCATTAGGAGAAATTTGATGAGGGAGACATGATCACTGCCGTCTACAGGGCATGAGGAAAGGTTTCCTGAGATGGCACTTTATAGCTGAGCCTCATACATAACCACTCATTGCCTTCTTCCTTCTGTAAGGTAATAGCAGCATTTTCCAAGTCACTCAGGTTTGGAATTCCAGTCATTTTTGATGTTGACCCCCTAAAACACAATAGGTCTGACCCTTCCTTTCCATTTACCCACCATCACCTTAGTTTAACTCTTACGACTTCATACCTAGATTCTTTCAGGAGCCTCCTAACAGGACTTTTTGAAAACTGGCTGTGGCGGGACAGAAGAGGATTGGGGGGGGGGGGTAAAGAGAGGTTAACCCATCTATTCTTTGCCTTCTTTGTCATTCAGTCCTCTCCTGGAGGTGGATCAGAATTGAGTGAGGAATAGATCCCAGGCTGCTGGAGAGTATTGTGAACTCCACCTACCTCCATTTGAACTGAATCTTTCCTGAAGGAGATGCCTTAAGTTTGGTTTAATTATGCAAAAAAAAAAAATTTCCAAAAAAAAAAAAGTAGCTAAAACTGATCATGGTCCCAAAGAAGTGAGAATTCAAGCAGGAAGAACTTTGTAATCACTGCCACAGGCAGTGCCGGTGTTGGGTATTCTGGCTTCACTGGTTATCTTTGTTAAGTAGGAGGATCCAATCTGTGAAGTTTTTCTCCCTCAGAAATGACTGACATGCTAACAAAAGGCATGACAAAATGTCTTTTTAAAACTTCCATGTGATACTGAGTGCATATTGATGAGTAAGAACTTTGCAAATTGACCATCAGTATGATCCAGATGTATGGTTTATATTTTTTTGGTAGCTTTTTATGGATTTTTTTTCTTTTAAACAGGAGGCAAAAAAAAATAAAAGACAGATGAAATTTAAGACTTTTAAGTGTTTTATTGACACTCAATTTACATGACAAGTTCAAATTTTCTTAGAAATTTCATAACTCGTACATAAAAATTTAGTCTGAATTTATAAGGGAAATTAGATCATTTGGTTTGAGGTATATTGTAAGGACAATCTCTATGGCTTAAGAAGCACCATAGAAAATATTTGTTATTTATCCTTCTTGTGCCCATAACAAACATCACCAGACATTGAGTTCTCATTTTAAAATTCAGTAACTACTGTTTATAGCCTTACCTCCAGCCCCTCAGGAACTCCTCATTACAGGTACTCAGACACTACTTGTAGAGATGGAAGTCAGAATCCACGTACTACAACCACAATTCTCCCTACAGTCAGTATTTCTATTCTTTACTGGCCTCTTAAGGAAAGGCTGTAATAATCTCATGGGGTTTCTATGACTGGAAAAATCAGGAAAGGTTTAACTCAAACCTACAGCTTGTCAACTGGAATAAGAATTTATGAAAGAAAATTCTCATCCAATTTTTTTTTCTAGCATTCCAGGGTAAAAACCCAGAGCTCTTCTCCCCCGAGAGCATTCTATTTCAATATGCTAACTCCTGAAGAAAAATCTTGGTTTTTCTTCTGTTCACAAGGATAGCACACTTGTATAAGAATGGGTACAAACATTGAGACAGAAGGTCTAAATGAAGAAGCCAAGATTTGTCTAGCTTATATCTTACCTGAAAAACAAAACACCTACGTACATAAAAAGGATTCTGACCTACATGGTCACCGAAAAGCAATTCCTGAAATTAGTAACAATCAGTTGGCTCACTTCTACCAGTTGGGGAGAGCTGCTAAAGTAAAGCTAAGCTCTTAGTTCAAGTATTCCTTATCCATCAGTAAATGCCTAGATTTTAACAGCAGAATTTTCTAGTTTTTAAGACTTGGAACAGGAGTCTTCTTTTTCTTTTTTGTTAATCTACTTTCCTACTCAGTCTGCCCGAAACACTGTTCTGCCATTATTCACATAAAGAGCCATGGTCTTGTCACCTCTGACAGTCATTTTTATAAAAAGCAAGTATTTCTTTATAGAGTTACTAGCCACATCAGTTTAATTGACCAGATCTTTAGAAAAATTACCACTCAGTCTCAAACCCAAAAGGATTTAACTATTGAACTTCCACACTGAATGATGGAAGAATTATAAAAAAATTTTATAGTAAATAAACTTAGAAGTGACTCATGAAAGGATCTGTACTTTTCCTTTAACACAAAGAATAAAGAGGTTTTTCCTGATGTTGTATTCATGAGACAGGTAACATCTCTGATGGAAAAACACATTACTTGACATTAGCTTTTCAATCGGTGATGACATTTGAATTTAACCTAAAAACTCAACCCTCGCTACAGAAAGTAATGGGCCACAATTTAAAGTGCTTTGCATTATTTATATTAATCACAGAAATTCAATAGTACAGTAGTCCCACATGTTCATCCTAGAAATTCACAGCTTAGAAATATGTGCAAGAAACAAAAGGATATATTCTCAATGTCATAGGTAACCATAATTATAAATAAATACTTAAAATATCCTTTTTTACTGGAAATACAAGAAATCAATGGAGGAAAAAAAAAACCTAATGCAGATGTTGCTGTGACAAGTGAAATCCTTCTTCTTTGGATTACTTCCAAATCTCTTCATTCATTGTCTCAGTTCATGGGAGTTTTTAGACCCTGAGATTGCTAGCTCTTAACAGCAACATCGGTCTTGTTCTTATTCAGGAGATCAAAGGTCCTCTGGAGCATAATGAGGGAGCTCTTCAGCTGGAAACATATCATTCCCCAACACAGAAATAAAATTGATTTTTACAATCAGATTTCACTTTTCAAAATTTGGTCATTTTGAGTGTTAAATGGTAATTTCTATACCCCACATAATTATGTAAATATATATAAATGGGTAATATATTACATGTTACTGACGTCCAAAAATTAGACTATATTGTTGGAACATTTATATCAGACATTAAATATCCACTCTTAATCTGTCCTTCATAATCATAATTTGTGCCAAGGTGATTGCTTATAGAAACCTTTCCCTCTTTTGCTGGGCCACAGCAGGGCTCTTGCTGTTATCTTCGGCTGACACTACTCCTCCTAAATTTTTATTCCATTAATCAAGTAGAGCAAGAGGATAGGTTTCCTAAGTAATTTCTAAAATCAGGCCAGTTGCAATGGTTTCCTTACTGTCTTCCAAATAAGTCATCTTTATAACTACCTCTGAACTATTTTTTTCCATCTAATGGACTTTTCATTCACCCCCCCTCTCCACCTAAACAAATTCAAAGCCCACCTATTTTTTGAAAACTTCCCTTACCACTCCAACCTAGAGAGAACCCTCTCCCTCCTCTGAACTCCAATAAAACTTATTATCTCCATCCTTCAATCTGGCATTACATTTAAACTTTATTGTATTCTTAGTATAATGTTTCTGCTATATGTGACTTGTCTCCACAATAAAACTATAAGCTCCCTGAAGGCAGGATTGTGATTTCTGTATCACGTTTCTCCCTGTTTCCCATTCCCTGCCCAGTTGCTCAATTAATAATTGGAATGAACTGAAGTCTTTTCTTTTTCAGACTGTCTCAGAAAGCATAGTTCTATTCAGGATTAAAGGGTCTATTCACATGGCTATTTTTTTTAAGTTTTAAATTATTAAACAGATTTGCACAAAAACTTTGATACCATTAAATATTCAGAATCTTTTAACTTTTTCCTCCACACGAAAGCTAACTTCTTAAACCTGTGACGCCAGAGGCTTGAAAACAAGGTCCCTATTGCTTGTCTTCTACTCTATCTCCCATTAACCCAGCCCTTTACTCTCATTTCTTTGCATCTTCCATTCTGACTTTCCCACAATGGACCCAACTTGGGATGATGATCTGCCAAATGCTTAAAGGGTACCTTGAAGCTTAGTTAAATTTATTCTGTCTTGGTAGTTTGTTTGTTTTTAAGCTCAAATTCAGCAAATATTTATTTTTCCAAATGTCTATCTGCATCATCACTGTGTGTTTGGTTTTAATCTTCTGGATTCATTAAAATGCATTTTTAAACTCTTAAAATAATTATCTGAGCTACCTAGCAATCAGAAAAAGAACTAATTCACATGTGCTAAGACAGACAAGAGCACTGTACACCCCTACCTGTTCAAGCATGGTTATGGAGTCTCTGAGAACTCCCTTCAATCGATGAGACTGATCTTTGCTCTTTGGAGTATTTTCTCCTCTTGATAACACATCAGAGGCTGAACTACAAGAACGATACCATTTTTGAAATGAGTGCAAGTGTCAGCTGATCTTTTATTTCCAAAATTGTTTAGTGCAACACTTATGAATTTGCAAAAATGGCTTGTCAACAAAGAATAGTTAGCAGACCAAATGTTATGATATTTCAAAAAAGGAATAAAATTTTCTTCAACTGAAAAATAACAATCTGATAAGAAGCAGTTAAAGAAGAAAGCAATAAAGAGATTTACTTACTTCCCAGAGTTTTCTTCCTGGACATGGAGATGGTAAAATGACTGAGCTGCGTGCTCTATCTTTGACAGCTTGAGGAAGAGGGTCACGTTCAGCAAGACTAACAACAGCAAACTAGGCATAAAGCAAGTTAAACACAGTAAATCCAAACTCTCGTCCAATTCTTATGTAATAATAATAGTAACAGCTAGCATGTATACAGTGCTATAAAGTTTGGAAAACATTTTACATGTATTATTTGATCCTCACAACAACCTGATGAAGTAGGTGCTATTATTAACACCATTTTACAGTTGAAGAAACAGTCTGAGATAGATTAAGTGACTTGCCCAGGGTCAAATGGCTAAGTAACTGTTTGGATTTGAATTGCGTCTTCCTTACCCCTAAGTCCTGACACTCTACCCACTGCACCAGCTAGCAGTCTAGCTGACTTGGTCAGTTTGTAATGCCAGTATAATTACATAAATAAAATAACCTTAAAGTAAATCTTCAAAAAATGGTATCCTGATTGCAATAAAGAGGGTATGATGGAGAGGCATATGTGGTTGTGGGATCTGGCTTGGAGATTTACTGAGTCAATCTTTTAAGTTTTAAATAGGATCATAAGGTTGGGCCCCAGATCATAAACTATTTAGTTAGATGATTATACTTCAAACACAAATCAAGGTCAAGGAAGAACAAGCTTCAAGTGGGTAATCAAGATACAATCACTTTGGGATAGGAGCAAAGTTTCAGTATTTCTGTGAAAACCAAGATTTAAGTAGAAAAATTAAATCATCCACAGCATTTTTGTCCAGGCTGCATAATCCCAAATATATATTCATGGTATCATCATATCTAAAATTTCACATGCTGAAACAAACTCATAATGTTGGTTTCCATAACAACCTTTCAAATGAATGTTAACCTCATTAAAAATACATACAAAATACATTTAGTATTACATCTTTCTAAAAGCTAAATTTTTCCCCCAGTATAATGTTATCTCCTCCTTCTTACATTTGTAGTAACATTTGTAGTATACCTTTTTGGCCAAAAATAAAGATCTAAAATAAGGCCAGCTAACAACAAACAGTTGGGCTGAAATATAAAGCAAGGAGATTCCACAGGTCACAAATGTATTTATTATTCAAAATTGTGAAAGTGAACTCAATACAGTCAATTCCTATTTACCCAGGAAACCAAACTACAAAAAAAAAGCTCAAAAACAAAGGATTGAAGTATGTTTTGTTTTTGGGTACTCTGTGGCCATGTCGTCTGGGAAAAGTACTGAATTTTGAGGCAGAAGACAGGAGCTCAAATCCCAATCTTATGATTATTTAACACTGAACAAATTAAAAAAAAAACAACCTCTTTGAGCCTCCGTTTCCAAATCTGTAAAATGAGAAATCTAGACTAGCTGAACCCCAAAGGTCCCTTTATGTTCTAGATTTATGCCTTTATGATTTATGAACTCTACTTTTATGAAAAACAGACAAAAGACATATTACAAGTGAATCTTCAGAGATATATTAGAAGAAACAACTTCCAGGGTATATCATAGGATCAGAGAACATTTATTAATTGCCTATACCTAATCTCTCTGAGACAATTTCCTCATCTCCTGGCTCTAGCATTTTATAATATCACACTTACAATCTAATGAGATGACCTTAACAGTTGTGAATCTGAGACACTATGAAATCCTGTGGTTTATGAACCACGCAAGATTGTTCTGTTTAACTATAATGCTAAGTATATTTTACTGTATTCTAATTCTTTAAAAAATTACACTTCATTGTACACATAACTTAGTTCTACTGCTATTTAATCAACAAGGACATTATTCTCCAATCATTATATATGTATATGAATAAATTATAAATTTATTTATATAATATATAATAATATATAAACATCAAACAAATTTAGGGATACATTTAATCTGATTCCTTGGCTCTAGATAGGTTTTATCACTTCCAATTATACTGATCTACTCTTTTCCTAAGGATTTTTAAAAATTTTATTTTTTAACTTTTGGTTTAGTATTTTATTTCTCCCCAGTTGCATGTAAAAACAATTTTTAATATTTGTTTTTAAAATTCTGAGTTCCAAATTCTCTCCCTTCCTCCCTCCCCACACCCCTCATTAAGAAGGCAAACAATTCAATATAGGTCATCAATGTGTAGTCATGCAAAACATTTCCATAACAGTCATGTTGTGAAAAAAATCATAGACCCCCCCCCCAAAAAAAATCTCAAGGAAAATAAAGCAAATAAGGGATGCTTCAACCTGTATTCAGACATAAGAATTTTTAATAAAGCAAGTTTCCACAACTAAGTAATTCATTTTGCTATTTAACAACTCTACAATAAGAAAATTGTTGGGTTATCCTAAATCTAATCCTGATGCAATTTCATTCCATTTTATTTTAATTTGATTAATTTAATTTGATTAGAATGGCAAATAGTATATTACTAACCTCTATATAACACAAACATAATATAAACATATCTAATAATAACTCTTACCTCTTCTTTATCTTTCTTTACCAATCCCACTTTTTAATCCTTTTTTTGTGATATTATCATCTAACCCTCTCCAAAGGTCTTTTAAATTGTGGAACCTACTACTAGCCTCAGTTCTCTCATGAAAGTAGATAATAACAGGCCACTTCTCAAGTCTGTATGCCATGTTAGGGCTGATAAATCAGAGTGGCACAATTAGCTTGTTAGTAACTTTTCATGTGAAGTAAGTTTTAATTGTTGTCTAAGTTACAATTAATTTCATTTAGACAAAGGTATCCATCCTATAAATATCGACTTCATCTGAACCAGAAGGCAGAATATTTAACTCCAGACTATGTTACATGTGTGTGTGCACACACACATAGGCATACCTAAGATGCTTTGACAGCATACTTTCTTTTAGCCTGCGCTAAAAAAAATTTATGGACAAAAATGCTGCCTACCTCACTCTCATAATGCTTCTTACAAATGAAGCCAAAGAAACTGTTAAATAGAACCTGATTGAATATATTCTCATAGAATGCCCTGATCTAGCCTGACTGCCTAGGCAACAGAGTGTGAAAAGGTATAAATGGGATTATCCCTAATCCACCGGCCTATATGTACAAAACTCCCTTAAAGCACAGGGAGCTTCTTATTACTGCCTCTAAGGAAATGCTTGCTGCATTACCACCTGATTTCTAAAACACAGCATTTTCTGCAATGTCTAAAAGCTTTGTTAAAATCAATGGTACAGGTAAGAGTGATGGAAGTCAGGTGATGTTATTTTATAGCTATAACCTTTCAAATCAGTTGTAAGTCTTCTCCTGAAAGAACCTCCATTCAGGAACATACTTCACAAATCATATAATCTGTGGTCAAGAAATCAATACTTACAAGACACTCATCACCACAATGATGGCAATGTTACGGCTTTCAGTTTCTCTTCTCCTTCCTACAGATCACAGGAAAGATCACATTAGAAAAGCTCAACATAAATTCTGGAAGCTTACTCTCTTATAAGAATATACAAAATATTTAAGTGAACAATTAACAAAAGAACATATAGTCTATTTTTATGTACCACTAAAAGGACAAATCTTTTATCTTTGTGTTATGTTATTTGATATAATACATAAGAGCTTTCCATAGAGGCAGCAGGTCACCATTGCCTACGTATTAAGGTTCCCTGAGGATTCTGGAAAGGCCTTAGTTTTACTTCCCTCTCATTACCCCTCATGTCTTTTCCACCTGCAGCAAAGTGATGACAGAATTTCCAAATGCCATAATAAGATTCGTTTCTTTGGCTTAGGCCTTTCTGTCTTCTATTAAAATGCAAATAACCCCCGAGAGTGGTAAGATTAGATGATGGATAAAAACATTCAAACTAAAAGTAGATTCTGATACGGGGGGAGAAGGCCCCCCAAGATATAAGGATGGGGTCTTACCAAGAAGAAGAAAAGGTCCAAATAGGGAAAGCTGAGGCTACTGAAAGAGAAACTTCTATTTCCTGATGTAGCTCAGGGCCAGCCCTCATATTTTTTGTTTTTTGTTTTTGGAGGCAATCAGAATTAAGTGACTTGCCTTGGGTCACACAGCTACTAAGTGTCTGAGGTCTGATTTTAACTCAGGTCCTCCTGACTCCAGGGCTGATGCTCTATCCACTGTACCACCTAGCTGCCTCTCTCATCTTTTAAATATGCATAAAAGTATAAAACCCTGACAATAAATATAGACAAGGGTTAAACTGCACTTAATTATGCAGGAACTATTTGTAAGGAACTCCAAGGGTTTTATTAATATTATCTAATAAATGAATCCTTGCTAAATCCCATTGGAAACATTTTTAATAAATAGAAATTTAAGAGCAAAGACATTAAATAAGTTTTCAAAGGTCAGAGAACAACAAGGAAAGTAGAACCTGCAATTCCCTCTCACAGTTTAGTTTTCTCTCTCATATTCAAGAGGTTCCTTTTAAAAATATATTTATTTATTTTTAGTTTTCAACATTCACTTCTATAAGATTTTGAATTTTAAATTTTCTCTCCTTCCCCAAGACAATGGGAATTCTCATATAGGCTATACATATACATTCATATTAAACAAATTTTCACATTAGTCATGTTGTAAAGAAGAGTTAGAACCAATGGGAAAAAAACATGAAAAAGAAGAAATAAAAAAGAAGAGAGAGCAAATAGTATGCTTTGATCTGCATTCAGACTCCATAGTTCTTTCTCTGGATGTGGATAGCATTTTCCATCATGAGTCTTTTGGAGTTGTCTTAGATCAAGAGGTTCCTTCTGCCTCATATAACAAAACAGAAAATTTCTGACCAAGGAATATGTACCTTTAATATCTCCCTTGGAGTCCAGGCCTATGGTCCCTGGGGGGCGTGAAGAAGAGTGTTTAGGAAGCATTTCTGCCATATTTCGATTAGTTCGTCTTCTCCTCCGTAAGCCACTGGGTTTTCCAGGATCTTCAATAGACGGCTTTAGCAAAGATTCCTCCATTAACAGATCTGATTCTGAAAGGGGGGGAAAAGAGCCTAGAGTTTTTTCATTTTATTAACAGATGGACATTTATAGGACTAACCTATGACTCAAGAGAAGGAAATAAAAAGCAATGGAAACTTTTTTTTTTTTTTTTGGTATATAACACAGAGCACATTAAGTAACATGGCAACGTCCTTGAACTCTTCCTTGTGTCTGAACCCACGTAATGGACTAAGTCTTTCCTTTAAATAAAAAGCTTCAAAGAATGCAATGACCCCACAATGATCCTTCATCATTCATAGCAAGAATAACCTATATCAATAAATAATGGGTATCATTAGTGCATATTCACCATACTTCTATATTAAATATTAAGGTAGCCATAAGCCAGTCATGGAAATAACAGGCTGTCCACTTATCTCAGGCGAACAAAAAATTTTCTCAAGTAATGGCACTTGATTAGATTAAAAATGTTCTGCTATCCAGATATTGAGACAAGAACTCACTATTTGTTCAGAAAACTGTAAAGTAATTTGGGAGAAACCAACATCATAAAGCAATATAAGTTTAAGATGGATATGTGATTTAAACATAAAGGGTGGTATCATAAGCAAATTAGGGGAGCACAGAAAAATTTATTTGTCAGATCTATAAATAGGGGAAGAATTCATGACAAACCAGAGATAAGGAAGTTCACAAGTGGTAAAATGGATAATCTGAAACCAATGCAGCTAAAATTAGAAAAAAAGCAGGAAATTTGGGGAAAAAATCTTTGCAGCAAGTTTCTCTGATAAAGGTCTCATTTCTAAAACATGTAGGGAACTAAGTCAAATTTACAAGAATGAGAGCCATTCCCCTCAGACTTAACTCAGTTATCTCTCACCTCTGAGCATTCACATAAGCAGTCCCACATTTCTGAAATGCATTCCTTCCTCATCTCTAACTTTCAGAATCCTCCTTCCTTCCAGACTCAATTCATAAGCCACCCCCTTCATTATTGTTCCCTAATCCCCTCAGCTAAAAGTGTTCCCTACCTCCTCAAATTTTGTCTGGCTCTCTCCTCTTATCACACCCCACATTATCTACATATCATACTGCTCCCCCCTCACTCTAGCAGAATGTAAGCTCTTTAAAGGCAGGTGATATGTTGAGTTTTGTCTATCCCCTAACACAGTGCTTTTGCTTAATAAGTGTTTACTGAATTGTCAAAAGGTTAATTGAATCTAAATAATACTCAAGTTAGATACTCTTAAGTAATCCTGAATTGAGTAACCATCAATTTTTCATGATTAAATGAATTATCTCCTAATATATTTGAAGGAGGACTTAAAGCATATAAACACCACACACACGAGTCCTCCCCAGACAACCTGCAGAACTGGACTCCATCTATGTGCACAAGTACAATGCGGGTTGGTAAGCGGCTCAACAGAATCTGAGGAGAATGGCACGCTCCCTTAGGGACCTCAGGTATGTGGGGCACCGGTGACAGGGGACAGCATTCCAGTGGGAGCCATTCCCACTATATCTTATATTCGACCATGACAACTACACCTCAGTGAGAAAATCTGTCAATAGTAATATGAACAATAAATACTATTTTCACAAACTAAATAAATCAAATAATGTACGAACCAAGTTGCTTGAAATAGTTTTCCAATGAGCTCCAAGAGGTCTTTTCAATTAAAGACTTCATGAAGCTCCATGGTTGTTTTCTATATTTCAACTCTGAAGAAACTCTAATAGGGAATAAAGGAATAAAAGACAATTAAATGAATGGTAGAGAGAGTTATGATAATACATAAATAATAACTATTTACAAATAAGCATTATTACAAAAAAGTGTCCAGAATTCACATTATATTATAGATACACATAAATACATATTCAAAGAGAACCACTAAAATAGTTATCACCTTCATACACACGTAGTATTGTTTCTGCACCAATTTTTTTTCTAGTGACACTGCTTCCTCAATTTCTCTAACCTTTTTTATAAGCTAAAAATCAACACATTGAAACAAACAAAAAATCAAATACACATTTCTCAGAAGTTTTCAAAGAAGGCTTAATGGAAATAAATTAGTTGAAAATAGATACAGTAATTAGGCATGACAGGGCAAAGCACATAAAGCCCTAGTCCTCTGTGTCTAATGCTCTAATATTTTTCACTTTTCCCGTGCTGTGGCTTACCGTAGCCTGCATTTTTGTTTTGAAGAACGAGTGATACAGTATCTGTTCAGAGTGTAGAAGTAATCATGGTAGGGAACATCATGGGCCAGAACTTCTGAATCCACCAAGTAAAATCGTGCTTCTTGACTTTCTTTATATAGTGTCTGTCAAAATAAAGCAAAATAAAATTAGAGAACACTTTCTAGATACATACATGTGTGTGTATGTGTGTGTATTAGTACTATTCACTCTAGAGCTAACTCTCATACTTAAGCACATCCTCCAATTCCAACAATCATTTGTTAAGTGATGGTGAGGAAAGCCACATTAGCTTCTGAGAAAGATACTTATAGTATGAAGACTGAAAAAGACATTTTCCAGGTCTCATGAATCACAGGATATATATGATATGACCCATTTTCGGAGAAGTCCAACAGGGCACTATTTGCAAATAGTCAGAAAACTCATCTCCAAACAGGATGATTCATTTCAATAAAATGAGACCTATCCAAATAACTTGCTTTGTCTTCTTGTGAGACATTTTATTGTGTTTCATGATATAACTGTTGCAGTATAATATGGTGGACAGGGAACTGGCCTTGAAATCAGGAATAGCTGGCTTCAAAACCTGTTTCTCACTTCACATGAACCATGTGACCATAGGCAAGTTACTTAAACTCTGGAGCTCAGTTCCCTCTATTGTAAAGCACGCCTTAATACCCATAGTATCCACCTCCCGTGCAGATGTCTAACAAACATTAAAGTGCCAGGTTCAAATTGTAATTATCTTTCATGTAGATAACTGTTTTATGTTATCTCAAACGATTCAATGATGGTGAAAAAAAATTCAGTCAATTTAAGAAAGCAAGTACCCCACTTTCAAAATTTAATCCTCTGGAGACTGAAATAAAGAAGAAGAAAAATTCTTCCCCCTAACCAGACCTCGGACTGGCAAGCTGAGGTTTCCAAAACTCCAGTCCATGAAAAGAATGGTTTGACAAGCTCTCCTAGTCTGAACCACGCCTCTTCTGCATGGCTCTTATTCATTGGCCATAGCTCCCTTCCCTGACCCTCACGTTTAACAATGAGAAAAAGAGAGAAACGACCAAATTACCAAAACATGTATATTATCCACAGACTTGTTCCATCTACTTCCTGATGCATATATCACATTCTAACTTGTATTAAAGTTATTTGTGCATATCTTATACCCCAAGACTAGACTGTAAAAATGTGAGGGCAAAAGCCATATTGTCTTTTATTGTATGCCCAATGCCTAGCACACAACAGTCACTTAAAATATCTTGCTGAAAAATAAAAGCACTGACAGGATAACAGGAATTAATTGGAATTTGGAATACATACATTGTACAATTAATTCTGCATAGACAGTTCAAAGTATTCTAGTACCATTGGAAAAGACCTGGCTCACTCACAGGTCATAGAGAAAGAACATTTAATTTAAGGGACACAAACCTATTTTTGAAAAGCCAATGCCTTCCACCCTTGTTATTGCGGGCATCTGGCTTCCTGGCTCCTTGAAAGCACCCTCCACGCCATTTTCAACACTCTCTTGGGCTAGCAACTTTAGCAGCTTCAGGGAGTGGTCGGAATGGGTAACCAATAAGGTTCCTTCCAACTCTTAAGATTCTGTGATCCTTAAAAAGACAGCTTAGAAGCAGGGAATTGGCTTAGTGGATGGAACACCAGGCCTGGAAAGGGAGAGGAGTTCAGTCAGCCTCAGACACTTCCTACCTGTGTGACCCTAGTCAAATCACTCAAACTCTTCTGCCTTACTTTCCTCATCTGTAAAAAGGGGATAATAATACCTACCTCCCAGAATTGTGGGGCATCTAGGTGGCACAGAGGATAGAGTGCTGGGCCTGAAGTCAGGAAGACTCACCTTCCTGAGTACAAATCTGGCCTCAGATACTTACTAGCTGTGTGACCCTGGGCAAGTCACTTAACTCTGTTTGCCTCAGTTTCCTTATCTGTAAAATGAGCTAAAGAAGGAAATGGTAAGCCTCTCCAGTGTGTGCCAAGAAAACCTCAAAAGGAGTCACAAAGAATCAGACATGACTGAAACAACTGAACAACCATCATCCAGGATTGTTGTATCAAATGAGATAATATTTGTAAAGTGCTTTGGAAACCTTGGAGTTGTACACATGCTATTACTATTATTAGTAGTAGTAACAGCATTGTTATTGTTATTATCATCATCCCTTGGGGCCTCTAGAGTACTCCTGATATATTCTGGAATTACAAAATTAACTTAACTGAATTTAGAATTGTCTGAGGATTATATATAATTTAAATCCAATACAGACTGCAGTTGCCTAATTTATTTATTTTTTGCCTAATTTTTAAAGTTGAAGCCTGGAACTCTACAAATTAAACACTCAATCTTAATCAACAAGCAATTATTAAACTCCTACAATGCTGCCTTTTGTTTTTACATGACAAAACATTTTTTCTTAATACGACCTCCCCACCACAATTTAAAAAAAGAATTAAAGGAAACCACTGATGGCAACAGCATCTAACAGCAAATATGACATTCTACATTTAAGGTGTATAGAGAATTTTTAGAGCTAAATGGTCCCAAAAGTTGATGATTTACCATGGATGTTTACAGCACAATATCTAATCACTTCTCTACACCCATAATTCTCTTGAAATATTGAATAATCAGCCATACTATACCTGCTTTTCAGTGGCTGAAGTGTACTTTCCAGTAAGTGGATTGTTGAGAACTATAGTGTATGTCACAGTTCTTAGTTGATCACCACCAGTTTCAACATTCCAAGGGGTAGAAACTACATCTAAACATAGAAAACATGTATAATTAGATAGATTCAGGAATATGTATTATGAAACTTCAAAAATGAATCAAAATTGTTTTATAATTTAAAAATATTATTCTAATGACTGCTACTAACTTTCTATTTGCTTTATAAGCTTTGTATTTAAAAAATGTTAAATTGCCTGGGACAGAATAGACACTTAATAGATATTTATTGACTAGCTTTCTTTAAAAATAAAAAAAATTTCAACCATTTTGGAGAGCAATTTGGAATTATGCCCAAAGAGTTATAAAACTGTGTGTACCCTTTGACTCAGCTATGCCACTTTTAGGTCTATTTCCCAAGGTGATCAGGGAAAAAGGAAAAGAACCTATATGTTCTAAAATATTTATAATAGTTCTCTTTGTGGTGGCAAAGAACTGGAAAGTAAGGGATGCCTATCAATTGGGGAATGGCTGAATAAGTTGTGGTTTATGATTGTGATAGAATACTACTGTATTACAAGAAATGATGAGCAGGCTGGCTTTAGAAAAATATGGAAAGACTTACATTGAAAAAATGCAGTGAAATGAGCAGAACCAAGAAAATGTTGTACACTGTAACACTATTATTCAAAGAATAATTGTGAATGACTGTTATTCTGAGAAATGTAATTGTTCAAATCAACTACAAAGGACTTATGAAGGAAAATGCCATCTACCTCCAGAAAAAGAAATGATATGTGAACACGTATGTATTATATGGTTCCATATGTGTGAGTGTGTGTGTGTGTGTGTGTGTGTAACAAATAAAAGCAATTCAGTGAAACCAAACAATACAGAACATCTCTATTACCATCCAGGGTACAATCTTCCCTTAGTAACTCTGTTTAAGAACCTCTAAGTTACCTCAGCTCTTCTAATTCAACCCACACATCCCATCGTTTGCCTTATATCTTATACATCTTCATCTCATACATCTTATATCTTCAACATCTCTTGTATGCATTCCCTTCACGTCACTCACAGAGCTGCCAACCTTCTTCAGGACCTCATATAACCTTTTGCCTTGACTAGTATAATAACTTTTTAACTCGTCTTCCTGCTAAAGGCTGTCACTATTCCAATCCATCCTCCGCTCAGCTAACATGATAATTTTTCTAAAACACATGCCTATCTCACCACCTTCTGCCCAATGAGGTCCAGTGGCTCTCTATTACCTCCAGGATCAGATATAAACTCTTCTATTTGGCTTGTAAAGCTCTTAATCATCTGATCCCTTCCAACTTTTCCAGTCCTCTTAGACTTTCCCCTCCACCACTTTAAGGTTCAGCTACATTGGCATACTTACAGCAACTCAAACATTCCATCTACCCTGTCATTACCTTTGCAATGACTGAAATGTTCTGTATCTCACCTCTGCCTATTAGCTTAGCTTCCTTCAAAATTTAACTCAAATCCAACCCTTCATAGGAGGCATTTCCTAGTCGTCCCCCCGCCACTCCAATACTTTCTCCACTGAGATTGCCTTTCACATGTTCTATATATATATATATATCTTCTATGTACCTAGTTATTTACATGCTGTCTCCCCCATTAGGAACGTAAAGGCCTTGAAGGAAGAAGCTGGTTTTGCTTTTCTTTTTATCCTTGGCACTATGGCTGGCACAAAAGAAGTAAGCACTTAAAATAAATGCCTGTTGACTAGCTGATTAACACAAACCATGTATTTGGTCCCCATCATCCTTCACTTCTCCATCAAGAGAAAGTAGACATGTTTCATCATCTGCCCTCAGGAACCAATAATGGTCATTACTCTTAAACCAAGTTCAGCTACCTTTCAATGTTATTTTAATTTCCTTATAATAGTCACCATGCATCTTATTCTGCATCATATGTATTGCCATGTAACTCTCAGGTTCATTTCTTACTATATGGTAGTTTTTCATATACCACAATTTGTTCATCTATTCCTCAATCTGTTGGCCACCTGTTTTTTTCATTTTTTTTTTGCTACCACAAGACATGTGACTATGAATATTTTGAGACCTTTCTTTCTGTCTTTTACCTTTCTAGAGTTCATGCTTAGTCTTGGCATCACTGAGTCAAACGGTAAGAACAGTTTAGTAATTTTTCTTACATAATTCTAAACTGTTTTCTCAATAGTGTATTGATATGCCTGTCTTCCCACAGCTCTTCCAACACTATCTTTTCTCATCTTTTCTAATCTCATAGGTGTAAACTAAAATCTCAGAGTTGTATCAATTTGCATTTCTCTTATTGTTAGAAATGTTATTTTTGATGGTTAGCAATTCTTTTGAAAACCATGTCTTCTGTCCAATTATCTACTGAGCTATCTTAGTTATCCATTTGTTTTTATGTGTGCAATTTTCCTGTTTTATTTTCACTTCCAAATTCTGTTCTCTTAGTTAATATTTTTTGTAAAACTAAACTTAAAAGTTGATCCTTTTGCCTGATTTCTTTTATACTCTTCCTTCTGCCACCTACAAGCTGTGTAAATGCATCCATTTTCTTCAGAGAGCAAAAGAAAACTTCAATATTCCTTAAACAAATTTAACCCACTAGGAATGAAACTCTTATAAAACATGAAGTCAAGGCCAGGGCATGAAAACCTGGCCTTCGCTTCAATTTTTAAGGTCACTCAATGCTGTCAGATTATAGGAGCAAAGAATACTAAGTCTCCCAAACTGACATTTTTAAGAAAAATGGGGAAATGTTGCTTAGATGCCTACCTACACTTCTTTTTTAAAGAAGCAATATTTCCCATTATCAGCCACTGAACAAAAACTGAGATACTTTCACATCAGTAAATATGAATTTATACAATAGTATAAAGCAAAATGGATATTTCCTCCCCATCCCAAACACAAGAAGTATATAAGGAACAATACCACACTCTGTACAAAGTGGTCAAAGAAAACATTGGATGCCTTTAACATCTACTCGCCAAGTTTAGCTACTCCAACAAGTTTATCGACTACTCTATATAGTTTAATCCGTTACATCAAAATGGATGATACCATTCTGACTTGTTCCTTCCATCACAAGGGAATAAAGTATAAAGTATAATTCAGTCTTGGTCAAGATTTTCTATATGGTCATGTTTGATAATTAAGCATAGAGCTGATTGATCAAAGTAACTTCTTGAACACTTGTGAAAATCTCACAATTTATCAGGTTACTAATATCATGCCAGGAAATATTATGTGAAAAGAAGTCAAATGAACTTCTGGCCACATGAAAATACGGCAAGGTGAAAAGTTGTAAAAGAATTCTGCTCTCCCACACATCCTAGCAAATATCTGAGAAAGGCCCTCAACAGTGCCGAGACAAAGAAAAGCAAAGAGAAACATAAGTAAGTCAGTCCAGAGCTGCACAAAAAGCCAGCTAAGGCTGAAAAATGGGTCACACCAACAAATCCTGGGAGAGCTCCAGAAAATGGGCTCAAATTCTGCAGGCACTGTGTAAAAGTATCACATGTACCATGGCAGCCAATATAAGCTCACATAAATGAGCAGAAATTAAGGTTAGCCCAATATTTCACATTCTAAAGAGACGTATAATCTAGGTACAAAAGGTCATATCATAAACCTATTACAGGGCCAGCAAAAGAGAAAGGATCTTTTACAATTGCAGATAGAAGAGTTCTTGACCAATCAGAAGACAGAGAGGGTCACAGGAGATAAAGTAAACAATTCCGATTACAAAAAATTAAAGATCTTATACACACACACACGATATAATTACTAGAAAGGAAACATTTAACTAGGAAATATCTTGAAGCAATTTGATATCTCTGATATCCAAGACACACAGGGAATTGATACAAATATATTAGAGCAACAGATAAATGGCCAAAGAATATGAACAGAGAATTGTCAAGAATAAGAGAAGGCTGTAAACAACCATATAAAAAAAGTTCCAAATCACTAGCAAGATAAATATGCCCATCAGAACAACTGAAGTTGCACTTCCCCTCTCATATTGGCAAAGATGACAAAATTGGAAAAAAAAAAAACAATCATGGGAGGTGGGTGTGAGAGGACAAGCATACTAATGCACTATTGGTGGAGCTCTGAAGTGGTCCAACCATTCTAGGAAGTAACTGGTAATCATGCTACCAAATTCAGTAAAGTGTGCATACCCTGTACCCCAGCAATGCCACTACTAGGTAGTGACCTAGATTATAGTATGTATAGGCCCCCAAAGAGAGCAAAGAGGGAAAGAGCCCATACGTACAAAAATATTTAAATTAGCACTTTTTCATTGTAGCAAAGAAGTGGGAAACAAAATGGGTATTCATCACTGGGGGAATAGCTGAATAAATTATGGTACATAAAAGTAATGGAATATTATTGCACTTTAAGAAAGAATGAAAAGGATAGATTCAGAGAAACCTAAGAGTACTCATATGACCTAATGAAGTGTGAGGTGAATAAAACAGAGAAAACAACTAATTCAACTACACTATTGTGAAGGAAAACAATTTGGAAAGACTTAAGAACTCCGAACAATGCGATGACCAATCACAACTCCAGAGGATAGATGATGAATTCTATTTTCCATTTCTCAGTAGAGAGGTGATGGAGTAGAAGTACAAAACAACACACACATTTTCAGACACAGCCAATTTATAGATTTGTTTTCCAATACTATACTTATTTGTTACAATAGAGGGCTTTAATTTTGGGAAGAGGGAAAGCGGTGTTAGCAAAATCCCTATGGGGAAATTAGAAGTGGTGGCAAAAAAAAAGAAGAAAACATTGTCTACGAAACATTGCAAAAATACATAGAAGAGAACAGAAGGGGACATAAACACAGAGTAGTTTTGGAACTACCAGCTTAAATTTAATATATCTATATAAAAAAAACTAGCTCTGGATAGCAGAGAATTGTGGCTTCATGTAGGATCCTCTTTTTCTGTTCTTTATATATGGAAGCATTCATGGTTGCTGATGTTTGGTTCATAATAATAAAAAGAAATTTTAAAAAATTAAAAATTTTTTTAAAATAAAAAATTACTGAAAAAGTTGTGTAACTGATCATGGGTAACTCTGCAGAACAAGCACAGCACAAAAGATCACAGCATCTCAGAAGGTACCATTTCGTCCAACGCCTCACCCAAACCTTTATACAGCATCCCTGGGAAGCAATCAGAATGCTTCTCCTTGAAGACCTCCAAGGAAGGGAAACCCTCTCCCCCCGGGGCAGCTTATTCCACTTTGGGAGAGTTCCAACAGTTTCCTTACATCAAATCAAAATCTGTCTCTCTGCCATTTCTACCCATTACTCCTGATTTGCATTCCGGTACCAGGCAGAAAATATCTAATCCCACTTTCACATGACAGTCCTTCAAATATTTAAAAACTATTATCTTATCCCCAGGACAGCTAAGTGGCACACTGTATAGAGAGCCAGGCCTGGACTCAGGAAGAATCATCTTCCTGGGTTCAAATCTGGCCTCAGACACTTAGTAGCTGTGTGACCCTGGACAAGTAACCTAACCCTGTTGGCCAACTCGGTTCCTCATGTGTACAATGAGCTGGAGAAGGACGTGGCAAACCACTCCAGTATCATTGCCAAGAAAACCCCAAATGGGGTCAGGAAGAGTTGGACACAACTGAAAAACAACTGAACAGCAACAACAGTCTGTTTACAAGCATAGCAGTCAGTGTTCAGTGCCCTTGATCTTGACAAACCCATGATGGATTTCAGAACTCATTGCTTCCCCTTATAAATACAACCATTCTTTGATGATTGTCTCTAGTTTTCAGGTCCTGCTCTCTCCCCTCTTTAGAAAGTCAGAACAATATTGGGCCTTTCACAATCCCAGGGCACCTCTCATTTTCTCCTGGATCCTTCAAAGATCATAGACAGTGGCAGCAATCAATATCTGCCAAGTCACTCAAGGCTATAGGATGCAGATCATTCAGGCCCAATGACTTGTGTTCACTGAGGGCAGTGAGATGCTTTCTTACTATCTATCCCCTTATTGATCTTGGCTCTTGATTCCCTGTTACATATTTGTGTTCTATGGTTCCAAGTTTATTTTTAAAAAATTTCCTTGGGAGCCAAAACAAAATCAGAGTTGGGTAATTCACTATTTTCACCATTATCTGATATCATCTTTCCATCTATCCTAATCAACAGTCCCATCGCTTCTTTGGTTTTCCTTTTGCCCCCAAATTTAAAAAAAACCCAAACCCTTCTGTTCCCATTAATTTGGCATTCATCACTAGCCTTAGCTCATTCTAGGCTACTGTTGATATATTTAGTACAGAACCATATTATTCTTTTGTAGTAACTACTCCTGTATCTTCTGTATATCTGAAAAATCAAATGATGAGTAAGTTCCCTGTATAGTCCCATTGGTCTTTTAAGGTAACTCATTTTTTTTTCCCTCCTGATCAGAATCATTCTCATCGTCAGCAAAATTTAATTCTTGAGAATATCCCATCTCCTCCTTCACCCATTTATCCATTCAGAGTTCTGGGTCAGTGGATCTTACTTAGCCTTTCCCTAAACCCTCTAAAATATGCTCTCTAGGGTATATATCAGACAATGCAAAGTTTTCTCCTCTTTCTCTATCAAGTGGCAATGTACCATCAACTAGCATTATCTTAGAAAATTAAAAAGAATAATATGTACATTCCCTTGATCTGTAATGCCTTCAGTATAGGGAGTTCCTGTTGTGGAAACTCCCTCCACCTATCTGCTAGAGTATCAAGGGGTTAAATATTGAGGCAGCTCAAGCATGATGTTGTGGAAAGGAAATTGCTGGGAAAATCAGGACAGTCAGGTTCTAGTTTCAGCTCTGCTCCTGACTCACTGGGTAACCACTGACAAGTAACTTAACCTTACATGCCTTCATTTCCTTGTCTATGAAATCAGAATATTGATATTTTCATTACTTACCTTACAGAGTTATTGCAAGGAAGGCAGTTTGTAAACTATAAGGTATACATAAATATAAGCTTCATTTTTATTACCTCTACGGAGCCTTTCAAACTGAATGTTGTTTGATTTTATTATTTTAATAAAAAAAACTATGTACATACCTTCAATTATTTCATGATCCTTAAGCTAGAGGAATACAATAATGAGCAAAATATGCATAAAATTATTGTATTTTTTTAAATCCACCAACCTTTTCTTAGTACAACTACAAAATTTAATTAGTACCAGTGAAATGGAAACCTCTTGGTTACTCTGGGCTGAATGATGCAATGAGAAAAACACATTTACTTTCTCTTCCTAGAAATAAGTAGAGTAGATCAACTGCATATTACTTTTAGAGGCATTACAACTGTTTTTTTGTGAAACTTATAAATTATAAAACAATAACTACTATCTCATTAAATGGAATAGAATGACAGCTTCACTAAGGACCCCTGATTTTAGACAAATCATTTAGCTTCTTTAAATTCCAGTTCTTCCCCTTATTGAATAAGGAAAATTCTATGCCACCTATTAGTCATATATTTACCAAGTGCTTTTAAAATACAATATAATTTCAGTAACATAATTCATAGCCTTACAATGCTTCCACTTGAGACTTTTAATAATGTAGGAAACTATGACACATAATCAAAGAGATCCTTACAAGTAAGTTATATGTTATAGTAAACTTTCTAAATGAGACCCTATTGAACTATATGAGTTAAATGATCCCCAAAGTGGTTGCCTTACTGCAATGAAGTAATTAATAAATGGAATATGACTGATCAAACAATTCATCTTTTTGTGAATTTAATAGAAATGATTATATAACAATTTAGCTGTTATCTAATCCTTAAAAGCAAAGCAAGTCCAATTGTGTTTCTCTACCTCTGAATGCATTAATCGCTTTCATGCTATTATGATTCTAGTTCTTGACAATGAAATTCCCTGAAACTTACTATTAGGTAAGGACAAATGAACAAACCTATTATATTCCTGGAATTGGTGAATCTCTGCATGAAGCGTGAACTGGTGAAAAGCAATTCAAACATTCTATCAGCACTGATATGAAAAACACAATTTATGAAAAGTCTTCCGTTAAGGTCTCTTTCGGAAATATTTTCTTCACCTATGGGGGAAAAACACAAAAGAAGGAGAATGAGGGAAAGCAAATTCAAGTTTTGTTTGCACAATAAAAGTCTAATAGATATTAAATGGTTAAATATTTAAAATCTAGTCAACATACCGCCCTGATGCAGTGAGAGACCTTGGCTTTTTCAAGCTAAGGTCTTTCCCAGGTCTCAGTGTGACTGAGGCAATGCCCATTTTTTTTTAACTAGGTAAAAGAGGCCACTTTTGCCTCATTTCTTTCTCACCTAGCCTTAACTGCAACCACAAGTATTACTTTAAAGGAGTCTATAGCTTGAAGAAAGACTGGAAAAGAGGTTTGTAGTTTACAGTCACACCCCATCCTCCAGCTGTCAGAAGTTTCAACCTTAGAAGATTACACTGAAAAATCCTGGATTGCTAAATTAAGCAAAGTCCATGTTTTCAACCAATTAAATCCAATTGTTACAGAAATATTAAACTCAGCCAACAACAAACCCCCAATATCCATCACTATAAAAGGCCCTTAGATGAATTTTCCCAGGTATCTATCCAAAGCTCCCAACTACAGTGATGAGAGACTACAAGGGTACTGTTTTCTAATTTTTTCCCCTGGGAGTTATTCTTATTTCCCTGTAGACAAAAGGTCTCAGCTAAACCACTCAGACTAACTGTATATTGAATATTCATCAACTCTCATTCCCAAGCATTTGTTCACATCACTTTCCAGGGCCAGAATGCTTTCCTAGGCATTTCTAATTACTTTTCCATTCTACTTTTCCTACCTTCCTTCATATCTAGGAGCACAGTAGGTGTTCAGTAAATATTTATTAACATGGGCTCGAGATATTATACTTAAAGCTCATGATACAAAAAATCTGGTATCTAAAATTTAGTGACTACTGCACCACTTGGTGACTTTGCCCAAAAAAGGAGAAAGGATGATCACGACAAGAACTCAACTAGCATTCAGGAACTGTAAAGAGAGAGCAAAAGGGCTAAAAGGTAAGTATTAAGCAAAACACTAGCATCTCTCCCAAACATCTGTCTTTTTGTTGAATATAAAGCAAACCACAAAACTAAATCTTTATTACATGAAAGCTTTGCTTCACAGCACTTCTGAGTGAAAGGAGACTACCAGGAGAGTGAGCAGAGAAGGGGAAATTCAGGAAATATTAAGTTTGAAGACAACCAGAAAGACAACCTCTGGCAGACATTTTGGTTATTCCAATCCATTCCAATCTAGACACATTTATTATGCTCTTACTATGTGTAAGACACTTTGCTAGGCTCTGGGGATACAAAGACAAAAGCCAGGTGTTCAAAAACAAAAACCAAGGTTCCTGCCTTCAAGAAGCTTACTATAGGGATACAATACGTACAATGTTAAGTAAATACAAAGTATTTGCAAAGTAATTTCTTTCTTAAAAATATTTTAATTTTTACTGATAGCTTTTGTAAATTTTCAAATATATCCCCCCTCCCCTATCCTGTGAGCTCTCCCCTGTAATAATAAATAAGTAAACAAATCAATAAAGAGGGAGGGGGGATATAGTTCAACAAAACTAACACATTGGTGTAATCTGGCACTAATGCAATGTCCTAAACCTATGGTGAGTCTCTCCAATGAAGGAAAGGAGATTGCCATTCTCTCACCTTCCTAAGACAAGCTTGGTCATTCCTATTACACAGCATTCAGGACTGTTTTGTTGTAGTTCTTTCCATTCATGATACTGTGATCATTATCTATGATGTTTTCCTGGTTCTACTTACTTCAGTCAGTTAGACAACAAACATGTATTAAGCACCTACTATATGCCAGGCACTGTTTGTTCTAAGCAACATAGATACAAAGAAAGGTAAAAAAAAAAACAAAACCAGGTGCTGCTCTGAAGGAGCTCACAGCCTAATGGGGGAGACAAACAACCAAGAAAAATATCAAGATGAATTGGAAATAATCAAAAGATGGAAGATGCCGGCATCAAGTGCAATCAGAAAGCTTTCTTATAGAAGGTGGGATTTTAGCTGGGCCTTGAAGGAAACCAGAAAAGCCAGCAGATGCAGATGAAGAAGGAAAGAATTTCAAAAGCTCTGTGCGTAAGTCTTCCTATTCTTCTCTAAATTCTTCATAGTCATCATTTCTTATGGTAATCATATTATAATATGATTATAAGTATAACATAAGCAATTAATTATATTAAAACATTTTATTTGTGTACCACAATTTTTGTTTTACTCATTCTCCAGGCAGTGGGCATCTACTTTGCTTCAAGCCCTTTGCTAACACACAAAAAAATGCTTCTATATTTTGATGGTGATAGGACCTTTCCTTCTGTCATGGATCTCTTTAAGGCTGGCAGGGAGATTTCTGGTTCAAACTATATGAACATTTAGTCACTGTCTTAGCATAATTCCAAACTGTTTTCCAGAAGGGATGGACCAACTCACAATTCCACCAACAATGAATTAGTGCACCTGTCTTTCTACGGCCCTTCCAACACTAATCACACAAAATAATTTCAAGAGCAAGACAACATAAGAAAGGAGTCCTCTAGGATTTGGGAAGCAATGGAAGTCATTTAATAGTACTAAGGATGCTGATGTCAAGAACTTTCCTTTCTAGGCTTTCAGTTACTGTGGCTGCTAAGGAGGCAGGAGCTGCAGTACCAGGAGAGGTAGCTGCCAGGTTTCATCTCTGAAAGAAATGTTTGCTTTCCTGCATACTAGCTTGGGGATAGGCTGGAAGGAGGGCCAGTTTTCTGAGGTAGTTGTAGTAGCACTGTTACACACAGGGCTCTATGGCTTGCATGCCTGATGGTGACACTTGGTTGGCAACTAGTGTAGGCAGGGGTGGCGATGCTCCCCTGGGACATTGGTTGTGGTTGATGGAAGAAAAGTTCATGGGTTGGGGGAAGAGGTGGCACAGTTCTGTTTCTCAGGCTCTTGGGCTTACCTGCTTGTCTATGACAGTTGGTATTATCATAATCATCTAAGAGATTTATTTTATTACTGTTACAGATAGGGTTACAAACAGTCAAAAGAGAGATTCTAAGGCCTCAAATCTAGCTAGCTAAAACAAAAGAACCCTTTGTGTGCTTTAGGTCATTAACTATAGGAATTTATGATTATGTATCTTTCAGGTGTGTTGAACCTATTCAGTCCTTTGGAACGGTTAAGAGGTGAGCCGAAAGAAATCCAAATTTGGAGGCAAGTTAGAATAGTGGATGTGGCAATTATAAAGAACTATATTAGAAAAGTTTGAACAAGAGATTAGTACTTTAGCCAGAGACAAGTAATTACCATATATCTGAAGGGTAAACCTAGTTCAGTCTGTAACTGTGACGGAATAATTAGGAAGTACAATCTATGCAAAAATTATGGGTCAGTACCAAAGAGCTTAAACCAAAAAGGAGAAGAAATGTAGAAGGTAGAGTACAGAAAAGGGGGATGGGTAAGAGCATCCCAGGTACTGTATGGGTAAATAGACACAATTAATCAGTCAATCAACAAACAGTAAGTGCTTACTATGTGACAGGTACTAGAAGTAGCATCACCCCTCCTCTCAATCTCCTTAAACTCACTGTCTCTACTTCTCTTACTTTCTGAAAATTAAATTTTTTATTAACTGATGGAATAAAATCTTATTGACTGATGGATTATTGATAGTAACAGAAGTACACTGTGTCTCCTTCTGAACTTCCTTCTGCTCTCTTCTGTGTATTTTTTAGGGGTTTCATTGATGTTTTTCTTTTCTTTCTTTTTTGGATCATTACCACTACCAACCAATTCCACTCCCTACCTGCTGCAAACTGAGGCCCTTTCTGTAAAATGCAAGTATAATAAAGCAAAACAAATCATCATATTAGCCCTGTGTGAAAATGAGTTTCTCATTCTGCACCTCTAGTCCATCATTTCGCTGCCAAGAGGAGGGAGGTACCCTTCATCATCGGTGCTCTGAAGTCAGTATTAGTCATTGCATTCATCAGAGATCCAAAGTGTTTTCAAAATTGTCTTCCTTTACATTGTAGTACTCATCCTACAAATTGTTTTCCTGGTTCTTCACACTTCATTCTGCATCAGGCTCATACAAATCCTTTCAGGTTTCTATATCCATCAAATTCATTATTTCTTGTAGCACCACAATATTTCATTCCCATTCATATAGAAAGGAAAAAAGAAGACAAGCATTTATTAAGTTCCCATTACATTCCAGGCACTGCGCTAAATGATTTACAAATATTTCATTAGATCTTCCCAACAACATTGGCAAGTAGGTGCCACTATCACCCCATTTGACAGCTGGGGAAACTGAGACTGACTTGCCCAAGGTCTTGTAGTACTGAGGGTTTAAAGCCATACCTGAACCAGGGCCATACTGACTCTACTCTTCTGCTCTATTCACTGTGCCTCCTGGTTCCCTCTATACTATAATTTGCTTATCCATTCTCCAATGGGAGGGCAGCCATCGTTTTTGTAGTTCTTTGCCACAATAAAAAGTGCTGTTATAAATATTTTTGTACATATATACATGTGTCCTTTCCTTCTTTTACTTCTTTTTTTGTGGGGAGCGCTGAGTGAAAGAATATGGGCAGTTTGGCGATTTTCTGGGTATAATTTCAAGTTACTTTCTAAAATGCATGCTTAGTAGTGGTATTTCTGCCTATTAGGCATTTTTTAATGGATGTTCCATAAGCTTCTCAAACTCAAAATGTCCCAAACAGAATTCAATATCTTTTTCCTCTCAAGCAACCCACTTCTCTTCCAAATGTCCCTTTTTCTATAAAGGGCAATGCTGTCCTTTTAGTCACTTTGTTTGCAAATTGTGTCATTTAAACTTGATTCTGATTTTTCCTCAACCCACATACCCAAATCACTTGCCAAATTTTGTTGATTCCTCATCCATGTCTCTAGTATCTGTCCTCTTCTCTCTATTCATATAGCCACCACCTAGTTCATGCCCTCATCGCCACTTGCCTAGACTACTCCAATAGCTTCTGAATTGTTCTCCCTGACTCATCTATTTCCACTTCAAACCACTGTCCACAGAGTTGCCAAACTGATTTTTCTAAAGTTAGGTCATTGATGACACTAGTCCAGAGTTGTAGTACCATTAGGAATGTCAACCCAGAATGAGGAAGACATTAGGTTAATGAGGTGCAGGTACACACCCTCCAGGGGCCAGTCCTGCCAATCTTCATATAAGGTCAAAGAGGGAATGGAGAGGGGAGGTAGGTTCTTGGATCTGATAGAACCCTAGCTCTGCAAATCCAGCCCACAAGATAATGCTTTGCCACATGGTATGGACTTAAATGTTTGTTGATTGGTTGTCTTCTAGATGCAGAATGACAAGAGTTGATAGATGTATACTAGGAAATAGAGAAAAATAATATTTCCTAATTTCTGGGATTTAGAGGCAATGATTATTTGGCATTGCCTTCATTCACAATTAACCATCAAAAGGAAAATGAGCAATCTACATTTGTATGCTTTTTGGCAAAGAAGCTAAGTAAAGCCACCTCTGACACCAAAAATGATACAATCAAGGTACCACTGAGAATAATTAGGTGGCCATCGTCTGATCAAATTCTTCCTCCAGGCATGAATATTCCCTATCAACTTTCTGGGAAGAGCATGTACTGACCTCTAACATATATCACTTCCAATTCTTTTACTATTCTTCATAAGGCATGGGGACCTTACAGTCTAGCCATCACTTTGGTGGTAGTATATAATGAAAAAATGGACTTTGGAAGGATAACCAAAAATAGGAGATAAATTATGATCTACAGATGGCTAAGTAAACCATAAGCCATATTATTTCCCACACCATTGCTGAGCATCCCAAATGAGATTCGTAGTAGCTTAAGAAGTAAAATAATGGATAGTCTCCCCCCGCCCCTTCTTCATTTATATCCATGGCATATTTAAATACTGAGAGGAAGAATTCTCCACGGGTTGAGTAGGGCCTCCATGGCAAATTTATGGGAAGTCATAGATGAGAGGTGGGCAGGCATGACTGGGTTGGGTTCAGCACTGTAGGAAGGAATATCCACATTCAGATCTAAAGGAGTTTTAATTGAAAAACTCTGAATTATAGAGAAAATATAATAAAAGTATTTACGTGATACGATACAGATGTTATCCCCCCCAAATAATTTCTTTTTAAAAATCCTACTAAACAATTTTAATGTATAAATAAATAATAAAGAAATAAAATTATTCCAAGTTCATACTGGAAACCTCTTGGATCTAAGATTGAAAAGCAGAAAATTTGATAACACTAACACTGCTCCTACATCTGACTGGATTGCTGAAGAAGCACATTTAGGCTATCATCTTCAACAGGTACATTTGGCCAAAGAGAACATATTTAGTTGGTTCAATAGTTTCGGATTTTTTAAAAGCAATCAAGCTGAGTTGAATAACAGGCACGCTGGGTCAGACAATATATAAAGGTTCTTTCCAATCCCTTGGTCCCTAAGAGTTAGAACTAGTTCAGAGGAAATGGTGGTCTCAAGGAATCATAATCTAATGGAATTTGGGCAGGAATGCTAAAAGCTGATCAAGGAGTAAGGAAAAAAGGTATAACTTGTTCCCAATTACTAAGAGTAAGTGAAATTCAAACTTAAAAAGCTCTGAGGGTTCAGCTAACACCCTGCAAATTTTTTGGCAAAGAGGACAAAAACAGGAACAGTTGATGGTAGAGAGACTGTGGGAGTATGGTCAGTTTCCCACTGCTGCGCACATACTCCCTGATAGTCAAAGAGAAGAAACAAGGTTCAATATATACCATAATTTTTATGGCAGCACTTTTTGTAGCAGCACAGAATTGGAAATAAAAGTAGCTAGGTACACAATGATTAGCAAATGGCCTTTCTGCTCCTCACACACAATACTCCCTCTCCCGCCTCTACACCACTGCACTCCCATCTTTGCATGTCTCCCAAGTTCTCTCTTCAAGATGAAGCTCAAGGGCCATCTTTCATGTGAAGTTTCTCTTCCTCTCCTCACCTACTAGTGCCCTCCCTCCCAAATTGTGCTGAATTTAGCTACTTTGTACATATTTGTTAACTTTACATTGATATTGTATGTTTTTATTTGTACTTATCACTCCCAATGGAAAAGTTCCTTATTAGTAAAGATTATTTCATTCTTTGTATTTATTCCTATCCTTAGGATACTGCCTGGCACATAGTAGGCTCTTTATTAATACTTGTTGACTGAATGGCTAAAAAAAACCCTATTATAATATAAATGTGATGAAATATTACTGTGAAGTAAGAAATGTGAGGTGGCATGGCATATTGCACACAGACATGGTCTCAGGGTCAAGAAAGACTGCTTTTAAGTCCTACTTTTGATACATAGTAACAGTGTGACCATGAGCAAGTCACTTAATTTCTCAGTGCTCTTGGTAACTCTCTAAGACTAATAGTTGCAAAAGAGTTGCTTGTCTGTACTGTCCTACCTTTGTCAACAAAAAATACAAATATGAGGAATTCAGAGAAACATAGGAAGATTTGTATGAACTGATCTAGAGTGAAATAAGTAGAACAAAAAGATGTACAAAATGACTATCAACAATATGGAGAAATGATCATAAAAGGATATTAAATTCTGAATAACTGATAAACTAATGAAGGTCCTAAAAAACATGATGAAACGCCCCTCTCCTTAAGGCATAGAGGCAGGAGACTACTAGGACAGAATACTGTGTACACTGTGAGATACAGTCCCTGTATCAGATGTTTTCTGCTTAACTGTTAATTTTGATAAAGGAGATTTCAATCTGGATGTGTCAAAGATGGTTTCCCCTCTGGGATATAAAGACAAAAAGTCTTGATAAAACTACTTTTTAAAAAGGGAACTACATTGGCAAGATGATAAGGAGTCTCTCATTCCACCCAAAAGGACACAAACATCAAGTTTCTGTGAATTCTCCTAAGGCTGCCCAGCAGTAACTGTGATCGTTCAAAGGTGAAACTGTAGTGGACATTGCTGGTATTGGCGTCAGGAATGGGGCTGCTGATTCTTCTAAGTTAAGAAATGCTCAGCTTGATAACACCAACAACGATAACAACTTTCACACAGTGCTTTAAAGTTCATAACATAGCATTTCATTTGATCCTGACAACGACACCATGTAAGTGCTATTGTTTTCTCCACTTTTCAGATGAGGAAATCCATGTCGAATGTGATTAAATGACTTCCCAAGGGCTCATAAAGTTAGCAAGTGTCTGAGGCAGGATTTGAACTTGAGGCAGGTGTTCTGGAGTCCAAATCCAGCAAATCAAGTAAGTAGTGGTGAGAGTGCCTCAGGGTCCTTGCCGATGCTCTCCTCTGACTTGTTCACCATCACCCTGCTCTTTCTTTAAGGACTGCAAACAGATGTTCATCACAACAGCCTATTGTAGCCAATCACTGCTCATGCAGTTCTTTGCATGGCATAGTTTCTGACTTTAGATTCCTTTGTCAGAATTCTGCAGCATATGAAAAAAGCTGGTTTGTGTTTAGAAATACAAAAATAAAAAAACAAGAAATGAACTAACATATGAAAGCATAGAGAATCCTTGTCTCAATGTGGGAAAATCTAGTTTTAATCTGGGAAAAACTTCAGCTTTCAGAAGTTTATGAAAATAATAAAAAAAAAACAACAACAAAGCATCAGATGAAGCTGAAATAGAAAAGATAGTGGAAGCTAAGAAAATGAAACCAAGAGAACAAAGTCTTATAAGTTAAATGTTCTTTCCTGTGAATTTAGTTTTCTTCTTCATTTTCTCTTCTGAAAGTAAATACTATTTGTATTTTTTCTTTTTAAAGAACACTATATCTTATGACATATAAAGAACACTAAAGCTAAAAAATATAGTGACTATATTACCATACTGTAAAAGGTTTTTTTCTCCTCTCGAGTTTTCTGCTTCTCATAAACTGGCAAAAACTAAGAGATTCTAAGATTCCTTAAAGTTTACTAGCTTGCAGCTCCATTTATAAGACAAATTTTGAACATTTAAAAGTAAATTCAGCTAACAAAATTCAAATTACTATCTGAATAAACTCCCTTAAATTATATATAGCAAAACCAATAATTTTATGAGCAAATTAAGATATCAAAGCATGTTTGTATGCCTAAACCAAAAGAGATTTTAATCAATTGTATAAAGGACACATGAAAAATCATCTAATATTGTAATTTTCCCTAAAATTTCCATCTTTTTCTGGGTAAATTATTTTCCCTCATGGGTTCTAAATTTCTGAATACTGGATCTTTTCTATTAATCTCTACCGGCTGCTTTTTCAAGGGCTAGCGCTTTGTCACCATGTCATAGGTAATAAAAGTGAATAGTGTTGGAACAAAAAGAAAAAAATAAGCTCCACTAAGTAAACTATATTTCAGCTAGACATTCATCTGCCTTACCTCCTTAAAGATGTTTCAAGGGAGCATGCACTCACAGTGTAATTTCAGTCAGAAAAGAAATGTTCTTTCTATATAGATATGTACAATTTGAAACAAAGAATTTATTTATTTTGGGAGGTTAGTCAAATTTCTTAAAATGATTAGAAATCATTGGACTTGTTTTCATTTATTTTTGGGACTCTGAAATTGGAATCCTAAAGGTAAAACAAAAAGTCTCTGTTCTTATTTAAAGGAGAAGGCCGTACAACACAGATGCATTTTTCATATGATGTCATACAATAATTTCTAATACTTTAAGTATAAAATATGTTCTCTTCTAGATTTAATTATTAGATAAGACTATATTATGACTGATTTACAGAGAAGTGGCTGTGTTAACTTTGCAATTAAGAAGACAAGAAAATGACTTTGCTATGTAAGTTTAAAGGAAGGCAACGGGGCGATAAAAGATTTCTGCACTGGATTACTCATTAAAAATTTTATGGTGTTACTGCTTTAAAACCTCCCATTCAATTATTATTATCATTACTATTGTTGCAATATATTAAAACCCTGCTCACCCACGTGCCTGGATGCTCACCTATGTCTACTTTTCTTTAAAGAAGTAGGCAGATAAAACCTGAAATGGCAGTGCTAGAAATAGAGCCAGGAAACTTTCTTATGGAAATGAAGCCCGTATTTTAGCTACCTGCCAAATACACCTTTAGACATATAAACCCATTCTCTGCATTCCTGATTCTAAATCAGTGACCAAGAGACTCTTACTTCTGACCCCAATTATGCTGCTAACAATGCTCAGTTTCATCTCCTGATTTTAGTTTTTGCTTTTACATCCTAGCATGGCTTTGGATAGCATTCCTGAAGCCAGTTTGTCAAGTCTCACACCCTAAGCTCTGCCTCTTATGGCAGATATTACCCCAGCAACAGCTCATAATACAGAAGAGGGAAAAGCAGACAATCCTGGCAATCAGTTGCCCATGAGAGGGGAACAAAGCCAGGGCCAGCAGAGAAGACATATTATGTTCTTTAAAATTGGGCCAACTCTTTTCTTGCACATTTGGGCTTTTATCAGACTTGCCAACTCCCTGATTTACCAGAAGACTTACAGATTTTCCCCAGATGCTCTCAACTCCAGAAAAAGGTCATTCTCCCAATAACTGATCAGGTGGCACCAAGCAGGGGGAGACACTACCTCCAGCCCACTACACATTGACCAGAAGTCCAGGCGCTTGCTAGATTACCAACACTGTATGAATGGGCAATACAATAGTACACAAAATACAAAGTACCTAATGTTTTATTAACAGCTGGAATCTCTGTATCTCTTTCAGAAAAAAGAGATGGCCCATAACAAGGCCCTTCTTCCACACTAGAGGTACCAAATTATTTTGCTGATTTAATTCAGAGAAAGATGGGGGCTTGTTCACAGGTAACACCCAGGTCCAGATTTCTCAGGGTTTCTCCCACTAAGACTGAAGCAGGAGATAAGAGTGGGGGAAAAACTGAGGAGACAAGAAAAAAGAAGCTTCTCATTTTTTTTTCTTATTCACTCAGGCTATTACTCGGTCCTGTCTCTATTATGCAATGGTTGGTTAAAGGTATGGTTATTAAAATTGAAAAAAAAGAAAAAGAACCCACTTTGATCAATGACATGACCACCCACCTTATTTCATCTACATACATTATCTCATTCCAAGTCTCCTGGAAACTGAGCTATGTCTATAATTGACAAATTTGGCCTGGATGTGTCACTTCATCATAATTATAACATCTTCCAACAATGGAAACAGTCAACAAGGGATCAAGCGCCGGAAGGGACCTGAGAGTCCATCTAGTCCAATCTTCTCATTTTACAGATAAGGAAACTAAGGCTCAGGGACATAAAATGACCTGCCCAAGGCCACACAGGGATTACATGAACAAGGTGGGATTTTTTAACTCAGACTCTTTCAATCCAAGTAGTGCTATTATGTCACATGATGGTCAGGTATCAAATTTATTTTCTTGCTGCTTTACAAGGGAAAGTTCTATGAAGTGACTGTAGCAAGCTAGAAAAGGTAACCAATGAGTGGCTATACGTGAACTTATCTGACCACTGCTCTCTTTAAAATTCTGGGTCTGTGACAAACTGATAATAGTTTTCTGTTTATTTCCCAATATGTCATGTTACTATCCACTTAGACAAGCCTGAATCATGAGGCCACTTCTTAATAAACAATTACTCTTACAAAGACAAGGCCTAGAAAATAAGGCCAAAAAATCCTTTATTTTGTTGTCACTTACTTAGTTGGCCACTGGGTGCCACAGTAGATCTACTTGGAGGCCTAACTTTAGTTGTGGCATTGTATTAACTAGTATAAATAGCCAATTCATATCTTCCTGCATACTGACTCATAAATGAAAGCAATGCCCATGAGGATTCTAACTATCGATGTGATACGATCTTTTTTAATCATACTTACATATAAATCAATTTAGTCATTTATACTTCGCAGAATAATTCAGTATCATTTTTCTTCAAAAATCCTATGACTCATCTTCACAAAGTGTTACATTTTTACTTCTGTGTGCATGAGCTTGATATGTATTAAAATGAAGGAATGAAGGATGATTTCAGATCTATACAACTAGTCAATCTTGAAGTCCAACAAAGTCAACCACAGGAATGACAAGTGCAACAACACCCTCCCAATTCCTGTGGCTCAAATCTGTTTCTATACCCCACCTTTATTTACTAATACGAAAATCATTTTTTAAAAGAAATAACTTCACAATTGGAAAGAGGATATCAAATGAATATAGTAAATTGTCATTTATCTAGGATAGTCCATCTGGGAAGGGTATATTTTAGTTAAATATTCTAATTAAGTCAGGGGAGTCTCCTAAAACACGAGTTAACAATTTTCAGAGAATTAGCATACCAAAAAATGCAAGTGACTGAAACTATGTTGAAGAACATCTTTATTTTAAAGACAATTTGAGATCTTGAAGTGCCTCAAGGTTAAGAGTTAGAACATAAGAAGAAATGGAAATCAAGGGGATGCCCGTCAATTGGGGAATGGCTAAACAAATTGTGGTATATGAATGTAATGGAATACGATTGTGCCATAAGAAATGAGGAGCAGACGGACTTCAGAAAAGCCTGGAATAACTTATATGAACTGACTGATGCTGAGTGAGGGGAGCAGAACCAGGAGATCATTATACACGATTACAGACACACAGTATCTGTAAGCACTAACTTTGATAGACTTGGCTCCTCTCAGCAATGCAAGGTTCAAAGACAGCTCCAAAAGACTCATGATGGAAAAAGCTGTGCACATCCAGAGAAAGAACTATGGAGTCTGAACGCAGATTGAGGCAAACTATTTGCTCTCTTTTTTTCCTTCTTTTTTGGTTTCATTTCTTTTTTCTCATGATTCATCCCACTGGTTATAATTCTTTTTTTACAACTAGACTATTATGTAAATAAGTTCAATTTGAAGGTATATGTAGAACCTACATTGGATTACATGCCATCTTAGGGGACAGGAGGGAGGAAAGGGAAGGAAAGAAAATTTGGAACCCAAAAAACTTGTGGAACTGAGTGTTGTAAACTAAAAATAAAAAATAAATTTATTTTTTAAAAAAAGAGTTAGAACATGAGATCATAAAGTAAACCCAGAACTCATGAAGTCCAACCCCCTCACTTTAGAGATGAAAAACCAAGGTATAGAAAGGTTAAGGGACAGAAGCACACAGCCAATAAGTATCTGAGATAGGATCTGAACTTTACTCCAAGTCCAGGATTTTACTACTTCACTTTAGAGGAAGAGACATCAAAGACTGTGCTGAATCTGTGTTGACTCTGTATATTCTGGAAGCCAATTTAAAAAAAAGAAAACCTTAACATTTGTACTGATGCCTTCTGTTTCTTTATCACGTTCATTTCAGAAGAAATCCATCTCTCCTCCTCCTCTTCCCTTCATCCTTTTTTTCTTCTCCTTCCTTAAGCCTCTTCTAGTTATTCTGCCTCTTGTTATGATGTCAGCTTCTGGAAGAATGTCTCCTTGAAGATGATGTGGAGGGTTTTTTGTGTTTTTTTGGTTTCTGTATCCCCAAGAGGCAGTAGAGCCTAGTGGATAGGGAGCTGGCTTCAGACCCTGGTCAAAACCCTTATTAATTGGGTGTTTTAAGTATCAGAAATAGGGTCAGCCTACATGAGAGCAATGACATCTCAAGCCTAGTTTCTGTCTCCTACCCTTCCCATTCTTACACACAGGGGTATCATAGGGGACCTGTAACTTCACCAACATAGGGAACTACTGGGCAAGGAAAGTCCCTCTATCAAGACAAGTCCACACTTTCTCTATAGATTAATCTTAGATAGTTACCTAGAAGCAGCATGGCAGGGTGGAGAAAGAATAAGTCTTGAAGCCAGGAAGAGCTGGGTTCATGGTGTGCATGTAGTAGGTACTTAATCAATATTTCCTTAATTACTTTGCCCATAGAAGGCATTAAAGGAGTATCTGCTGTTTACTCACCCACTGATATTTCCAAGACTGTCCTAAAGCTTTAAAATGGAAAAGTTGAGAGAAGCTTTGAAATTCACAGGTAAATGTTTCTCAAACTATCCTACGACTCCATCAGGGCGCTAGGAAAATAACTTGAGGATAGCTTCTCCATTCCTATAATCATAATCTGAAATACATACTTCTGCTTCCCTCAATACACGTAAGAAGGAAGTAGTCATGAAAATGAAAGGGGGATGGCGACTGGAAAGCAGTAACTGGCGTGAGCTCCCCTCCAAGACCCTCCAAAAACCTATGAAAAAATGGCTCTGAACCAATTCTAGAACTACAGAACCCACAAAGGGGCAGAGGGAAGCAGGACTCCAGCCCAGGTCTGCC
>CM053622.1:530172848-530192083 GCA_028646595.1 Phalanger gymnotis | reverse complement strand
TTTGATATGAGCCCATCCATGTTCTCCAGCAGATTGCCCTCTCAAATGATCTCTCCCCTCTGTCTAAACTTTAGCCTCTCCCTGTGTGCTGGTTCCTGGCCTGCTTTCAAACATACCCACTTCTCCCCCATCCTTTTTTTTTTGTTTGAGTCAAGCTTTTTATTTAATGTTACAAAAAATATCTAGTCAAACAGACCAAAGCCCATGTCATCATCGGACTCCTCGGATTCTTCTTTTTTTGCTTCCTCTTTCTTCTTCTCCTCAGCTGGGGCAGCTGTGCTAGCAGGAGCAGCCCCTCCAGCAGGGGCAGCACCACCAGCTGCTGGGGCAGGTCCATCAACTCCTACTTTGCAGATGAGGCTTGCAATGTTTACATTGGACCGGGCCTTTGCAAATAATCCAGGCCAGAATGGTTCAACATTTACACCTGCTGCTTTAACGAGGGCATTGATTTTATCCTCCATGACCATAACCTCATCGTCGTGAAGGATGAGGGCAGAGTAGATGCAAGCGAGCTCGGAGACGGCCATTTCAGCGGATGGATGAGGAGACTTGTTTGTAGTGGTGCTAGTCGCCGGCTGAAGTGAGGGGTCACCCCAACGCGGCCTTAGCTTTCGAAGAAGAACTGAGCACCTTACAGACAACTGAAGAGACTTCTCCCCCATCCTTAAACAACCTTAACTAGGCCCTACCAACACCTCAATCTTTGTCCTCCTTTTATCATCCAAATAAGAAAAAGCTGTTTGCTTTTGTTGCCTCCATTTCTTTTTCTCTCATTCCTCAATCCTTTGCAGTTTGGCCTCTGACCTTATTATTCAACTGAAAACACTCTCTCCAGAGTTATGAATGATTTCTTAATCGCCAAGTCTGATGATCTTGTCTCAGGGCTCATCCTTCTTGACTTCTCTGCTGCATTCGATACTGCTGAACATGCTATTCTCCTGAATAATCTACTCTCTCTGGGGTTTTGTGACTCTTTGTTTTCCCTGCTTGGTTCTACTTGTATGACTATCCTTCTCACCTTCCTTTACTGATCTCTCATCCAGATCTAAGTCCCTAACTGTAGGCGGGGTTCTGTATTAGGCCCTCTTCTTTTCTTCTTCTGTACCTTATCAGCTCCCTTGGGTTTAACTATCATCTTTATGTGGCTTTCTCAAAGACATATGTATATATGTACGTAGGTGTTTAAATGTGTAGCTAGGTAGA
The DNA here is from genome assembly GCA_028646595.1 of Phalanger gymnotis. Classification (NCBI taxonomy): domain Eukaryota; kingdom Metazoa; phylum Chordata; class Mammalia; order Diprotodontia; family Phalangeridae; genus Phalanger; species Phalanger gymnotis. The sequence continues at coordinate 530,190,877 of CM053622.1, read as the reverse complement.
GCAGTGGATAGAGCGCTAGGCCTAGAGTCAGGCAGACTCCTCTTTATGAGTTCACATCTGGCCTCAGACACTACTCGCTGTGTGATGCTGGGCAAGTCACTTAACCTTGTTTGCCTCAGTTTTCTGATCTGTAAAATAAACTGGAGAAGGAAATGGCAAACCACTCTAATATCTTTACCAAGAAAAATCCAGATGGTGTCACAAAGAGTCAGACATGACTGAAAAACAAAAATAAAATGTGTATAAATACTTATCTCCACACACATACACATAGGTATCTGTTCATGAGTGTGTACATGTAGAGGTTAGAGATATACGTAGCCTGTTTTTCCCCTTACCACTTGTGAATTTCAAAATGCACGTCCTAGAGACATCTCAAATTCATCATGTCTGTAACAGAACTCCATCTTTCTCTCCAAGCAGTCGTTTTCCAAACATTGCTATTTCTTTCAAAGGTACCACCATTCTTCAGGTTTGTAACATTGGCATTATTTTCAGCTCTTTGCTGCTCTGCACCCTGCAGTATCCAGTCACTTCCAGTATCATGCCTTTTGGTTTTTTTCTCTTTTCCTCTTTTTGAAAAATTGATTTTTTTTTTCAATTAACAAAGCTTTCCTTTCCCTTCTCCTCCCTTCCCCATTAATCCTCATTGAAAAAAAAAAGAAAAAGAAAACCCTTGTAACAGATATACATAATCAAACAAGACTAATTCCTACATTGACCGTGTTTATGTATACTTGTGTATATATGTATATATATAATTCTGTGCTTTGGGCCTGTCCTCTCTCTGTCAGGAGATAGGTATCTTGTTTCCTAATGGATCTTTGGGAATGGTTGTTGGTCATTGCATTGGTCAGAGTTCTTAAATCTTTCAAAGTCCCAAAAAAATCTTTCAAAGTCATTTGTCTTTATAATGTCATTATTGTATAAATCATTCTCCTTATTCTGCTCACTTTGCTCAGTAGCAGTTCATACAAGTCTTTCCAGGTTTCTCTGAAATCTTCCTCTTCATCCTTTCTTATAGCATGATAATATTCTATTATATTAATGTGCCATAATTTGATCAACCATTCCCTGGTTGATGGTTACTCCCTTAGTTTCCACTTCTTTGTTACCACAAAAGATCTGCTATAAATATTTTTGCATGAATGGGTCCTTTTCTTCTTTCTTTGATCTCTTTGGGGTATAGAGTTCATCGTGGTAGTCACTCACTTAATCAATAAACATTTATTGAGTACCTGCTGTGTGCCAGGCACTGTGTTAAAGCACTGGGGATACAAAGAAAGGCATTAGCTCCCATTCTAATGGGGGAGATAATATGCAAACTCCTTTGAGCAGACAAGTTATATACAGGATAAATTGAGAGTAATCAGTAGAGGGAAGGCACTAGAATTAAGGGGGATGAAGAAAGGCTTCCCGTGAAATATGGGACTTTAGCTGGAACTGGAAGGAAGCTTGAGGAAGCCAGGAAGTGAAAATAAGGAAAGTGACCATTCTAGGCATGGGGGACAACATAAAGGGTATGCACAGATTTTTTGTAACTTTTGAGGCACAGTTCCAAATTGTTTTCTAGAATGGCTGGACCATTTCACAGCATTACTGACAGTGCATTAATATACCTGTTTTCCCAGAACCCCTCCAGCATTTATGATTTTCCCTTTTTTGTCGGCTTTTCCAGTCTGATGAATGTGAGGTAGAACCTCAGAGTGCTTTAATTTGCCTTATCTGATTATTAGTGGTTTGGAGCACTTTTTTCATATTACTATTGATGGCTTGGGTTTTTTTTCATAAAGAATGTTCTATAGTTGTATTCATATAATCCTGTGTATATCTTGGCAGGTAGACTCCAAAGTATTTGATACATTCTGTAATCATTTTAAATGACATTTCTCTTCCTATGTCTTCCTCTTGGGTTTTGTTGCTACCACTTAGAAATGCTGATGATACTTCTATGGATTTATTTTATATCCTACAACTTTGCTGAAGTTATTCTTTCAATTGATTTCTTAACTGATTATCTACAGTTCTCTAAGTAAACCATAATATCAGCTACAAAAATGATAATTTTGTTTCTTTCCTATAACCATTTCCTCAGTCCTTTTTCTTGACTTGTTGCTATACTTAGCATTTCTAGCGCTATATCAAACAGTAGTGGTAATAATGGACACCTTTGCCTTACTCCTGATCTTACTGGAAATGTTCAGAGATGTGTTGAAGCTACATTCAATGGTTAAATTTTCAATGTGAGCATTCAGTGTGTGTAAATGCCTCAGAAATCAACAATCTTTGCAAAACAGGATTTGATTTATTGTTTTATTGATTGTCTAGACTTAAGAAAAGTGTTAATAATGGATATTAAACTTAAAAATATATCCTGCTTTTTGGAGACCGAGTTGGTAAATGTTTACCAGCATACTGCTCTGGAAAGGCTTCTAGTTTATACTCATTACATATAATACTAGCCTTTGGTTTTTGATAGATATCACTTATCATGTTAAAGAAAGATCCATTTATTCCCATATTTTCTCGTGTTTAGAAGGAATAGCTGTTGTATCTTGTTAAAAGCTTTTTCTTCATCTATTGATATAATAATAGGATTTTTGTTGTTCTTGTTACTTATATAGTCCATTATATTGATGGGTAGCTAGGTGGCACAGTGAATAGAGTGTTGGGCCTGGAGTCAGGAAGACTTATCTTCATGAATACAAATCCAGCCTCAGACACCCCCTAGCTCTGTGACCCTGGACGAGTCACTTAACCCTTGCTTCCATTTTTTCATCTGTGAAATGAACTGGAGAAGAAAATGCAAACTATTCCAGTATCTTTGCTAAGAAAACCCCAAATGAGGCCACAAAGGGTTGGACATGACTGAAACAACTGAATGACAACAAATTATGTTGATGATTTTTATAATATTGAACCAACCCCACAGATCTAGTATAATTCCAAACTGGCCATAGTGTGTAGTCTTTGTGACCAAATCCTGTCTTTTCTGCCTCTACAAGAACTCTCTCTTCTGTCGTTTTCTCTCTGCTTCCACATATATCTTTGTTTAGGCCTGTATTACCTCTCACGGAGTAGTGACTCTTGCACTGCCTCCTAATTGGTCTCCCTGCTCATCTCTTATTCTAGTCCATCCTCCATACTGCTGCCACAGTGATTTTCCTTAAGCTCAGATTTAACCATGTCACTCCTGTCCTCAGTAAGCTCCACTGGACTCCCTGTTACTGCTATGATCAAATATAAACTTTTCTGTTTGGCTTTTAAAACCCTTCAAAACCTGGCCCCAACCCATCTTCCTAGCCTCATTCTACATTACCACCATCTCCTAGGCATCCGGCTTGCAACCTAAATGTCATCTTTGACTCCTCGTTGCATCTCTCCCTGTCAGGTGACATATCTTGTATATATGCCTTTCTCTGTGAGCACCACCTTCGTACTGGTGCAGGACCTTATCAACTCACACCTGGATTGTTGGTATCCCTGCTACAAATCTCTCCCCGTTAGAATCCATCTCCTATGTGGGTGTCAAGGTGATCTTTCTAAAGCTGGGTCTGAACATGTCACCGCTCCCCCTCTTAAGCCCCTCCCCACCAAATCAATAAACTCCACTGGCTTACTATCGTCTCTAGATAGAGCTAATTTACTAGAGATGGACTGGACTTTCTTTATTTTCTAGCTTTTCTAAACTGAGAGTGTGGTTTCTAATAATATATCAATTGTACCAAAGGTAAAAAAATGCATATTTAATGGACATCATTAAGGTGGGATTTGAACAGTATTAGATAAGGCACAGTTGCTTGTTTATGCATCTTTTTACTTTTATATTGGCATATTAATTTTAAAATGTGAGCCAGATTCCTTTCTAACATCCCCTCTCTTTAAAAGATGAAAAAGTGTAAGTTATAGGTAATAAATTGAAAGCGTCAGAAGAGAAACTCTGTGGTTATCACTTGTAGGTTCACTTTTTAAAAAATATAAAATGAATGATTTAAATAAAGTTAAAATGAATGAAGATTGTAATTATGTGTGTGCATATACTTGTGAATTACTGGCATTGGGGATTCCTTATGTGGAAATTCTCACCATTGATACAGATCTTCATATTGTCTAACTTGTCATTTTAGAAAGTTACAGGGCAGCAATAGTGGTGCAATGGATATACCACTGGCCCTGGAGTCATCAGGACCTGAGTTCAAATCTAGGGCCTTAACTTATAAAATATATGAGACTTGTAAAAACAGAAAGAACCCATACCATTTTTGCAAGGTGCAGAATTCCTGACTAACATGATACATTATGATATTTTTATTTGTTTAAGCTTTATCAAACATTTTAATTGCTGCTCTGTATGGCCTGTTTTTCTTGCTATATGCTAACATTCCATTTACAGTTATTCAAGGCTGAGGTGTATATTCTGAGAGTAAGAGTAAAGGGATTCATACAGAATTTTGATGGCAACTTCTGTTAGCACTAAAGTAGTATGTAGTAATAGTATATTTTGGGAAGTAATTGGATGTTTTCATCTGATTTGAATGAAAATATTAGGGAGGAGAGCTATGATTTACATGGTACAATTCAGAAGATTGAAAATCGAATCTTTATATTAATTCCAAAAATTAATTTAAAATCATATTAGAATAAATATTTGTACATGGAGTGAAAGCAAGGCATTTGCACCTGTGTCAACTAGTAGTTTAACTGAAGAAAATAGGAACTGTGTCTTTAAAAAAAAAACCCTGTTTACCTGTCTCTCTTCTAGTAGGAGTGGCGTAGGAACCAGTTGTGTGAGGTATAACTTCCAAGTCAGTGTACCAGCTACCTTGTGGAGAAAGCTGATCCCACAGTCTAGAAGTTAGAAATAAATAAGCTTTAAGCCACATTAGAGCTTGTCTTTTATAAATGAAAGCGCCTCGTGACAAAAGAAGGAGATTGAAAATAGCAGATTCAAACTTGTCATCAAATATTTGGAGCCCTTTGTGATAACTGAAGTGTCTCGTGACTTATTTGGAATACAAAGCTTCCTAGGCCGGAAATTGATCTTCTGACTTTTGAAACTTACCTGATAACTTCGTGCCTCATCGTTAAAACGACCCTCTGGGTGAAACATTGAGACTGTCCTTTGTTTAAAGGTAGATGTTTTATTTTATTTGGAAATGTGAATTTTTCCTAAGGTTATACATATCAATTCTAGATAAAAAAATGTCACTTCTGTTACTGTCTGCTTAAATATTTAGGAAATTCATGCTGGTAATGTAATTGAAGTTTGAGTTTGGAGATGGATTGTAAATAACGAGGTTATATGTGACTTCTGGACAGGTTCATAGAAAAATTTGCATTTTTGATTTTGAGTTAAAGGAGTCTTAGGATCCAAAGCTAAGGAATAGTCTAAACCGCCCCCCCCCACTTTTTTTAATGGAGGAAGAAATTGAGGCCTATAGATGTTAGTGATTTTTCTGAGATCATATAATGACCTTTCAATGGCAGATCCAGAACTTGAACCCGAGTCCAAACATCAAAGCATAGATTGGATTTATATTTTAATTATATGGTAGAACACCAGATTTGTAGTCAGAGACCTTAGTTTTGAATCCCATTTTCACTACTTACTATCTGCGTGAACTTAGGAGTGTTTGGAAGAAACTACTTTTCTTGGTCTGTAAAATTTGGACTGGATGATTTCCAAGGCTCACTCTAGGTCTAAACCAGATGTTATTTGTGTCATGGACCCCTTTGGTAGTCTAGGGAAGCATATGGACAGATCTCTTTGCAAAATTTTGTTTTAAAAAACATAAAAATAAAAGACATGAATCCCCTATTAAGAACTTCTGCTCTACTGTGCTCCTCTGCCCCCAAATTCAGTGCTCTTTTCATTAGCTAGAAGTGAACATGGCACATTCTATTGGCTTAAAAAAAAATAAGACGAGATATTTATACAAAAACCAAATAGTCATACATTCATTTTCTGGTAGTATGTGGGTAGAAATATATATATATATATATTTATATTTAAGTTTCTATTATTGTTCCTATGAAATAATACTTTTAGTATGAACATTCTAATTCTAATATAAATTTCAGTTCACTATTTTAATGAGCATTTCTAAGTTTTTTGTTTTGTCTGCTTGCGTAAGCCTGTCTTTGTTTTATTTTGAAGCCTGACATCTTAGAAAGTACTGTCAAAAGTTAGCCTTCTTGATCTATATGGAGATAAAATTCATTTTTATATTACATCAGCAGGCCTTTTGACTTATAGCTGTGATGTTTCAAGAAAAATGGCTGGGGAGAATCAGCTTACTATATAAATAAGAACTATAACCTTATATAATGTATTATAAGGAAAATTCCACAAATAATTCTAATGGGTTAGAAGATTTGCATTCACATGTGCTTGATTTTAGGTATTGGATAGAAGCTTGGGTTAACGTGAAAAAATGAAGATTTCGTCTTTTGTAGGATAATCAGCAAAATACTTGACCTAGACCAGGCTGTGGTCAAATGCTTTGTGCTGAGTGTCTCAGTACCCCTAGGTGCCACTGATGGGCCTAAGCTGGATGAAGGCAGAAAGTAACAATAAAAAGAAAGAAAAGAGGGAAAATAATGGAGGAAGAGAGAAGCACATTCTAGGGAATGGTATTTAAGGGATGTAAGGCCCTTTACAATCTACTGCAATTTTATCTTCTACTGTTTATTCTGCAGCAAGAATTCCTCTTGTCCAGGTAGGCTGGTTTCTTCCCTATTCCTCTTCCCTATTCCTATTTCATTCCTGTCTGACTGTCTCTGCTAGCACTGTTCCCTCATTATTCTTTTTCTTCCCATTCCCTTCTTGGAAAGATCTCCCTCATTTTCCCATTTCAAATCCTACCCATTTTTTAGGACCCTACTCCAATCCCATCTCTTCCAAAAAATTCCTCTAGCCACTGTCTGGCTCATGGGGATATTTTTCACTTAGTCTATCTGCCTCATTTGGTGCATAATCTAAGACTGCTTTATGGTATTTGATTTTTTTGTATGTTTAAGTCTTTTATCAGTCATGAGATGGCAAACTCTTTGAACATAGGAAGCTGCATAGTGCAATGGAAAACAGCAATTTAAAGATGAGAGGTTTGGTGTTAGAATCTCTGTTCTTCCCTTTACTTTCTTTGTGACATTGGGCAAATCATTGTCCCTCTCTGAGCCTCAGTTTCCTCACCTGTAAAATGAGAATGAGGTGATCTTGAAGGTTCCTTCTGATCCTAAGAGAGGATACTCTACTGCTCCCCCAAGAGAGCTAATGCTTCATTGTATCCTCCATACGGCTGTGTACATAGGTGCTCAATATGTATCTTTTGAATGAATGAGTGACTAAACCTTGCCAACGGTGACATCAGGTGCCTTGGATTGCCTCCTCCTGACCTCAACTTTTCTCAGTTGTAAACAAGACTACCAACCGAAATGTAATGTCTGAAGTGATGTCTGAAAGTCTGTCAGCATTTCTGGAATTCAGACCACCTGCCACATTGAGGCTCTATTAAGACATTTCTTCCCAAGATAATGAATGTAGGAGCACTTTGTGCCTGTGAAGTGCTACATAAATGGAGGCATAATGATTGTGTTTTGCTGAGTAATGTAGCAGTATCTTACTTCGCCATGTTGGATAGCCTCAGGCTACTAGCCTATCTAGACATTTCAGTTATTGCTTGATTCTCCCATAGTAAAGGAAAAGATGTCGAAGGGTGGAAATTGATAGTTTTATTTCGTGAATTTAATAATTAGCATGTATTGTCAAGTTAAAGGAAACTTTCCTGTTAATGACAAGCTTTTTTTTTAGGGGAATATACTTTGTAAACATATTTGTTGGTAAAATGTCTGTTGTGCTGAAACAAAACATGTCATTAAGTTTAAGTTAAAAAACAAATAACGATGTGAGTTCATATGGCTACAAGAAATGATTTTTAGTGGTAGTAATGCAATGTCTTATTTTGGATTTCAGTGTACAGTGTGATTTTGCTGTTGTTTCAGAGCTTGACCAAACAGGAATTTTGGCAGTTGGTCCAGCAGAGCTATGGCACTGAGCTTGGTCTGAATGCTGAAGAGATGGAAAGCTTGTCTTCGTCACTTGAGGATAATGAGCAGCTAAGGTACTTAACAACATTTTAAAATGTCTACAGGACTTTACGAGTTGTAGCTAAATTGAATCAGTTTGAATTCTACCAATTCAGAATGTATGGTAAGTTAGGATCCACTCTTGTGCAGGAATTGGAGATATGGAGGATTGGGTGGGAATGTATTTATTTTTATGCAAATTAAAACGTAAAAAAAATGCAGAAACACCTTTGTTACTCAGTCATCAATTCAAGACCTAGTTTTAGTAAATAGTTAATGATCTTGAAAGAAAAAATACATAGTAAAGTCTCCTAACTTTGCAAATGGCATTAAGATTTACAAAATTAAAACAGGGAGAAATGGAAGGAAGAGCTCACAAAATTCAGTAAGGGGGCATAAAAATGGCAAATGAGTTTCAGTGTGGACCAAAGTTACATAGGTAAGGAAAAGTAATTCAAACTATAGTGATAGAATGATGAGCTCTGCTCTGTCAGTTTCAATCCAGTAAAAGAATCTGGAAATCTAAATAAGCTGTTCCTCAGAAATGTTGGCCTTGCCTATTTAGACACAAGCTAAAAGGCCAGCAAAATGCTGGGATCATCGAGAACAACATCGACAATAAAAAGCACAAGCCAAGTTATGTGTACACGGTGGTAGGTATTGTAAATCAAGAGAGACACGGTGTGATAGAGGAGAATCAAAGAGACTTCCGTCAGACTTGGACTCCTACCAAACTTGTGAAAAAGATTTCCCCCGCTCCCCGCCCCGCCAGTCACCAGTAGGAAGTGGCACCATTTCCTAGAAATCAGCCAAGCACTATTTAATCTCTAGCTCCTGTAGATAACTGGAGCTAAGGGGAGAGTGTGCTAAAATTTTATAAAATCATTGAGAATATGATTTAGCTGAACATAGACTTATTTATTCAATCGCTGAAATAGATATTTTCAACATAAATACAAATAAAACAAGTAAAAATAGAGCTTGTTACCTGACAGTGATAATTTGCTGCATATTGGAGGCAGCTAGGTGGTGCAGCGAATAGACTGCTGGGCCTGGAGTCTGGAAGGCTTTAGTTCAAATTCAGCCTCAGACACTTAATAGCTGTGTGACCCTGTCCAAGTCACATACCCCCATTTGCCTCAGTTTCCTCATCTGTAAAACGAGATGGAGAAGGAAATGGCAAACCACTCCAGTATCTCTGCCAAGAAAACCCCAGATGGGGTCATGAACTGAAGTGACTGAACAACAACAACATTGGCCCAGCTCAAATGTCACCTCATTTGTAAAGCTTGTTCTCTCTTCTCCCCTTTACACCACCTTGAACTAATTTTTCACCTGTCTGAACTCTCTCAGTGCTCTGTTATGTATTACTCTTATGTAATTTTTACATTCTGCTTTGTGTTCTGTTGGTTTTCATGCATGGCTTATTTTCCGTACTATGTATAAGCTCCTTGTTGGCAGGCATTTTGCCTTATTCACATTTGTATCCTTCTCAGCACCTAGAATAATTCCATGTACACAGTAGATGCCTAACAATTTTTTTTTGATGAATAAATATTTAAAATACATTTTCCGGAAGGAGTTTGATAAACTTCTGGAGGATAGAAGTCTGTTAAGGGTCACTAGTCCTGTGGAGAGGTCTATTCCTTTCATATGAACTGTTGGAGGTTGACATCATGGATTGTAGTTATAAGCTACTGTATAATGTCACCTGGGTTCACAGGATATTGGGCTGTATGGACCATAAGTCTGATGTAATATGGTCTTTCTAATACTTACTAAATCATGAAGCTCAGAGAGTAGGTTTAAGATACATATGAGACTGCTTCAGGAACATTTACCTGCCAATAGTGGCTATTCTACAGATTTTTCTTTCGATTTGTTTTCTTCAACAACAATACATTTTTTAAGGTACAAAGTTTTGTGCTTGGAATATTCTATAAGACATGGTGAGCCTGGCACCTTTATCACCAACCTTATCAGTAGTTTTATTACTTTAAGTAATAAAGATTTATTTCTTTTAAATGTTCAGATAGACTTTTCTCTTACAAGTCGAAAATCATTTTCCCAAGTCAGAGCATATCCTAAGCTTTTAGTATACATCAGTATTATGATTGTTGTACAGATAATCTGTAGCCTAAAATTAAAAAAAAAACAAAAACAAATTCTAGCCCCTTGGCAGAGATTAGTACTCTTTGATAATGAACAAATGAATATCTTCAGGACCAGAATTAGTTTACTGTGAAATCCTGACCACCAGTGCTTATGTGACTGTCCTGTTCCTAGAGGGGCCTTCCATTGTCTTGTGGCCACAGTAACATGGTGATTCATGCCTCTCTTACATACTTAGGCCTTGTAAGGGGGAAAGACTGTCATAGAAAACATGACTGTCGTCTGAAAAGGGGAAATATGCTCTAAACACGGTTCACTTTTGAGTGCTAGAAAGTACCACATCCTGTCTTTCCTGAACTTTAAAGTGGTTGGCTAAACCATCTAATATGTAGGAAACCTGGGAAGCTCCCAATAAAAATTTTTTTCAGAAATTTTACTAATATTTTCTAATAATTCCTTCCTGATTTTATGATTTTTATATACATACATATATACATACACACACATATGTAAACCAGTTTCACATCCTTCTTCCCTACTAAGTATAGCATATGTCAAGGAAGCTTGCACAATAATAGTTCTTTACACTGAGGAGATCACGGGTCTAATTTATTTTTTAAAAAGTCATATTCTTTATTCCAAGGGAGTTTGTCAACAAAAATGAGCGTAGCTTTGAGCAGAGCAGGAGCTCCAGGGTCACTTAAAACCCAAATTGTTTGACCAGAGTGGGCTCAGAATAGATAGAGGTATTTATTCCATAATCTGCTGAGCTCTGAACTATGTGCCTCTGACCTCTCTATGTATTCCTTTCTCATCTTTTCACTATGGAGGGAAGCCATCATATTCAAGCCCCAATGGTCCTAGTATTATGAGTATTCAAAACCCTTGCCCAAATTTGACTCTTGAGGGTGGAGGCAATGAAGAAAGGGAACATGAGCTCAGTGACTTTGTCTTGGGACAACAAGAAAGATTCCTCACTTAAAGGGCAACCAATGGCAGCCATTTTGACCTGGCTGAGGTTGTGAATAGGAATTTAAAATACTCCTTTGTTGCTGACCAGAATACAGTTCTACTTTCTACCATATAATTTGCCAAATGTGGGTTTAAATGCAAATTTTTAAAGTGTAATATTCATTTGTTTGTATAATTTTATATAATTTCTCTAAAGTTTAGAGAAATCAGAGACATTATGTATTCTATACCAAACATTTATCAGATGCATGCTGTGTGCAAGGTAAGGTGCTTAGTTAGATACTAGGCAAATAAACGTGAAGAATAGCATAGCAACTTTTCCTCAAGAAAATTACATTTCATTTGGGAGGATAATAAATGTACATGAATAATACAACTTAGAATTGGATAAGGGCAAGGGAAAGATCCAATCATGGTGCCAAAAGAAAATTTAAGGGGAGGGGATCACTTTCTGCTGGGGAGAGGAGGGAAGGCTTCATGAAGGAGATGACACCTGAGCCCAGGCTTTAAAAGAAGAGAAGGATTTCAACAGTCAGAGAAGAGTAGGGAATGCACTGCAGGTTTACAGGATGCCCTTTGTGGATGTAAGGGGGCAGGAGAGTGCAGCATTCTAGCAGGGAACATCTAGTAAGTGCTAGGCTGAAGCTTGGTGTAGAAATGTTAAAACAAGGCTGAGAACGTAAATTGATAGCAGACTGGAGGAGGCCTTAAATACCTAACTGAGGAGTTTCTGTTTATCCTGTAGATTCTCACAGGCAGTAGGGAGTGATCTGTTCATGGGTCATCCTGGTGCTTTGGGAAGATACATTTCAAAGTGCTGTAGGAGTCTAGGCAGGAGGGGCCAGTGAGGTACATGCATGGCTGTTAACATTTCCATGGCTGTTTACGGAGAGAGATGAGCACCTGAATTGAAGTGTTAGTGGTATGAATGGAGGGGGCAGACAGATGGAAGAGATATTGATAAAGAAGAATTTATGTCTGACAGCCAATTGGGTGTGAAGGGTGATGGAAAATGAGGGAAAAGGAAGAGTCACAGATTAACTTCGGGATTGTGAGCTTAGGTCATTGGGAAGATGATAGCACCATCAGCCAAAAATAGAGAAATCACAAAGAGAAGCTTGTTTGGGCAAGATGACAAGTTAAGATTGTCACATGTTGAGCATGAGGGGATGACAAAACCCCAAGGTAGAGATGTCCAGGAAGAATCAGAAATCAAGGGTTGTGTGTGCCACAGTCAGAGGATCAGAGTTCAATTCTGGTTTTCCACTGCTTTTACTATGTATTCTGCTCTGGAAGCTTCTGTGGCTTTTTGTTGTCTCTATGATCAAGTACAAACTATTCTGTTTGGCTCTTAAAGCCTCCTAAAGCCTGGTTATGGGCTCCTTTTCCAGGCTGTCATTATTACTTCCCATCAAACAGTTTATGCTCCAGCCAGCCTGGCCCCCCTGTTGCTGCCTGTAGCAAACATTCTAGCTCAGCACCGTGAACCTTAGCACAGTTAGTTTCTAATTCTGGGCATGTTCTCCCTGTTTCCTGTTTAACCTTTAAAACCTCATTTACTTGAAGGCTTAGTGAGGCTGAAACCTAGTGTATGAATGTTAAGACAAACATGAGAAGGTAGAATCGAGTGCCACTTACTTTGAGAGCTTTCCCAGTTTCCCCAGTTGTCAGTTCTCCCCTACCATCCCCTATTGTACTTTGTATTTCATATGCATTCTGTATTTACTTACCTTGGAACTTTAGAGTTCTTCAGAAACTCTCTCTGAAGAACTTTGGAATTGATTGTGAGACATGGGAGACACTGGCACGGGATCGCTCAGCATGGTGGCCCGCCTCAAAGAAGGCATTGTGCTCTATGAGTAAGCAGAACTGCAGTAGCTCAAAAGAAACACTGGATGTGCAAATTTAGAGACATCTCCACTCCAGTTGTTCACGTGGACTATTTGTGCCCAACCTTTGATAGACCAGACCCTTCTGAGCTCATATCACTTTGATCAGCCACAGTTGGACCCACTGTACCTTGACCTCAACATAATGATGTCACTTTGGTCTTCAAGCATGAAGGACAACAAGCAACCAATCTCTGAACTATCTGAGAAGGTGTTCTATCTATCTAGCAAAATATAAGCTCCTTGAGGACTGGGATGGTCTTACTTTTGTCCTTTGTAGTCTTACTAAGTGCAGTGCCTGGAATGTAGTAAGCATTTCATAAATGCATGTTCATTAATGCTCATTATTTGTGGGATCTTTGGTAAGTCATGTGATCTCAGTCTTCATCTCCTCACCACTAAAATAAGAAGGGTTAGATGATGCGTAAGGTCTTTTCTAGCTTTAAACCTATGATTCTTTGAAATGTGGGATTGTAGCTTATGGGAAAAATTGGGACTGGCTACATAGAGTTGAAGGTCATCTGTATAAAGGTAATAATTGATGCTGGCAGAGTTGGGAGAAGAAAAGAGGAGGAGATTTGAGATGGGAGGAGGGAAAGAAAACAGAGAGAGGACGAGAAGAGTGGTAGGGTCAGAGCTGTTAGGAATACCTACACTGGAGGATAGCAGAGAGACAGTGAAGGAGAATAGGAAGGAACAGTCTCACAAATAGAAAGAGAACTGGAAGAGAGTGGCATCGTGGAGGCTGAGGGGGGAAAGATAATTTATTAAGAAGAAGAAGAATACTTTATTTTTGACATTTATTTCAATGGAAAGAGATTTCCATAGAAGCCATACTTTCTAAAAACCAATTTTTAAAAAATCAGCTGTTGGGATTGATGAAATGCCTCGTGTGCAGTCCATTACATCAAGGCAGCTCCTTTAGCTCTGTTGTACTTTATTCTTTTCCTCCTCACCACCTGGGTCAGTGGTCTTGTCATGGAGGACTTAAAACTTCTATATCTGAAATTCCCAAGTACCAGATTGGTGTCTCATATATGTCCCACTTTATCAGGCTAACTATTCATAAATTCATATATATAAGTCTAGAAGGGGTCTCCAGGCCATTTAATCCAACTTCCTTGTTTTGTAGATGAGAAAATTTGAGGCTAGAGATTTTTTTTTGGAGGAGGGGAAGGCAGGGCAATTGGGGTTAAGTGATTTGCCCACAGTCACACAGCTAGTAAGTGTCAAGCGTCTGAGGCTGGATTTGAACTCAGGTCCTCCTGACACCAGGGCCGGTGCTGTCTTCACTGCGCCACCTAGCTGTCCCGAGTCTAAAGAGTCTGTCATTTGCCAAGGTCACAGAGGTAAGGTTCGATCCCAGGTCTTCCTGAATTAAAGAATAGCACTTCATCTTCCATCTCTCTCTCCCTTTTGTCTCCTCTCTTCTCCATCCTTTCCATTGTTTATGTTCATAAATGGAAGATACATTTTCTTTCTTACAGAAGTCCAGGAAGAAGCAGCTTGGATGAATCTGGAGAAAGAGATGAAAAAATATCAAGATCCATCAGTTTTACTCGTGAACCTGTTAGGGTTCCAGAGACAGAGTCACTTAACGGAAGTACACCCAAAATGGTTAGTATGGAGCCTTTCTTTGCCTTGGAATGTTCTCCTTCCTCACTTCCACCTGTTAGAGCTCTCTGCCCCAAGACTCAACTGGACCAACACCTTCTTCTGCATGAAGCCTTTGCTAATCCCCCCCCACCCCAGCTGCTAGGGCACTCTCTCCTTGAGTTCCTTGAATTCATTTTGTATGTTTTTTTGTGTGTACTTACTGTATATGTACATGTTGTCTTCTCGATCGAATGCGTACTCCCTGAGGGTAGGGATTGGGTCGTTTATCCTCAGAACTTCACATAGTACTTTTTTTTTTGCTCCTTTCTAATATTATCATCTATTATCATGTATTACAGTTATTGGTATGTGTCATGCCCCTCTACTACCATTTAAGTTCCATTTATTTATTTGTTCATTTGGTAAGAATAATAGATAAAGTATGTGTTAAGTGCTTACTGTGAGCCAAGCCCTGTGTTAAGTGCAAGCCAAAAGAATGACAGCCCCTGCCCTCAAGGAGTTTACGTTCCAACAGTACATAAGGAAGACGGGGCATAAAAGGGATCTGAAAAGAGCAGGGGGGAGGGGCACACACCATGAGGGCAAGGTGGCCAAGTTATCTGGGGAGATAGGTTGAGAGTGAGCATGGTGGGCACAAATGTGGCCTCAAATGGAGCTTCCCAGGAAGGTCTCACCACCTGGAGGAGGAGGGAAAGTAGGTGTTTAACCCTCCCAGCCCCCCAGTTTTCTGGCACCACTTGTACCTTTCCATGCTTATTGTACCTGCATCCCCATCACAGGCTGGTCTCTTAGAGCTGGAGCTGCCCTCCCACCTAGCATACCTGCCTAGGAATCAGGACAGCTGAGGGGCTGTCCCTGTGTCTGCAGGTGTGTGCCCTAAACGGGTCATTTGGCCTTTAGAGATATCATTTTCTTCTTCCTAAAAGAAGGGGTTCATTTAGATAGAGAATGTAGGTTCCTCTCCACTCTTAACATTTATAATTCTATAGGTCATTTGTTGAATAGATCAGAAAAAAACTAGAAATAGTGATTATTGTTCCTAGCTCTGTCGTTGATACACTGAGTAACTCTACTAAGTTTTAAAATTTCTTAATGTCATTTGTGATGTGAGCATGATTTATGGAGTTCGTTTATAAAGATTCATGAGCCATTTTTTATAAAAATCACAAGTTCTTAAGAAAATGACCCTTTTGTTATATTTTATCATTACTATTCTTCATTTCTTCGTAATATTCCCAGTGGAAGTCCTGTGGTGTAGTGGATAGAGTTTGGGCGAGAATTGAGAAGACCTGTTTTCAGATCGTGTCTCTGACCCTTATGAGCTGCGTGACCTCCTGAGCAAGTCACTTAACTGCCATGTGTCTCAGGCAACTCCCCAGGACTCATCCACTAAACTGTAGGTGGAACAGTGCAGTGAAAGGAGAGCTGGGTTTGGTGTCAGGACATAGATTAAAATCGCACTTGGCCATTTTCTGTCTGTGCGCCCTTGGGCAAGTCATTTAACCTTTATGGACTTCAGTTACCTCATCTGTAAAATGGGGATGGGGTGGACTAGATGACTCTAGAGGGTCTTCCAGATCAAATGAGATAAAAATGTCAAGTATTTTGTAAGCCTTAAAGCACCATATAAGTTTTAATTATTAGTAGTAACATAAATTGTGATCTTACTATCATACTGTTGCAGTCTGTGTTGTTGGAGAGCATTCTCACACCGGGAGTCTCATTCTGATAAAGTGACTGCCCACAGAGTTTACAAGCTAGAAAAGACCTCAGAGTTTATCTAGGCCAACCCATGCCAGCACTTAACACAGTGCGTGGCACGTAGTAGGTGCTTGATAAATGTTTATTGATTGATTGATACTAGACTAAGAATTGCTTCTAAAACATTCCCAGCAGATTGTTAACAGTAATTATTACTTTTTGCCAGACAACCAGAAAATTACTAATATATTGCAAATAACAGTAATATTCCAACAAATCTTTATTTTCTGACTCTAAGACTGCTACTTGGTACAGTACTTATTAAGAGCTTAGGTTCCTTTATTCAGTTTTCAAGTGTATTGAAACCTATTAGTAAATCTATCTTCTCTATTTCCATCTCTGAATGAATGGTAGCATGACAGAGTTGATAGAGAGCTGGCCTTGAAATCAGGAAGATCGATGATACCTGCTGACTCTGGAACCTCCGTCAACAAGGTACAGAACCTCTTGCTTCCCCTGGCCACTCTGTTGGACTGTCAGCTGCAGGTCTGCATTTGTCGAGGGCATTGTCTCCCTCAGTTGGAATTCTGTACCAAAGAAGTCACAGGCCTAGATTTAGTTCCTTCTCCATTGTGTACAAGTTGTCAACGTGCGTTAGAAACCATTTCATTCTAATATGAACAGCTTAGGAGTGTAGATGGAGAGCTGGAAGGGATCTTAGAGGTTATCTCTTTCAGTGCCCTCATTTTATAGGTGAGGAAAGTGAGGTGCATAAAGGACTTGCCCAAGATTACACTTGTGGAAGAGGTTGGAATCAGACTCAGTTTTTTCACCTGCAAATTCGGTACGCTTTGCTCAGAGAATTCAACATCAGAGGTTGTGCAATTTTTTTTCATGAATAGCACTTGAAGAGAGATTGGCTGATCCTTCAGATAAGCCTGTATTTGCTCCCATTTGTTGTCTCAGAGGACCATAGACAAGCATGTACTTTGCATGCTAGTTTTTTGTGCACTGATATTTGGTAATATCAGACAGTGATCATCACACTTCAGTAGGCTATTAAATTTCCCCTTCCCAACCCACAACAAATTACTGTGTTTGAAACTCTGTTAAGAGACTTTAATATGGAAAAAATGATTTCTTGTATGTTTTTGTTTTTAATATTTGGTTGTTCACGCTTCCTTTTAGGGATTACAGAAAGAAGATTCCCAAAGTTCCAAAGCAGACAGGAAGAGCCCTTTACTGATTCCAGAAAGGAAACTAAATAAGTCTCCACCCAAGGCCCTGGACCTGAACAAGAATGAATACCTTTCTCTAGATAAAAGCAGCACTTCAGATTCTGTTGATGAAGGTAAGAAATATTTTAAATTTAAATAAAATTTCAGCCACATCTTTGAATATTTATCTTTGCTGTGCATGTCTGCAGACCGAAAGGCTAGAAGGTTTAAAGTTAGGATCATAAAGAATCAACCATAAAGGAAAATGAGAAGAGAAAGTGAATAAAGAGAGATTTAATGAAGAGAGTTCACCGCCGCTTTGATTCTAACTCCCTTTCATTTTCTTTTTTTTTATATAATTTTTTTTATTAACATCTTTAGTTTTCAGCATTAATTTTCACATGCGTTTGAATTACAGATTTTTCTCCCCATTTCC